>JAAKFY010000007.1:38422377-38514877 GCA_011823955.1 Dissostichus mawsoni
TAAAAGTAGAAAAGTATTCTCATCAAAATATAGTGAAAGTAGCGACAGTAAAAGTAGTCATTGTGCAGATTGGTCCATTTCAGAATAATATATGATATGTTTTATAATGATTGATCATGAAAGTGTTCTCAAAGCTGGTAAAGGCAGCTAGTTTGAATGACTTTGTATACTGCAGGGTAGCTTGGATTTACTCCAGGTGGAACTAAAGTCTGATTTAACACTTGATTATATTTACCATCATTCATCCACATCTGTAAAGTAACTAAAGGTATTAATACATGTAGTGGAGGAAAAGTACACAGTATGAGAGGCCAGATTACAGCTAACACACTTCAAATCAAACTTTATTTATAGAGCACTTTCCATACACAAACTAAACAGACAAAATAAAAACAACTATCTCCCAGGTAAATAACTACAGTAACACATTCATAGATTCATGAAACAGCTTTAACTGCCTTAAACAAAATGCATCTCTACAAAGTGGACTGACTCTTTAAGTCACAAAAGAGTGTCATATTTAAATACTTTATTGTGTTTGTCTACATCAGTTAAATGCTACCTGATGCAGACATACTATGTGGACATGTCACATGTATACATATAATTAAATATACCCACACAAAGACAATTTTTCTATTACTTGTTATACTTTATGTACATTGTGTTGATAATACTTATGCACTTTTACTTAAGTAGCTTTTATGACATGGTCATTTAACTTAATATACACCCTCCACTCTCTCCTGTTGTGTAATATCCCTGTAGTTTCGCTGTAAAATAAAATAAAAGCCAGCTGGCAGAGGTGGAAATATAAACACTTGTCCGATAATGGATCTATACGTTTGACAGGGAGGCTGAAAGCGCCGCATCGGTAAACGTCCATCTCGCGACAAATAGGACAAGTAATCAACAGTTATATAAACCAAATGGGCGATATTAGAGATTGGCTCTTATATTTGACATATCGCCTGTAATGTCAGCGTTGTTGTGCGGGTGTAAATATTGTAAAACGGCTAAAGATCTCACCACTAAACCCTAAAGCAGCTCCGCGTCCGATAATGGATCTCGTTAGCATTGTAGCGGGCCACAGTGGGCCCTGGTAATAACTGCATACTTTCCCACAAATACCTTCATATAATTCGATGTGGCATTCTTTAGTGGGTGTTATTGTGTGTATTTAACACTCATATTATCAAGCTAACGCATCTGTGAGACGTTATTGGTGTGTGTGTGTTAGCTCTGATGCTAAAGGGCAGTGAGATCAAGGGCCGACTAGCTTTCCAGATATCCGGCTAACGGGAGCTAGGTTAGCTAGCTCCGTGGGAATGGTGTGTTTCCTAAATGTTCCTGATTCTTTACGTGTGAAATCAACCAATTTAACACCCTATAGGTTATAAGCATTTTAATCTTTGTCTTTGTCTATCGTCTCCTCGACAAAAACAGGCAAACAATCCAATAATATGTACCGTGGCTAACGCAGATGCTGGCTAACTATGATATACATAAATATCCCCTGATCTGATTATTCAATTAGATAAACTGTATTGATCCCAATTTGGGAATTATATTCGTAACAGCAGCATGTAGATAAGGCATTGCACATGAATTTAAATGAAAAATAAACAACAGTAAATATATAATATAAGATGTGAAAACAGTGAATATACACATAATCAATAATGGATGATATATCTATAGAATATGAATACACAATATTACTGTCAATCAGCAAACACACCTGCTGGAAAACACCTGAGTGTGTGAAAACACCTCAGGGTTTCCATATGATCTATTTCTGAGACTTTCTGTTGTTTTGTTGGGTCTCTTCTGCAGGATAGGGTTAGAGCTCCATCCTTGTGTTTTGGTTGTGTTTAGGCTGTGAGAGTTAATACATGAAGACTTGAAGAGATCAGATGCTGCTTCCTGAATAAGATCACACACTTCCTGTGATGCTGACCCTCAATTCAATTTATTACACTTTGTATTGGGATAAATAACAGCCAGTGAAGGAGGGAGACACCTGTCACGTATTGAAATAATTAGTTGTTTGATTACTACAAGGGAGACCCTAAAGGCATCATATCCCTGGTCCAATGGGATCCCTCCATGTGATTTTGAATTATTGCAGAAAATAATCTCTGTGTCAAACAAACGTTTATGATACACATGACTTCACGTCACCACCGCTAAGCTAAAGGTGGCTAATGTTAGTATAAAGGAACTACAGCACGGTCACATGACTTCACGGCCCCCCGCTAAGCTAAAGGTGGCTATGTTGGGCTATAAAGGAACTACAGCACGGTCACATGACTTCACGGCCCCACCGCTAAGCTAAAGGTGGCTAATGTTGGCTATAAAGGAACTACAGCACGGTCACATGACTTCACGTCACCACCGCTAAGCCTAAGGTGGCTAATGTTGGGCTATAAAGGAACCATCTGTCACATTTTGTGTGAGGTGGTACATACACAATAATAGGCCTACTGTTGGGACCCATGCCATTTGTTAGCACTTTATGTTGGTGATAAAGCCTGTCAATAGAAATGCAGATATCCAGTCTAGTATTAACATCCAAAGGGTCGGTTAGATCTTCCATCTTACCTGAGCAGACGTGAAAGCTTACCATAAACAGAGTAAGCTGTACTACGTTCACACACCTTTGTACCTCTGCTTCAATTTCAAAGTGTTTCTATTTTTAGTCGCTGTGTTGAGGCCTCTGTTGACCAGCCGTTAACATTAAGGAGATAAAACAGGAAACACCATCTCCGTCTTCCGTGTGTGCTCTGATGATAATTACATTATTATGCTATTATATCATCATTGCTCAGGAACTTTATAATCCTGAACGTCACCAAGCGCCCCTGGTCTCCCAGCTGTGTGCGTCACTCTTTAGTGTCCCCTGGTCTCCCAGCTGTGTACGTCACTCTTTAGTGTCCCCTGGTCTCCCAGCTGTGTGCGTCACTCTTTAGTGTCCCCTGGTCTCCCAGCTGTGTGCGTCACTCTTTAGTGTCCCCTGGTCTCCCAGCTGTGTGCGTCACTCTTTAGTGTCCCCTGGTCTCCGTTGTGTTTTGAGCTTCTTCAGCGTTTTGTATTGCAGCGTTTGGTTTCTGCAGCTTTTAGTAAACGCTGCTCATGTCTCCTCAAGTTGCTGAATGTTCTCTAAACGCTGCATGTGTTGTCAAGTTGCTGAAGATGTTTCTTCATGTGGAACATTTGGGTTTTTATATCTGCATCCTTTCTGAAGCTGCACGGTGTTTCTCCTGATGGAAGAGTTTTGGGACGTCGTAACGTGCATCTGTTGGCCATCATACATGTGCAGGTTTTTCAGCAGTATTTTCCCACATTGTGCAGTGAAAGCTGTGCAGTGTGCTGACGGAGCTGTCCCCCCCCCCCCCCCCCCCCTGCTGGATAATCAATAAGATGGAGTGTCCTGTGTAATGTACAGAATAGTGATGGATGCAGGCTGAACATGCTGCACTCAGCTCGCCGTGCACGTCCTGAACGAATCGCTGCCTCTGCTTTTTTTGTCCATCATTAAAAACTTTAGAGAGACGCGTCACATTCAGAAACAGATATCAAGCTCCTGGATCCAAGCAGCTCACCTCCCAGCATTTTGTCAACAACATTCATGGACAGAAAAGAGTTCAATGATAAAAGTCAGACTGGATTAAAGTCAATCTTTGTTATACAGTTTAACTTTGACACACACATGTTCACACTGTACCAGTCAATGTGAGTGAGTTTAAAGTAAAGACAGAATAAAGTCGTTAAAAGCAGTAGCGCTCAGCAAAGTGACTATAACGCTAAATCACACATATTTAAAGGTCCCATGTCATGGCCATTTCTACTGATCATAATACCATTGTTGAGGTCTCCTAGAATAGATTTATATTGTGCAATTTTCCAATGCTGTATGGTTTCTCATACAGCATCTCTGTATAGTATGTGTATTCACTCTCTGTCCTAAATGGCTTGTTGGAGCTCCTGCCCCACCCCCCCCCACCCCCCCTCCCTGTGAGCCCAGTGGCCGTCTGCGAGACAGCGAGACACAGCGAAACTCAGCCTGGGCACACACCCGCAGCCTGGCTGGGAGTTTGTGCTCAGGCTGAGTTCCGCTGTGTCTCGCTGTCTCGCCGACCCCACACCAGTGAGCCAGCTCACAGTGTCCCGCTCCTCGCAGCAGCGAGCCTCGCAATGTCCCGCCGAGTGTGTGTGTGTGTGTGTGTGTGTGTGTTTGTGTGTGTGTGAGGTGGTCCGCGGATTGGTCAAAAGGTAACGGCTCCTCGGACGTAACGTAACGGCTCCGCGGATTGGTCAATTTGGACCAATCTGCGGAGCCGTTACGTTACGCGAAATACGTCACTATACCCAAGAAGTAAACAATGGAAAAATATAATCACTTCTATAAAAAGGTAATTTTAAATATAGTTAGACATATTAAAGGTAATTTACAGCATTAATAATTAATATCTAATTCTTAACTATGAATGGTTTTAATTTATTTAACATTAGAAATGTTTTAGTCTGGCCAATGACAGAACCACAATCCAAGACTTCAATGCTGAAGGGCCAATGGATCTATGGTGGGGATCAGCACAAAGGTCAAGGCAACCCACATTTGAAAGGGAGACAACGGATGACCAAGAAACTAGTGATCTGTGAAGAAGTGAACAACAGCTGCATTACTGGTGTTTTGTATACCAGCAATTGAGGGTGGACAAGTTTACTACCACTTTAGTTTCAAATAATTGTGTTAATTACTTATTGTAAAGCATTTGAACATTCTTTTGTGTCACATGTTCATTATTAAGTTGACAAAAATGGCAACCGTATTTTCAGTTTTGGCAACCAAAAGCTGATGCCTGGTTGCCAGCCTGGCCAACCAAAAGTTAGCGTTGAGCCCTGAGGTGTAATCGGTGTTAGTAGCAAACACTTAACCACGGCACGCTGAAGAAGAGTCTTAAAGTCATTCTTCAATTAAATGTAACTTCGTAAGACAAGACAAGCCGCCATTGTTGTTATTGTGATTTTTCTCAGCAACGTTAACGGTGACGTCATTGAGTGGTACCACTAGGGCGCTGGAAAACCAAACTGACTCCGAAGGAACTGTGAACCAAACCAGCACCACCGGAGGTAACACCAAACTGATTTTCACTGGAAACACGGTTTAGTGAATTTTTCGCTAAAATGTAGCATCCTAATTTTGAAAGCGACAAATTTAGCAACTTATTCACAAAATCAGCAAATAAACTAAAACTATTTTCAAATATGCCATTTAGTAATAAACTCCCATGTGTGTTGCCTGTTCATCTCTTTTGTCATGTACCCCTTGTTTAATCAGTGTGTAAATGTTATCTTTTGGGGGGCATTACCTTAAAAAACGGGCCATCTGGTTTTCACTTTTTCCCCCAGTTGTATCAAACTCAGATTTAAAATGTATTTTATTTGAACTCTTAGCAGCAATGACTTCTAGCCACCGTTTCGGATAGGGCCGTGGGCGTAAAGCCCGCCCACATTTTAGATATTACGTCATATCGGCAGCAAATCTGGATCAGCTCCGTTGTTCCCCCGTTTTTAGAGATGTGGGTACGGAGGAGAAGAGAGAGGGTTTAATTTCCTGACCCTTTGTGAGTCTCCTGACACACCGGGGACACATAGTGATGTAGAGAAGACATCACATTGTGAGTCTCCTGACACACCGGGGACACACCGGGGACACATAGTGATGTAGAGAAGACATCACATTGTGAGTCTCCTGACACACCGGGGACACACCGGGGACACATAGTGATGTAGAGAAGACATCACATTGTGAGTCTCCTGACACACCGGGGACACATGTTGATGTAGAGAAGACATCACATTGTGAGTCTCCTGACACACCGGGGACACACCGGGGACACATAGTGATGTAGAGAAGACATCACATTGTGAGTCTCCTGACACACCGGGGACACACCGGGGACACATAGTGATGTAGAGAATAATCACATTGTGAGTCTCCTGACACACCGGGGACACATGTTGATGTAGAGAAGACATCACATTGTGAGTCTCCTGACACACCGGGGACACATGTTGATGTAGAGAAGACATCACATTGTGAGTCTCCTGACACACCGGGGACACATGTTGATGTAGAGAAGACATCACATTGTGAGTCTCCTGACACACCGGGGACACATAGTGATGTAGAGAAGACATCACATTGTGAGTCTCCTGACACACCGGGGACACATGTTGATGTAGAGAAGACATCACATTGTGAGTCTCCTGACACACCGGGGACACATGTTGATGTAGAGAAGACATCACATTGTGAGTCTCCTGACACACCGGGGACATAGTGATGTAGAGAAGACATCACATTGTGAGTCTCCTGACACACCGGGGACACACCGGGGACACATGTTGATGTAGAGAAGACATCACATTGTGAGTCTCCTGACACACCGGGGACACATAGTGATGTAGAGAAGACATCATAAAGTGCATTTTGAATGATAGGAGACCTTTAAGTGTATCAAACTCAGATTTAGTTAACGAACCAGCAATGACTTCTAGCCACCGTCTCTCTGGTGTTCTGACAGAAAAGTAGTAGCCCTCAGTTGCACGTGATGCTAAGCTTTATCGAGCATAGCTGAGACAGCATGCCGGGGGTTTCCACTGATGACAGGTGAAGGGTGTTATTCTATTGAAACCAAAGCCCTGCAGAGGTAGGATTTCCCCTGACCTGTGGAAGTGAGAGAGGCTCGGCTTAAGTGGTTTCACTTTCACACCCATCATGCTACTCTGTGTTGTCTGAAGGAGAGCTAGCTCACGTTAGCTGTTAGAGATATGCTCACGGTGGCTTAGAGTTGCAATACGATGCATTCAAGCTCTACTCAGTGATTTTGAGCATCTTTGTCATGATGTGCTTTTATTTGGATTAATTTCAGGTGTTTGAAGGATATGTTTTCATAGCTAAATAAATAAGATTTTAGAGAAATGTATTGATATTATACCAATATCGTGATATGAGGATGGATATTTGTTTATCCTTCAAGGGTCTTTTCCTGGTTTTAAAGGATGAATATTAGAACAATTTTATTGTTTTCTAAATGTAACACACTGCTCTAGCACTATTATTTGTCTTAGGCATTATATCTACATAATAAATGATTAGTTATAGCAAATTTCATTGTAGAAAAATGTTGTGAAAGCACCAATAATCAACCCTACAATGTCGTCACTACCATTTATTGAGGTACTTTATCAGCATACAGTAATATTGGATATCTCTATATTCAAGGATACTAAGACCTATTAAACCAGGTTTAAATGTACAAATGAGTTATTTTCATCAAAGCACATATTTCAAATTAAACTACAATCATTTATTCGCAGATCATTTGAATTGTGTGTTGCAAATAGCAACATAAAGTACAAGGAACCTCTTTGAATTCAGAAATCTTAACGGCAAACCCTGCAGCTCCTGATGCTTTCACTGAGAGACTCTGTGTATCAGGGGTGTTTAACAACTACAACACACACACACACACACACACACACACACTCTGACCCTATGCTTCTCTCTGAGCGTCTGCAAATTAATTACCCACCAACAGAGTTCAGAGGAAAGTCACTGCATCCCAAAGTGTTGTTTCTTTCATTATTTAGCAGAGCTCCAAACTGCAGGGATGAGTACGTAGAGTCGAGTTTAAGAGAGACAGAGGTCAGCTGCTTTCATTCGGTTTGGTTTTCTGCAGAATAATCTGTCACCTGTACTTAAAGGTATTTTGCTTGTTGTGGTGTATAGGTTTTGGTGCATGTAAATGGTCTGCAAAGGCTGAAATCCATGTGGTAGTTTCTCTCCCACAAACTCCCATGTCATCATACGGGTATAAAGACATCGCGTTGGCCTCTCTCACTGCAGTGATACAAATACAAATGAATAAATGACAGCAGTGATAAGAGCAGAGTAGGGGGCAACAACTAATCGACTTAATCGATTAAAATCGATGACCAAATTAGTTGCCGACTAATTCAGTCGTCGATTCGTTGGTGACGTCATCACGTGTGTTTCACAGGCAGTTCAGCTCCAACGTTATCGGTCTTTTTATCGGTACAGGAGACATTTAAAACATATATGTCATATGTATTATTGCTCCATAAACATTATATCGCAGTCTTAGTATCGCCAACTCCGTTTCTAATATGCAATAAGACTACAAAATGCGTCTATGATGTATTTTCGATCTTTCCAATCCAGACGAGAGATCTCTCTCTCTCCCCCGTCTGTGTGTGAGGGGGCGGGCAGTTACCACACGCAGCTGCTACATGCATGCAACACACACACACACACACACACAGAGGAGATGGCGGAGAGAAGCGCTCCAAGGTGTGGTTAAACTTTACCCGTCTCGATGTGGACAATGCTCGTTACCAAAAGTGCAATAAGAGTTCAGCATGTCAGGGCGGGAACACGAGCAATTTGTCTAAAACATTTAGCAAAAGTGCACCACATCCAGACGGAGGAATGCACCGGGTTCCACTGTCTTTCTAGTAGCTCTGTAGCCTAGGCCTGTCGCGATAAGCAATTCATTGACTTATCGTACGATAAATAAAAATGAACTCGATAACTTTTCTGACCTCGATAATTTGCCGTTTACATGCGTGTTAGTTTACATAAGGATGTGACCAGCATTTTAGCCAGGCGCGCTGTGTCTGCCGGCTAGGCGCGCTGTGTCTGCCGGCTAGGCGCGCTGTGTCTGCCGGCTAGGCGCGCTGTGTCTGCCGGCTAGGCGCGCTGTGTCTGCCGGCTAGGCGCGCTGTGTCTGCCGGCTAGGCGCGCTGTGTCTGCCGGCTAGGCGCGCTGTGTCTGCCGGCCAGGCGCGCTTGAGGGGCGGGGCTCACACACACAGCCAGTCAGGACACTCCGTGTGCAGCAATGTAGCAGCCAAATGAATAATATAGAGACAAGCAGGAGACAACGTGTGACTTATTCGAGGGGAATTTGAAGTTAAATGGAATTGGTTGCAAAACCTAACTCCATCTCCGGTGTGGGAATATTTTGGATTTAAGCCAAATCAACGAGGCGAACTTACGGACTTGAATGAGCCGGGCGGTTGTCGCATTTGTTTTAAAAAGGTAGCAACAAAGCTAGCAATACGACCAACCTTAAACTGCACCTGAAACACACAACCACAGCTGGGAGCAAACACGGCAGCTGGAGATGGAGAGCCCCCACCTTCCCGACAGTTTGCAATCAAAGATGCATTTGCCCGACAATGCAAACATGTTGGTGTTCCTTGCTTGAAATCTTTGATTGATACAGATTCGGATATGGCCTGTTGAGGTTTTTTTTGCTTGCGAGACAATGTGTGCTCATATTTATTTATATATATATTTATAGAGAGAGAGAAAGCTCTGTTTTCCAGCCTGAGTCTATTTAATTGATTGTTTTGGTTGTGTGTGATTTAATTAGTTTTCTATAATTTAATTTATTTGTTTATTTATTATATATAATTTATATATTTGAATATTATTTCACATTTCATTTGCAATGTTGAATGTTCAATAAAAAAGTTCTGTTATTATTATTATATATTATCATTATGTCAGTGGTCTAAAATGGTCTTACAACGGTGCCGACAATATTATCGTTTATCGCAATAATTTCCGGGAAAATGTATCGTCCAACAAAATTACTTATCGTGACAGGCCTACTGTAGCCCCATCCACGAGTAACGTTTCCACGTCAGGTATTTTTTACTAACATTGATTTGGATTGCTGTTTGAAGACGTTGGTGTCGGTTCGTCATTGTCTCGTCTTGTAAAAAGTATTTAAATATAAAAATAAAACGGTTCTTGTGGTGTTAAATCTTTGGAGGGAGTGAGGCTAGCTCTTCAAAGGCCTTAATGCTAAGCTAACCAGCTGCTAGCTGTAGCTTCATTCCTATTCATTTGATTTGGAAAAACTGACTAATTGTGATTTTTCTGTTTACTAGTATTGCAATTGCAACATGATATCAGGGGAATTAAACGTTATGAACAATTACAAATGTCCATGTTGTGATTTTAAGTAAATTGGGATGAATTGTGCGTCTCTAATCAGTATTGTACAGACAGGAGAGAATCAATCTGAACATCCTAACTGTCAGTAAGAAAGGGAATGAACACATTTTCCAAATTCCTTTAGCTCTGGATAAATGTGCTCCAGATGTTTCCCCCACGCCGTTCCTCTTGAATACAGATTCCTTTTGACTTTGTTCTGCAGCCTCCAGACCTGAGGAGTCTGCAGTACTTGAATATTTCCAGTTTATGCTTCAAATGCTTCAAATGCTTCTACCCCGGTACATCATGGAGGCAAATATTGTTTTCTTACTCCTCTACCACGGGTTTTCTAGAAAGATATAGTATGAGTACTGTGGTGCTGATCTTGTTTATAAGATATATAAAATCTCTCGAGAACATGACGCCCACACCGTGACGTAAACAACAACGTGACGTAAACAACAACGTGACGTAAACAACAACGTGACGTAAACAACAACGTGACGTCGGAGCTGCGTAAAAACCAAGCTGTCTCTGCCGTCTGACGCTCTGTTTGATGCTCAGATTTCTGGAGGAATTATACAGTTTTTGAGGAACAGAGATATAGTTTTCTGGCATCCCTTTAACATTTTACGGGGAACATCTGCATTTCGGTTTGAGGGCGCAGCGCCCCTGTTACCCGGTGCAGACTAAACCCTGAACTACAACAATTTGACACTCAAAGCTACTTTTTTTTACATATAAAAACACCTGATATATATAATATGATGCAGGACCGTATCACTGTACTACGCAGTATTTAGTATTTTATTGAAATCCATCGATATTGTCAAACATCAAGGTTAAACTGCAGTGACGTTTATTTATTGGTGATGAGTAATATTTAAATATAATATAATCGTTATACAAAATATTAAGGAGATATTAGTATAAACCTATAAACACATTTCTGGGTGCATCCCTGGCTCAGGACTCTTACTTGTAATGTAGTATTTTAAGACCCTATTTCTACTTAAGATAAGGCTCCGAGTTCTTCTTCCACCACTTATCAGTTGCTATCAAACCATATTAAGTATTGAAAAAAATTCCCAAATCAATAAAGTATATCTTATCTTCAGACTCTTCCACTGTGCAGTCTGTGTGTATTTGAGAGAGGAGCTGCAGTCTGACATCCCATCGGACAGTGAACATCTAACCGGCTCTGAAGGAGAGTGGATTATGGGATTTACAGCCCACTGAAAATAAAGTTGGGATATTTCAGCTCCAGTCCCAGTGTGCGTCACTCTTTAGTGTCCCCTGATCTACAGCTGTGTGCGTCACTCTTTAGTGTCCCCTGATCTCCTAGCTGTGTGCGTCACTCTTTAGTGTCCCCTGGTCTCCAGCTGTGTGCGTCACTCTTTAGTGTCCCCTGATCTCCTAGCTGTGTGCGTCACTCTTTAGTGTCCCCTGGTCTACAGCTGTGTGCGTCACTCTTTAGTGTCCCCTGATCTCCCAGCTGTGTGCGTCACTCTTTAGTGTCCCCTGGTCTACAGCTGTGTGCGTCACTCTTTAGTGTCCCCTGATCTCCCAGCTGTGTGCGTCACTCTTTAGTGTCCCCTGGTCTACAGCTGTGTGCGTCACTCTTTAGTGTCCCCTGGTCTTCCAGCTGTGTGCGTCACTCTTTATTGTCCCCTGGTCTCCAGCTGTGTGCGTCACTCTTTAGTGTCCCCTGGTCTCCCAGCTGTGTGCGTCACTCTTTAGTATCCCTGGTCTACAGCTGTGTGCGTCACTCTTTATTGTCCCCTGGTCTCCAGCTGTGTGCGTCACTCTTTATTGTCCCCTGGTCTCCCAGCTGTGTGCGTCACTCTTTATTGTCCCCTGGTCTCCAGCTGTGTGCGTCACTCTTTAGTGTCCCCTGGTCTTCCAGCTGTGTGCGTCACTCTTTAGTATCCCCTGGTCTACAGCTGTGTGCGTCACTCTTTAGTGTCCCCTGGTCTACAGCTGTGTGCGTCACTCTTTATTGTCCCCTGGTCTACAGCTGTGTGCGTCACTCTTTAGTGTCCCCTGTTCTCCGTTGTGTTTGAGCTTCTTCAGCGTTTTGTATTTGCAGCGTTTGGTTTCTGCAGCTTTTAGTAAACGCTGCCATGTCTCCTCAAGTTGCTGAATGTTCTCTAAATGCTGCATGGGTTGTTGCTGAAGATGTTTCTTCATGTGGAACATTTGGGTTTTTATATCTGCATCCTTTCTGAAGCTGCAGCGCGTTTCTCCTGATTGAAGTTTTTGCACCTGTCAGCCACCGTACTTTTGTCTCTCTGTTCAGCCCTCCGACATGACGGTCTAGACGTGATGCAGCTTTGGTTAAACTCCGACCTCTGACCTCTGCTAGCAGAGCTGCTGACCCTTGACCCTCAGAGAGAAGGGGTGAAAGTGAGCAGCTCTTCACTTAAAGTGGAAATGCTTCTGATTGGTCAGACTGTGTTCTGAGACTACCTCAGTGGACAGGAGGTAATGGAGGCAGTTTAAGCTGTAAAGTAACTAAGTAAATATACTTAGTGCTTACTCGTGTCAGTACTTTTCTACTTTAACTTGAGTAACATTTTGAATGCAGGACTTTTACTGTAACAGAGTATTCCTACAGTCTGGTACTTCTACTTTTACTCAAGTACAAGATCTGAGTACTTCTACTTTTACTCAAGTACCAGATCTGAGTACTCCTACTTTTACTCAAGTACAAGATCTGAGTATTCTACTTTTAGTCAAGTACAAGGTCTGAGTACTTCTACTTTTAGTCAAGTACAAGGTCTGAGTACTTCTACTTTTACTCATTTACAAGATCTGAGTACTTCTACTTTTATTCAAGTACAAGATCTGAGTACTTTTACTCAAGTACAAGATCTGAGTACTTTTACTAAAGTACAAGACCTGAGTACTTCTACCTTTGAATGAGCAGCAGTGGTGTCGGTGTGTGAAGAAGAAGACACCATACCTCATGAATCCCTCACAGGGACATGTCTCTCTCAACGTGCTCCTCCTGGTGGATGTAGTGTATGTTCTCAGCCTCAGAACGAGCTGCTCTGAGTTGTGGAAGCTTGCAGGCCAAGTTTCCATCAGAGGTGATTTGTCTCAGCGTCTCGGCTCATTTCCTTATAAAGAGGCCTCTGCTCCGCGCCGCCTTTAATTAAGGGTGGCATTAGAGGCAGCTGAGCAGCTCACAGTCTGCTGCTAATCCACTGAGTGTGTGTAACACAAGCAGCTTACAGTCCCTGTGCTCAGCGTGGGACTCTCACATCAGTTACTCTGCAGGAACAACAGCTAGCTCCTTTGCCCCTTCACACCAACGCGGTTCCCCTTCTAGCTCCTCTTGTGCTCTTCTGGTTCGGAACCGGTTCTTCTTTTCAGCTCCCGCTCTGTTCACACCGCCCAGAGCCCGACTGGTGCTGCCGCGGCTGCGTCATGACGTCACCGTTTACGTCGCTGATTTTCCCCCAACGGTGCTCACAACAACACAACAATGGGGGACTGCGTCGGGTCGATGATCGTGTTGCTTTTAATCATACGAAGCCAGATTAAATTAAATAACGACTAAATAAACAACATAATCGAAATAAAACGATTATTATTTCTTTTTTTTATTTAAACGATTTTTCTTGTATTGGTTTTTCAGTTGAGTTATACTTAAAGTTCAGGTAATCAACTTTTAAAAACATACTTTTCAAATTTTCTTTTTCAATAAATGGATAATCGTTTTTAATAATCGTGGTATCAATTATTGACCCGAATAATCGAGATTATGATTTTTGCCATAATCGAGCAGCCCTACCGTTAACTCCCCGCTGTAAAGTATTCACTGTCTGACTGTCACACAAGCAGCTGATGCATATCCCCAGTTCCCCTTAAGTGAATGTGTGTCAGTCTGAGTTGACGCTGTTTGGCATCACAACGCTGTTATGAAAGTTTCTTTTCAAGTTATTCCTGTATGAGAGCAGGTTGCTAAGGTAACGGATCTATCGCTGAAGCATTGAAGTAAGACTGCCCCGTTATCTGTACTTCAGATGGGTGGGTGTGTCCTGATCTGTTGTCAGTGTTATCGCCGTGTTTTGAAGTCGTGTAATTAGCTGCAGGATTACACCCCCCCCCCCTCCCCCCCTCCTGTCTGACCATCTGGCTGCTCAGGTGCAGGCTTATGATTGGCCGATGGAGCAGGCGGTGTGTTAGGTAATGATCCCGCCACACTGGAGGAAAAACAGCCTGTAAGAAATGTGAAGCAAACACACAAACGGTATATGTATTATTGTTTTAATGTTACAAAAGTAAATGCAGGATTAAACATAGATGGCATCACTCAAAGTTTTATGAATGGATTTATTGCTGTTGTAAAACATCCCAGCATGAGTCAGATCTCTGTTTGAGTAAAAAGAAGACATGAATAACATTTGTGGAAATCTCAGTCTAATCAGCTGTTTATGGATGAAAGCTCCCTCTGAAAAACATTTCATGGAGAGAAACTCCCTCACGGGGATTTTAGCCTTTACAGCCATTTACATGCACTAAAACCTAAATGTGACGAATGCTTGTTTCCATCCAAACATGGCAGTGTGATTTATTCAAATGGGAATAGGAAGTTGTTAAACCATTATGTGAACACGATGCACCAGTGGAAGCTCAAATGGTGAAAAACACTTTACTGACATGAACTTTTAGCTGCGGTTGTACAGATGTTAAGGATATTAAGCATTTGAAGATAAAAACCCTGAGCTGCTGCCGATGGCCAACGGTGAGTGAGTGTTAACACTCACACACACTCACTCTGTGAGTGTGAGTGAGTGTTAACACTCACACACACTCACTCTGTGAGTGTGTGTGAGTGTTAGCTACCTTATTGCTCTGCATGAATGAGGTGCGAATGGCTGAATGATGACATGTAGCATGTACAGCGCTTTCATAAAGACCCGATAAAGAGATGTATAAGTATAGACCATTTACTTTAACTAGTTATTAAGATAAGTTAAGATGAACTTCTATTGACCCGTGTAGGGAAATTCAGATAGTACACATGGGATAATAAGAATAAACATGTAATAGTATGAATAGTAAACCAATGATCTGTCTGTATAGTTTTCTTAAAATAGTTTTCTATCTGTGTTTTTAATGTTTGTTTTACTTTAATGTATGCACCATGACACCAAGTCAGCCTAGTAATAAACCTGTTATAATAACCAATGATGGTGTGAATGACTCGTAGCATGTAAAGAGCTTTGAGGGGTCGTAAAGACTGGATATAAGTACATTCCATTTACCATATGAGGCAGTAATGCACAAGAGTTCAAGGAGTTACCTTTAACTAGTTATTAGGCGCTTTCACACCAAGTACTTTGCTAGAGCCATGAAATCCGCATTCACGGAATCGCGGACGGAATCGCGGAATTGACCAATAAAAATGGAATCAACTGTAAAACGTGGAATATTGCAGAATTTGCCATAATTTGGAATGAAATTCCGTTTTCGGGAGAACGATGGAACGTTTGGTGCAAAGCAAACATGACCGGGACGCTAAAGCGTGTTACAACGCACACGTCACTTCCACACTGCTTCACAACAACACAGCAATGTCCAAGCGTGTAGCTGCTTCGGTATTAACATCATCTAAAAAGCTACGAAATTCCAGACTAAACCCTCAATTCAGAGCACAGCAGTATCCGAATTATTTTTATGCCTCCGGCGATAAGTTGTTTTGTAAATATTGTCAACATACCGTGGATTGGACCTGCAAAATACGTGCGATGATCATTTAGTCTCGAAAAGCCATGTCAGAAACAAGGGAAAACACCGTGCTTCCCAAAACACACCAGCACTTCAAACAACAATTACAGCAAGTACCTCGTCACCTTGAAGCTTATAAGCACTTTAAAATTGAACTGCAGCACTTAAACATTAAAAAAGACTGTTATATCTTATAAATTGTGGACATTTATTCATTCCCACTTATTAGACACTATTTCTGATGGTAAAATGAGCGTAAAAAGCAAAATACAGAATTCTGAAATATTAAAACGGAAAAAACGGAATTTGGGAAAAAATAAAATGGAATTTGGAAAATAATAAAAGGGATTTCATATGGCTCTATACTTTGCCGTACTTAGTTCATGAGAACTCTTTAGTTCTGATGAACTAAAGAGCAGATTGCGTTCACAACCGGCCAGAAGTCCCCGGAGTTGGGAGTAAATCACCAGAACGCCGACACCTCCTCATCTCCACCACTCCCATGTTTTTTTTTGTGTTGCCATAAGTTAGTCTCTCTCCGTTGGTGCGCGGGGCTAATGCTAATAATGCTAATGCAGCAAATAAAATGGCGGCTTCACAAAACTTTTCAGAGTTTTACGGGGCGTGGTTTGCAATCCGCCCAGCCAATCAGAAATGGGAACCTTTTTCTCCCATGAAAGTACCTGCTCTCTAGCAGGGACTAAAAAGGGTTTTAGTCCCTGTTTTTTTTATTTGTGCACATATTTTATTTCAATGTAAATACTGGTATATTTTCACTATTTTCATTACTATTTTTTTATGTTATTAATAGTTTTCTTAAAATTACGTTTTAGTCAAGTCAAATTCCTCGTACGTGACCTGTTTCTGATTCTGAAGAGTAATAACCAAAGCTCTGTCTCCGCTGTAGTGTCTGTCCACTGTCTGACCTGCTGTGTGTGTGTGTGTGTGTGTGTGTGTGTGTGTGTGTGTGTGTGTGTGTGTGTGTGTGTGTGTGTGTGTGTGTGGTGTGTGTGTGTGTGTGTGTGTGTGTTGTGTGTGTGTGTGTGTGTGTGTGTGTGTGTGTGTGTGTGTGGTGTTGTGTGTGTGTGTGTGTGTGTGTGTGTGTGTGTGTGTGTGTGTGTGGTGTGTGTGTGTGTGTGTGTGTGTGTGTGTGTGTGTGTGTGTGTGTGTGTGTGTGTGTGTGTGTGTGTGTGTGGTGTGTGTGTGTGTGTGTGTGTGTGTGTGTGTGTGTGTGTGTGTGTGTGTGTGTGTGGGTGTGTGTGTGTGTGTGTGTGGTGGTGTGTGTGTGTGTGTGTGTGTGTGTGTGTGTGTGTGGGTGGTGTGGTGTGTGTGTGTGTGTGTGTGTGTGTGCAGGAGGCGATGTGGGGAGCAGGGTGGCGGCGCCGGGTCCAGCCCTGAGGAGGCGTCCTGCGGCTGGGAGGAGCGCGGCCCTCCTCTGGCCCCCCTGTGGAGCTCCGGGGCGCTCACACTAAGATGTCCCTCAGCAGCGGCCCTGCAGGCGGGAAAGGAGTCGACTCCAACGCGGTGGACACGTACGACAGCGGGGACGAGTGGGTATCGGAGTGGGAAACCTAATAATCGACCTGGACGCCGACTTGGAAAAGGACAAACTGGAAATGTCGAGTAGTAAAGAGGGAGGAGGCATGGCGGCCCCCCACAAAGCGCCGTGGCTACTTTACCGGAAAATATAAAGTTCGTTAGCCCTGTAGCCGCCGTGGCCGCTCAGGGAAAAGAAAGCAAATCCAAATCAAAGCGTAGTAAAAACTCTAAAGAGAGCGTGAAGGCGCCGGGACAGACGCCAAGAAGGAGGTTCTGGTTCCCCCGCAGAACTCAACCCCTACGAAGGGAACGGACAAGTCAAATAAACCGTCCCGCACACCCCCGCGGTGAAAAAGGACAAAGACGGGGTGTCGGGGAAAGCTAAGAAGGAGAAAATGGAGGTGGTGGTTGTTTCTGTTAATGCAGAAAAGGAGGTTCCAGTCCCTCGCAGCGGACTTTCCTTCGAGGGACAACTGATCCCGGATCTGTCGTCCGTCGAGCAGCAGATCGGGAACGTGAGTCTGGACTCGGCGGGGATTGGACAGCCCGTCGCCATGACGACAGAG
Source organism: Dissostichus mawsoni (assembly GCA_011823955.1). Lineage (NCBI taxonomy): Eukaryota > Metazoa > Chordata > Actinopteri > Perciformes > Nototheniidae > Dissostichus > Dissostichus mawsoni. Next base: position 38,440,260 of record JAAKFY010000007.1, read on the forward strand.
CAGCAGCAGCAGCAGCAGCAGCAGCAGGAGGAGGAAGTGGACAACGGGGAGTGTCGAAGTCTGAAGAAAGTGGGCGGAGTGAAGGTACGAGGATTTCTTTTATTTATTATTTATGTCGTTTCATATTCGCTGTGTTACTGCCTGTGTGTACATCAACAACCCCTTCACACACACACACACACACACCACACACACACACACACACCACACACACACACACTCTCTCTACTCGCACTTGGATTAGGACTACTTTATGTTTTTAGTTTTCGTTGTACTGTTTCTATGTAAGGCGTCTTTGAGCATTAGGATATCAAAATCCAATTTATTATTATTGTTATTACATGTATGCTCTTTTTGGTGATAATGATGATTGGGTGAAGGGAAATTATCATAATGATTAGTCAATCTTGAGAAACCAGTGAAAAAATTGATGTTTTCAAGATTATAAGAGAGGGAATTACAAAACCTGAAAAAGTCCATGGGATTTAGCTTCACCGTGGTGACCGATAAGACGTACTTTATTGATACCAATTTGGGAAATGTTTGCGTTGCAGCAGCATAAAAAGACGAGGCATGGTACATTAGAGAAATTAAAAGACTAGAAATAAAACATCTCAAATAGAAATAAAATAGCATTAAAAAAAAGTAGAAAATATACATGTTGTAATACAAATGTACCGTAACTAGGGATGTAACGATATACCGAATATCGCGGTATCGCGATAAATAAACGTCTCAATACCGTCGTGAGACTGACAAAATCTACCGCGATTTCTTTTTTTTTACATAAAAAGGACATCGTATTTACAGGGCTACATTTACATACCTAGAGACATTGACAAGTACCAACAGTATATTTATATCTCGCCCTGTTAATAAGCCTCACCTTCTTGGCAAAAACTGTATTGTTTTTTAAGAGACAATGCACAGCACGGCGGTGTTATGCCGTGTTATGCATGCACCCCGCGGGAGCGCGCACAGCGTAAAGCAAAAACTCCCAGACATTTCAATGATCTGTACGGTTTGGAAACTATATCATTTCCTTTGGAGGGCATGCATAACACGGCAAACACATCAGAGCCTCGCTGCGGGGAAACTTTGCGCTGTTCCGAGTTTGTTCTAATCTGTCAAAATGACAGACTGCTTTCAGATTTTTCCGCCATTGTTAAAAAAAATATTCTGTTAACGCGACCACTGCTGTCCCAGCAACATCAGTCCCAGCAACATCAGTACCAGCAACATCAGTACCAGCAACATCAGTCCCAGCAACATCAGTCCCAGCAACATCAGTCCCAGCCCATCAGTACCAAGCGAGAGAGTTGTTTCCACAGAAGGGGATATTGTAAACGCCCAAACATCCCAGCTTCTACCTGGAAATGTGGACATGCTCATATTCCTAAAATAAAACCTGTCTGATGACGCTGAGTGAGTGACTTAGTGAGTTTGAGTTGAGTTACTTGAAAAACTAAGTGAAACTTGATTTATTATTGCAGGTCTGATTATTCAGTGTCCTTGTGTATTTATTTAGTTTATTTGTGAGATGCAGAGGCACAACGAAAATGCCTGCTTTGTTTGGTAGTACTAGTAAAACACTGGTTGTTCTTGTTCCAGTCTGTTACTGTCCCTTTGTTTTGACACTTTAAAATACTACTATCCTACTAAAATGCTGTACAAATTAGATTTATTATTTAATAAGATGATTTTTCAAATAAAACATTTGTAAATTTAAAAAAAGTTAAAAAAAAATATTTTCTTTATTTTTCAATATCGCGATAAATACCGTACCGTGGACTTGTTATCGCGATATTATTGTACCGTGAGTTTTTGGTATCATTACATCCCTAACAGTAACAAAATATAAAGTAGGATATTATATATACTTTCAGGGTTTCCCACATAGACTTTACTTGTGCGGGCCGCCAAAGTATATTTCGCGACCCATTTAGGTTTAATTTTTTATTTATTTATTTTAATTAAAAAATAATTATAATTTCATCCGTCCACGACCACAACGCCATCTGCGATCGATTAACTTGTGGACAAGGATCCCTCGCTCTACGCCTCTTGTACCCAGGCCCGGATTGGCCATCGGGAGGACCGGGGTTTCCCGATGGCCTGGCCTGTTAAGTGGCCTGCCTCTCACAGGGTGACTGGCTGTCTACATGATGTGGGTCTGCCTCACACAGGGTGACTGGCTGTCTACATGATATGGGTCTGTCTCACACAGGGTGACTGGCTGTCTACATGATGTGGGTCTGTCTCACACAGGGTGACTGGCTGTCTACATGATATGGGTCTGCCTCACACAGGGTGACTGGCTGTCTACATGATGTGGGTCTGTCTCCACAGGGTGACTGGCTGTCTACATGATGTGGGTCTGCCTCACACAGGGTGACTGGCTGTCTACATGATGTGGGTCTGTCTCACACAGGGTGACTGGCTGTCTACATGATGTGGGTCTGCCTCACACAGGGTGACTGGCTGTCTACATGATGTGGGTCTGTCTCACACAGGGTGACTGGCTGTCTACATGATATGGGTCTGCCTCACACAGGGTGACTGGCTGTCTACATGATATGGGTCTGCCTCACACAGGGTGACTGGCTGTCTACATGATATGGGTCTGTCTCACACAGGGTGACTGGCTGTCTACATGATGTGGGTCTGTCTCACACAGGGTGACTGGCTGTCTACATGATATGGGTCTGCCTCACACAGGGACTGGCTGTCTACATGATGTGGTCTGTCTCACACAGGGTGACTGGCTGTCTACATGATATGGGTCTGCCTCACACAGGGTGACTGGCTGTCTACATGATGTGGGTCTGCCTCACACAGGGTGACTGGCTGTCTACATGATGTGGGTCTGTCTCACACAGGGTGACTGGCTGTCTACATGATGTGGGTCTGCCTCACAGGGTGACTGGCTGTCTACATGATATGGGTCTGCCTCACACAGGGTGACTGGCTGTCTACATGATGTGGGTCTGTCTCACACAGGGTGACTGGCTGTCTACATGATGTGGGTCTGCCTCACACAGGGTGACTGGCTGTCTACATGATGTGGGTCTGCCTCACACAGGGTGACTGGCTGTCTACATGATGTGGGTCTGTCTCACACAGGGTGACTAGCTGTCTACATGATGTGGGTCTGCCTCACACAGGGTGACTGGCTGTCTACATGATGTGGGTCTGCCTCACACAGGGTGACTGGCTGTCTACATGATGTGGGTCTGCCTCACACAGGGTGACTGGCTGTCTACATGATGTGGGTCTGCTCACACAGGGTGACTGGCTGTCTACATGATGTGGGTCTGCCTCACACAGGGTGACTGGCTGTCTACATGATGTGGGCCTGCCTCACACAGGGTGACTGGCTGTCTACATGATGTGGGTCTGCCTCGCACAGGGTGACTGGCTGTCTACATGATGTGGGGCCTCCTCGCACAGGGTGACTGGCTGTCTACATGATGTGGGTCTGCCTCACACAGGGTGACTGGCTGTCTACATGATGTGGGCCTGCCTCACACAGGGTGACTGGCTGTCTACATGATGTGGGTCTGCCTCACACAGGGTGACTGGCTGTCTACATGATGTGGGTCTGCTCACACAGGGTGACTGGCTGTCTAAATGATGTGGGTCTGCCTCACACAGGGTGACTGGCTGTCTACATGATGTGGGCCTGCCTCACACAGGGTGACTGGCTGTCTACATGATGTGGGTCTGCCTCACACAGGGTGACTGGCTGTCTACAGATATGGGTCCTGCCTCACACAGGGTGACTGGCTGTCTACATGATGTGGGTCTGCCTCACACAGGGTGACTGGCTGTCTACGTGCTGTGGGCCTGCCTCACACAGGGTGACTGGCTGTCTACGTGATGTGGGTCTGTCTCACACAGGTGACTGGCTGTCTACATGATGTGGGTCTGCCTCACACAGGGTGACTGGCTGTCTACATGATGTGGGCCTGCCTCACAGGGTGACTGGCTGTCTACATGATGTGGGTCTGCCTCACACAGGGTGACTGGCTGTCTACATGATGTGGCCACTGTCATACCGATCATAAATCAAAGCCCTCGATTGGTCTCTGTGTGCCATTCAAGCTCGGGATAAACCTCAGGTGAGCTAAAGGACTCCGAGTGTTTAGATAGTTAACTTAGTCTAAGTTATCTCAGTGGGTCTCAAACGGTTTGGTCACCATTTATATAAACACATATTTCCATTTGAGGGGGGATGATTAGTAAAATATGCATGAATAAAATAAAAAAAAGTTAACTAGGTGAAAAAGTTAAGATACACTTTTAAAACTTGTTGAGAGCTAAAACTAGTCTTTGCTGCTGCCTCAAAGAGGAGCAGGGGGGAGAGGAGGGAGAGGAGCAGGGGGGAGAGGAGGGAGAGGAGCAGGGGGGAAAGGAGGGAGACAGGAGAGGAGGGAGAGGAGCAGGGGGGAGAGAGGAGAGGAGCAGGGGGGAGAGGAGGGAGACAGGAGAGGGGGAGGAGCAGGGGGAGAGGAGGGGGAAGGAGGGAGACAGGAGAGGAGGGAGAGGAGCAGGGGGGAGAGGAGGGAGAGGAGGGACAGGAGAGGAGGGAGAGGAGCAGGGGGGAGAGGAGGGAGACAGGTGAGGAGGAGAGGAGCAGGGAGATAGGTGAGGAGGGAGAGGAGGGAGGAGCAGGGAGACAGGAGAGGAGGGAGACAGGAGAGAGGGAGAGGAGCAGGGAGACAGGAGAGGAGGGAGACAGGAGAGGAGCAGGGAGACAGGAGAGGAGGGAGAGGAGCAGGGAGAGGAGCAGGGAGACAGGAGAGGAGGGAGAGGAGCAGGGAGAGAGGAGAGGAGGGAGACAGGAGAGGAGGGAGAGGAGCAGGGGGAGAGGAGGGAGACAGGTGAGGGGGAGAGGAGGGAGACAGGAGAGGAGGGAGACAGGTGGGAGGAGAGGAGAGGAGGGAGACAGGAAGAGGAGACAGGTGAGGAGGAGAGAGCAGGGGGAGAGGAGGGGACAGGTGAGGGGGGAGTGGAGCAGGGGGGAGAGGAGGGAGAGGAGGGAGACAGGTAGGAGGGAGACAGGAGAGGAGGGAGAGGAGCAGGAGGGAGAGGAGGGAGACAGGTGAGGAGGGAGACAGGAGAGGAGGGAGAGGAGAGGAGGAGAGGGGAGACAGGTAGGAGGAGGAGCAGGAGGGAGAGGAGGGAGACAGGAGAGGAGGGAGAGGAGCAGGAGGGAGAGGGGGAGACAGGTGAGGAGGGAGACAGGAGGAGGAGGAGAGGAGCAGGAGGGAGAGGAGGGAGACAGGTGAGGAGGAGACAGGAGAGGAGCAGAGGGAGAGGGGGAGACAGGTGAGGGGGAGACAGGTGAGGAGGGAGACAGGAGAGGAGGGAGAGGAGCAGGAGGGAGAGGGGGATACAGGTGAGGAGGGAGACAGGTGAGGCTGTTCAGGAGCACAGACACACTCCAACTATAAATGAACCAAAAATAAATAAACAAGTTTCAGTGTTTTTTCATATTGGATATTGTTATTGGTTATGATTTTATGATTATTGAAATGTGTACAGCTCTGTTTCATATAGGTGTTCTGTTCCCATAGATCTAGTCTCTTTATTTCCCCCTCAAAATTCACCAGATTGACTCCAACATTTAAAAAAAAAAAAATCTTACCGGGGGACATACTTGCCAACCTTGAAACCTCAGAAATCGGGAGCATTTCAAAACCACCGTGCGGGGGGGAGCGAGTGGATCGCCAGGCTGCTAGAACTGTTAGCGCCGGAGCCTCGCAGCGGGGAGACTGACTTTTAAAGATGAAAAGAACATCTACACACATGCTTATTGTAGTTGTAAGTGCAATGCCTTGCTGCCTGTAGCACCATCCTTGATGGAGCATCTGTGTGGGCCTGTATTTTAGCAGAGGGTCGAGTTGTCCATTCTTGTTCTGTTTTCTGTGACTATCTTCCTCACCAGACTTTCAGTTGCGCGCTACTAAAGAGACGCGCTACCATGGAAACCAAACAATGGTGTAGCTGTATCAAAGTCCGAGTGGAAACAGTCGTGAGTAAATTTGATTTTGTCAGCAATGCGGGAGAAATATGACCCCGGGAGGAAACCGGGAGAGGGCAATGAAATCGGGAGTCTCCCGTGAAAATCGGGAGGGTTTGGCAAGAAAGCCGGGGGAGCATGCCCCCGGACCCCCTAGAGGATTTGAGGTCCACCCCTACTTAAAATCACATGGACAGGTTCCTAAATACATTTACAATTTTCTTTAAATAGTAACCCATGTCCATATGTTTATTTGTGGGTAGTAGATTTAAACTATAGGGCTATCACTATGGGCAGCGTAAAATATTCACAAATAAATCCAGCAACACGGCACAAAACAAACTGGTAGCTGCCTGGCTGGGGGTATAATTTCCGGCCTGAATTATTATCTCGGTCCGGCCCTGCCTGTACCTGTTCGCTCTGCCATCGCGTGAAGGGTCTGCTCACAAGGGACCAGCAGAAAGGTTAATGTTAATGTTGTTTGCACGTCACCTCACCCTACACCCCCCCCACCCCCCCAAGTATATTTCAGATCTGTGGGAAACACTGGACTTTAAATGTGTAAGGAATGGATTATTAAATATTAAATTGAATATAAATGTAAAATGTACAGCAATAGACCCGTGTAGTATCACTGGTATTGGTATGTACTAGTTACGTGTTCACCCTCTTGGTAGAATATAATAGAGACTCAGCGATAAAGTTGTTTTAAAACAGATCAAAGACACGGCAGCTTTTCAGCATTTTTCTATGGGGGGCGAGAAATGACTCTCTCCTTCCCAGATGTTAGTCCAGCTCACCTGTTGTTCATTTCTCACATTCCTCTGAGCAGGAACATGGAGGGAAGTCGTCTTCAAGGGTTTCCAAGGGTCGATGGGGGAGTTGTGAATATTTTTGGATGGAGGTCATAGAGAAAGTTCTTTGGGTTTTTGATGGATTTTTAGGGAGTTTTGTTAAAGCATGTTGAGGGTTTTCTAGGTGTCCTTGTGCTTCTTATCTTCATGGTCTTTCCTGTGAAGGCCTCCTCAAAGTGTGTGTGTGTGTTAACCAGCACTTCCCACAACTCCTGACAGAAGTGTGTTTCTTATCTAAAGACAGAGACTGAGTGTAAAGAAGTACTTTTTCATCTAGTTTGGTCCTGTGTCAAACATCCTTGCACGTTTTGTATCATATTTATTCATCCTGTTCTGTTGTCTTGTTTTGAAGACTAAAAGTTTGCGAATTTCCTTCCTATCATAGCCAAAAGAAACTCAGATTAATTTGACTAGTTTAAATCAATGAAAACCTTAAATTGCCGTTTCATCTTTGTCTCATGTAGTGTATGAATAAAATGTCCACTATTTCATAACTAAATCTAATGAATATCAATGAGACACAACATTGCTTTAATCAGGGGTAGACAGTAAGGGTAAAAAGCTACTGGCCCCTTTTCGTTATCACTGGCCCCACCACTGTAACCACTGGCCCGGAGCATTCGTCCAAAAAATCCACTCTAATAATGAAGAAAATGAACACATTTGTTGCAGTAGTAATTTATGCACTAACTACATTACTATCTGAATCATCAGTTCTTCCTAATTTTCCTCAATTGTTCATATTTGGTTTATTAAAATTATTATATTGTGGTCATTGTTAAAGAAAAAAAGGAGGGTGACATTTCTGCTGTGAGTATTATTATTTTTATAATACACTTTCTGCCTTCCTGTCATCAGGAGTTAGAAATGTAATGGCTATGTAATAGATTAGAACCTTCATTCTCCTAAACTGCTGGGACATTTCCCTATAGCCAATACCTTTATATTTTCTACTCTTCACTTACGTGTCAGCATAGGTCGGCATTGATGTACAGAGCCGACAAAAGACCGTTTATATTGGCATCATATTGAAGCCAACTCCATCGATCAAGCCAGTGTGGCTGAACCTTTCTCCCTCTTCTTCTCCTACTCCCTGTCACTCTCCTTTAACTCCTCCGGTGACTTTTTTTATTTGAAGATTGTTTTTTCCCAGGCACTTGGCCGGTTACCGGTGGTTTTAAAAACACTTTGGCGAATGGTTAGGTGGCGAGAATGTCTGTAGTGAAGGAGCGCGCTCCCGCTGCGATCCGCAGCAAACAGCTGTTTGCTTTTCATCCAACAACGACAACCGCCTCACGAAACGCTATGTTGTAGCGTTAAAACGAAACAATTTAACAAATTGCTATTCAAAATACCAATACCACAGGACCATGTGATTTTATGTCTTACTTTTTGTTTTTTTAAGCAATATTTTTAATGGCCTGAGAGGGCAAGTGGAAAGTACGTTATGCTGGCCCGGGGGTCTAAATAGTGCTTCCGGGCCAGCGGGCCATTTATAATGTCGAGCCCTGCTTTAATACAATAACACAAAGAAATAGATCTTACACAGAAAAACATGTAAAATCACACTAATCCTGGTGCCTAAAGGCCCGACGAAGCATGCCCTGTCGCCCAAACTCAATTTGGTGTGTCCCGCACCGTCGGCCGTGACACGCCTTATTTGGCCTTTCATGGCCAACGCATGGCCGATTCAACCTGTTGAATCGGCCATGCGTCAGCCACAGGCAGTCGGCCAAAGAAATCACTCTGATTGGCTGTTCAGCTAGCGAATCAGTGCATGAGAAGCGAAACGGAAGTGAGGGACGTAAACAAACGATTTAAGAAGGCACACACACCTTGCTTGTCGCTTGAGAATGTCTTCCACAAGCAACACTCCAATGGCTGATAGCTCCAGTACCGCACGAAACATGTTGTCGATGACGAGAGTGAAAATGGAACGCACACGCTATTTGTTGTTTGTTATATCAAGCAGTCTGTTCTTTCTCTGTCTTCCGGTTGTTGCCTCTTTTGAATGACGAATACACACTACCGCCGCCTGCTGGTAAGGAGAGTTATTGCCACTCACGCATGCGCAGTTCGTACGTGCTCGGCTGAAGTCTTTGCGGTGTGTTCCAGTGCGACACATGGCCAAGACGCAGGAGAACAAGGCGACGCAACAGTCGGGGTCGGCGAGTTCTCTGGTGACTGCTTGGTGTGTCAGGGCCTTAAGAGAACTGTCCATCAGCAGCAATGTCTAGCATTTTATCACCACCGCTAAGCTAAAGGTGGCAATGTTGGGCTATAAAGGAACTACAGCACGGTCACATGACTTCACGTCACCACCGCTAAGCTAAAGGAGGCTAATGTTGGGCTATAAAGGAACTACAGCACGGTCACATGACTTCACGTCACCACCGCTAAGCTAAAGGAGGCTAATGTTGGGCTATAAAGGAACTACAGCACGGTCACATGACTTCACGTCACGAGTGCTAAGCTAAAGAGGCTAATGTTGGGCTATAAAGGAACTACAGCACGGTCACATGACTTCACGTCACACCGCTAAGCTAAAGGAGGCTAATGTTGGCTATAAAGGAACTACAGCACGGTCACATGACTTCACGTCACGACCGCTAAGCTAAAGGAGGCTAATGTTGGGCTCTAAAGGAACTACAGCACGGTCACATGACTTCACGTCACGACCGCTAAGCTAAAGGAGGCTAATGTTGGGCTCTAAAGGAACTACAGCACGGTCACATGACTTCACGTCACCACCGCTAAGCTAAAGGAGGCTAATGTTGGGCTATAAAGGAACTACAGCACGGTCACATGACTTCACGTCACCACCGCTAAGCTAAAGGTGGCTAATGTTGGGCTATAAAGGAACTACAGCACGGTCACATGACTTCACGTCACCACTGCTAAGCTAAAGGAGGCTAATGTTGGGCTATAAAGGAACTACAGCACGGTCACATGACTTCACGTCACCACCGCTAAGCTAAAGGTGGCTAATGTTGGGCAATAAAGGAACTACAGCACGGTTACATGACTTCACGTCACCACCGCTAAGCTAAAGGTGGCTAATGTTGGGCATAAAGGAACTACAGCACGGTCACATGACTTCACGTCACCACCGCTAAGCTAAAGGCGGCTAATGTTGGCCGTGATGACATTTAGTCGTCTCATTTAGACACTTGTTATCAACCTCCATTTTTAAATTCACCAGTGGGGTATTTACTGACGTATTTTATGTGTTGACGACAGACATTATTTCAGGCTAACAACCAAAAACACATTCAGAAAACCATTGACTTCCACACAAGGGAACAGGGATTGCTAACTAGTTTTAGGGTTTTAGGACTCATTCCTGCAGGATTTTGTAAACAGTCTCTCACTTTTTAATGAAGACATAGTTATCTCTTCTCCGTATGGTGTCTGTCACTCAATCCACTCTTAGAGAAAGAAATGAAAGACTTTTATCTCTTGAAGTGTGGCAGCCTCACATAACCTCACATTCAACAAGCTTCAGCTCCAACACAGTTTGTGAAGTGCTGATCTGTATCACTAATCCCTCACAGCGAGCCAGTGACCTTGAGAGGAATGTGGCTTGTTTTTGTAATGAATATCTCTGAGTGAATGGAGAGAGGAGGAGGAGAGCGGGGTCGGTGTTTCCCAGCCCATTCTGCATCAAAACGAGGCTGAAACTCTGCAGCCAATAGCAGGGCAGTAAAACAGCCCCTCCCCCTCTGAGAGAGAGAGAGAGAGTTGGTGGCTCTTCAGGTGGTTTCCCAGCATTCAAAGTGCCCATGTTTTTTATTCGTAAATAGGGGAATTATAGGAACTGAGAGGCTGTTTTCTACATGATCCCTTTACCAGCTGTTAACCCAGTACAGTGCAGCGCCTGGTCGTCACAAAGGCTTTCTGCTCTCGGCCTGTAACGAGGTAAAACATGCAGGGACGAAACGCTCTCATCACTTTCTAATTTCACCAATTTAAACTTGTTTTATAAAGTTTCTAGGATGTGGGTGTTATCCTCTCTGCGTATCAGTTGGTGCTGTTCAATAAAGGCAAAACAAGCCAACAGAAAGCTCTTTATAAACAACACAAAAGTCTCCACATGCAACGCTATCTTGTTTTTGATAAACACTTTGGATAGCCTCTTTTCTAACCAGCCTTCCCTTGCTTTGCACAGGTTCAGGGTTAGGGGCGTATATTTGGAGGTTGCAATGTTTTCAGAGTGACGTAGAGTTTGACGCAGTGACATGGGTTTTTACGCAGTGACGTAGAGTTTGACGCTGTCTGACGTAGAGTTGGCGCAGTTGATGCAGAGTTTCATGCAGTGACGTAAGTTTTGACGCAGTGACGTAGAGTTTGACGCTGTGACGTAGAGTTGGCGCAGTGATGCAGAGTTTCATGCAGTGACGTGAGTTTGACGCAGTGACGTAGAGTTTGACGCAGTGACGTAGAGTTTGGCGCAGTGACGTAGAGTTTGACGCACTGACGTAGAGTTTGGACGCAGTGACGTAGAGTTTGACGCAGTGACGTAGAGTTTGGCGCAGTGACGTAGAGTTTGACGCACTGACGTAGAGTTTGACGCAGTGACGTAGAGTTTGACGCAGTGACGTAGAGTTTTACGGAGTGACGTAGAGTTTGCGCAGTGACGTAGAGTTTTGCGCAGTGACGTAGAGTTTGACGCAGTGACGTAGAGTTTGGCGCAGTGACGTAGAGTTTGACGCAGTGACGTAGAGTTTTGGCGCAGTGACGTAGAGTTTGACGCAGTGACGTAGAGTTTTGCGCAGTGACGTAGAGTTTGACGCAGTGACGTAGAGTTTGGCGCAGTGACTAGAGTTTTACGCAGTGACGTAGAGTTTGGCGCAGTGACGTAGAGTTTGACGCAGTGACGTAGAGTTTGGCGCAGTGACGTAGAGTTTGGCGCAGTGACGTAGAGTTTTACGTGTGACATGGGTTTTTACGCAGTGACGTAGAGTTTGGCGCAGTGACGTAGAGTTTGACGCAGTGACGTAGAGTTTGGCGCAGTGACGTAGAGTTTTGCGCAGTGACGTAGAGTTTTACGGTTGACGTAGAGTTTGGGCAGTGACGTAGAGTTTGACGCAGTGACGTAGAGTTTGGCGCAGTGACGTAGAGTTTGACGCAGTGACGTAGAGTTTGGCGCAGTGACGTAGAGTTTGGCGCAGTGACGTAGAGTTTGACGCAGTGACGTAGAGTTTGGCGCAGTGACGTAGAGTTTGGCGCAGTGACGTAGAGTTTTGCGCAGTGACGTAGAGTTTGGCGCAGTGATGCAGAGTTTGGCGCAGTGATGCAGAGTTTGACGCAGTGACGTAGAGTTTAAAGCAGACTTTGACGTAGTGACGTAGGGTTTTACGCAGTGAGTCTGTGGGAATACGAACTTGGTTCTTTATTCCCAACCATGAAAGCAACACGTGGCTCAGATGATGATCCTGATTTTTGATCCTGATTTTTGTATCCATGAACAGAAGCATTTGTTCACAGATATCTTCTGGGATTTCCAAGTGAACCACTAATCAGTGTTGCATTCACATGCTGCTGCATGTTGCATTAAAAAAACCCTGAGGAGAGGTGTTGCACAAAAAGCTACTGTCACTGGTTCAGAGTCGGAGAACTCTGCTGTAGTTAAAGGTAATAAACGTTCATGTTTATCTGGTCAATAAAACTAAACGATCAGTTTGAATAATCTGCTTGTTCTACTCAATAGTGCCGCTTCTTTCTGCGTCATCATCTTTCCCTGTTTGCTGATATATTACACACTAAATTGTAATTGGAGAATGTCCTCTGAGGGCCTGTGTCAACAAGGCATGTGTATCAGAGTCAGTGTCTTTGTTTTCCAAGTGCTTCGACGCTGGAAATATCTTAGATGTCTGGAAAAAACGCTGGTGACATCACTGTCACTAGCAACGAGATAAACACGCAGGGAGGAAACGCTGTCATCGTGACGTGACGTGCAACAACAACACATTAACATTAACCCTTCTGTTGGTCGCTTGTGAGCAGACCCTTCACGCGATGGCAGAGCGAAAAGGTACAGGCAGGGCCAATAAGTCAGGCCGGAAATTATACACCCAGCCAGGCAGCTACCAGTTTTTTGTGCCATTTGCTGCTAGGGGTTGGGAACCGAAACTCGGTTCCAGATGAGAACCGATAAGAAAATGCCGGGTACCGGGTACCCATACAAAATACACAATTTCGGTTCTGCTTAACGGATCCTAAACGCAGTAGACCCTGTATTCCACCGGGTCCGTGAGTGTGTCTGGGCTCCTGAACCAGCCTCACCTGTCTCCCTCCTCTCCCTCCTCTCCTCTTGCTCCTCTCCCCTCTCCCCCTCTCCCTCCTGCTCCTCTCCCCCCTCTCCCCCCTGTTCCTCTCCCCCCTGCTCCTCCTCCCTCCCTCTCCCTCCTGCTCCTCTCCCCCTGTTCCTCTCCCCCCTCTCCCTCCTGCTCCTCTCCCCCCTCTCCCCCCTGCTCCTCTCCTTCCTCTCCCCCCTGCTCCTCTCCCCCTCTCCCTCCTCTCCCTCCTGCTCCTCTCCCCCCTCTCCCTCCTCTCCCTCCTGCTCCTCTCCCCCTGTTTCTCTCCCCCCTGCTCCTCTCCCTCCTCTCCCCCTGCTCCTCTCCCTCCTCTCCCCCTCTCCCTCCTCTCCTCTCCCCCCTCTCCCTCCTCTCCCTCCTGCCCTCTCCCCCTGCTCCTCTCCCTCCTCTCCCCCCTGCTCCTCTCCCTCCTGCTCCTCTCCCCTGTTCCTCTCCCCCTGCTCCTCTCCTCCTCTCTCCCCCCTGCTCCTCTCCCTCCTCTCCCCTCTCCCCTCCTGCTCCTCTCCCCCCTCTCCCTCCTGCTCCTCTCCCCCCCTGCTCCTCTCCCTCCTCTCCCCCCTGCTCCTCTCCTTCCTCTCCCCCCTGCTCCTCTCCCCCTCCTCCCTCCTCTCCTCCTGCTCCTCTCCCCCCTCTCCCTCCTCTCCCTCCTGCTCCCTCCCCCCTGTTCCTCTCCCCCCTGCTCCTCTCCCTCCTCTCCCCCCTGCTCCTCTCCCTCCTCTCCCCCTCTCCTCCTGCTCCTCTCCCCCTCTCCCTCCTCTCCCTCCTGCTCCTCTCCCCCCTGCTCCTCTCCCTCCTCTCCCCCCTGCTCCTCTCCCTCCTCTAAACGTTAAAAAACGTTTAAAAAAAAAAAACTTAATGGGTCGTGAAATACCTGGCCGGCCGTTAATACACCTGGCCGGCCCGCCAAGTAAAGTCTATGTGTTGGAAACTCTGCCCATTATTCAAGGCTGGTCTTCACATAAGTAATGTTTTTATTTTTGGACGGAAACTATATTTACATTTTCTTACTATGTTCAATCTGAACTCACAGGTGTATCATTGCTTTGAAAAAAAAGATTATTAATTTTCCCCTTTTAGAAGTGAAGTTATAGTCATTTGTTCTGGGAATGTCATTTTCGAGCCTGAGACCTGAAAATGAATACAATTTAAAAGCTCATTAAAAAAGTGGGTCTTGAGTCAGCTCTCAGTATGAACGCTCTCTGCTGCCCTCAGTATGAACGCTCTCTGCTGCTCTCAGTATGAACGCTCTCTGCTGCCCTCAGTATGAACGCTCTCTGCTGCCTCAGTATGAACGCTCTCTGCTGCCCTCAGTATGAACGCTCTCTGCTGCTCTCAGTATGAACGCTCTCTGCTGCTCTCAGTATGAACGCTCTCTGCTGCTCTCAGTATGAACGCTCTCTGCTGCCCTCAGTATGAACGCTCTCTGCTGCCCTCAGTATGAACGCTCTCTGCTGCTCTCAGTATGAACGCTCTCTGCTGCCCTCAGTATGAACGCTCTCTGCTGCCCTCAGTATGAACGCTCTCTGCTGCTCTCAGTATGAACGCTCTCTGCTGCCCTCAGTATGAACGCTCTCTGCTGCCCTCAGTATGAACGCTCTCTGCTGCCCTCAGTATGAACGCTCTCTGCTGCCCTCAGTAAGAACGCTCTCTGCTGCCCTCAGTTAACGCTCTCTGCTGCCCTCAGTTTGAACGCTCTCTGCTGCCCTCAGTATGAACGCTCTCTGCTGCCCTCAGTATGAACGCTCTCTGCTGCTCAGTATGAACGCTCTCAGCTGCTCTCAGTATGAACGCTCTCTGCTGCCCTCAGTATGAACGCTCTCTGCTGCCCTCAGTATGAACGCTCTCTGCTGCCCTCAGTATGAACGCTCTCTGCTGCCCTCAGTATGAACGCTCTCTGCTGCCCTCAGTATGAACGCTCTCTGCTGCCCTCAGTATGAACGCTCTCTGCTGCCCTCAGTATGAACGCTCTCTGCTGCCCTCAGTATGAACGCTCTCTGCTGCCCTCAGTATGAACGCTCTCAGCTGCTCTCATATGAACGCTCTCTGTGCTCTCAGTATGAACGCTCTCTGCTGCTCTCAGTATGAACGCTCTCTGCTGCTCTCAGTATGAACGCTCTCTGCTGCTCTCGGTATGAACGCTCTCTGCTGCCCTCGGTATGAACTCTCTCTGCTGCCCTCGGTATGAACGCTCTCTGCTGCTCTCGTATGAACGCTCTCTGCTGCCCTCGGTATGAACGCTCTCTGCTGCCCTCGGTATGAACGCTCTCTGCTGCCCTCGTATGAACGCTCTCTGCTGCTCTCGGTATGAACGCTCTCTGCTGCCCTCGGTATGAACGCTCTCTGCTGCCCTCGGTATGAACGCTCTCTGCTGCCCTCGGTATGAACGCTCTCTGCTGCCCTCGGTATGAACGCTCTCTGCTGCCCTCGTATGAACGCTCTCTGCTGCCCTCGTATGAACGCTCTCTGCTGCCCTCGGTATGAACGTCTCTGCTGCCCTCAGTATGAACGCTCTCAGCTGCCCTCGGTATGAACGCTCTCTGCTGCCCTCGGTATGAACGCTCTCTGCTGCCCTCGGTATGAACGCTCTCTGCTGCTCTCGGTATGAACGCTCTCTGCTGCCCTCGGTATGAACGCTCTCTGCTGCCCTCGGTATGAACGCTCTCTGCTGCCTCGGTATGAACGCTCTCTGCTGCCCTCGGTTTGAACGCTCTCTGCTGCCCTCAGTATGAACGCTCTCTGCTGCCCTCAGTATGAACGCTCTCTGCTGCCCTCAGTATGAACGCTCTCTGCTGCCCTCAGTATGAACGCTCTCTGCTGCCCTCAGTATGAACGCTCTCTGCTGCCCTCAGTATGAACGCTCTCTGCTGCTCTCAGTATGAACGCTCTCTGCTGCTCTCAGTATGAACGCTCTCAGCTGCCCTCAGTATGAACGCTCTCAGTGCCCTCAGTAATGAACGCTCTCTGCTGCCCTCAGTATGACGCTCTCAGCTGCCCTCAGTATGAACGCTCTCTGCTGCCCTCAGTATGAACGCTCTCTGCTGCCCTCAGTATGAACGCTCTCTGCTGCCCTCAGTATGACGCTCTCTGCTGCTCTCAGTAGAACGCTCTCTGCTGCCCTCAGTATGAACGCTCTCTGCTGCCCTCAGTATGAACGCTCTCTGCTGCCCTCAGTATGAACGCTCTCTGCTGCTCTCAGTATGAACGCTCTCTGCTGCCCTCAGTATGAAGCTCTCTGCTGCGCCTCAGTATAACGCTCTCTGCTGCCCTCAGTATGAACGCTCTCTGCTGCCCTCAGTATGAACGCTCTCTGCTGCCCTCAGTATGAACGCTCTCTGCTGCTCTCAGTATGAACGCTCTCTGCTGCTCTCAGTATGAACGCTCTCTGCTGCCCTCAGTATGAACGCTCTCTGCTGCTCTCAGTATGAACGCTCTCTGCTGCCCTCAGTATGAACGCTCTCTGCTGCCCTCAGTATGAACGCTCTCTGCTGCTCTCAGTATGAACTTCTCTGCTGCTCTCAGTATGAACGCTCTCTGCTGCCCTCAGGTTTACATTTCATTTTCCATGCCATTCCACTTAGCTGACACTTATCGAAAGCAACTTACAATAAGTGCATTCAAATGTGAAGAAGCTGAAACTCAAAGCCAGAATCCTGCAGGAACATTTCCTGTTTCTAATCCCAGCCAGAATTAAGTGCATCAGCTTCACTTAAAACCAATCCTTTGTAAGTGCTACTAACAGAAGAGATATTCTTTTTCAAGGTGTGTGTGTGTGTGTGTGTGTGTGTGTGTGTGTGTGTGGTGTGTGTGTGTGTGTGTGGTGTTGTGGTGTGTGTGTGTGTGTGTGTGTGTGTGTGTGTGTGTGTGTGTGTGTGTTGTGTGTGTGTGTGTGTTGTGTGTGTGTTTGTGTGTGTGTGTGTGTGTGTGTGTGTGTGGTTGGTGTGTGTGTGTGGTGTGTGTGTGTGTGTGTGTGTGTGTGTTGTGTGTGGTGTGTGTGTGTGGTGACAGTAGTCATTATATTAATCAATCAAAGTTTATTTATACAGCCCAATCTCAAACTAAATGTGTCAAACTGGAGGGCGTCGTGTGGCAGTAACGGTTAGAGGAGTTCAAATATACAACATACATGGAGATGTACATAAAAATCACAGCCGCCTCAGTTTCCACTCAAAGCTACACGTTATTGCTCACATGCACACATTACCCTTTCCTTCCAAGTCTTTGCAAACTGTACATGAATACAGACATTCATTTACAGGTCCCTCTTCCTCATGTCTCTTCTACATCAACATGTGTCCCCTCTTCTTCATGTCTCTTCTACATCAACATGTGTCCCCTCTTCTTCATGTCTCTTCTACATCAACATGTGTCCCCTCTTCTTCATGTCTCTTCTACATCAACATGTGTCCCCTCTTCTTCACGTCTCTTCTTCATCAACATGTGTCCCCTATTCTTCATGTCTCTTCTACATCAACATGTGTCCCCTATTCTTCATGTCTCTTCTACATCAACATGTCCCCTATTCTTCATGTCTCTTCTACATCAACATGTGTCCCCTCTTCTTCATGTCTCCTCTACATCAACATGTGTCCCCTCTTCTTCATGTCTCTTCTACATCAACATGTGTCCCCTCTTCTTCAGTCTCTTCTACATCAACATGTGTCCCCTATTCTTCATGTCTCCTACATCAACATGTTTCCCCTCTTCTCATGTCTCTTCTACATCAACATGTGTCCCCTCTTCTTCACGTCTCTTCTACATCAACATGTGTCCCCTATTCTTCATGTCTCTTCTACATCAACATGTGTCCCCTCTTCTCCATGTCTCTTCTACATCAACATGTGTCCCCTCTTCTTCATGTCTCTTCTACATCAACATGTGTCCCCTCTTCTTCATGTCTCTTCTACATCAACATGTGTCCCCTCTTCTCATGTCTCTTCTACATCAACATGTGTCCCCTCTTCTTCATGTCTCTTCTACATCAACATGTGTCCCCTCTTCTTCATGTCTCTTCTACATCAACATGTGTCCCCTCTTCTACATGTCTCTTCTACATCAACATGTGTCCCCTCTTCTTCATGTCTCCTCTACATCAACATGTGTCCCCTCTTCTACATGTCTCTTCTACATCAACATGTGTCCCCTCTTCTTCACGTCTCTTCTACATCAACATGTGTCCCCTATTCTTCATGTCTCTTCTACATCAACATGTGTCCCCTCTTCTCCATGTCTCTTCTACATCAACATGTGTCCCCTCTTCTTCATGTCTCTTCTACATCAACATGTGTCCCCTCTTCTTCATGTCTCTTCTACATCAACATGTGTCCCCTCTTCTTCATGTCTCTTCTACATCAACATGTGTCCCCTCTTCTTCATGTCTCTTCTACATCAACATGTGTCCCTCTTCTTCATGTCTCTCCTACATCAACATGTGTCCCCTCTTCTTCATGTCTCTTCTACATCAACATGTGTCCCTCTTCTTCATGTCTCTTCTACATCAACATGTGTCCCCTCTTCTCCATGTCTCTCTACATCAACATGTGTCCCCTCTTCTTCATGTCTCTTCTCCATCAACATGTGTCCCCTCTGTGTAAAGAGACTCTGAAAGTTTCAGGAACAAAGATTCTCTCCTTTTTCTCCTGATCCATTTCTTAAAAACCTGTCTGAAAATGAGCTGATCAGATTTTGGCCACTTTATGATGTCATCACGATGTTTGTCTTGTGTAACCATTAGCCAATCAGCAACCAAGGTAACCCCCCCCCCCCCCTTATCACCTGAATCTCCTCCTAGAGCTCCATTGAGTTCTTTTAACCAAATGTCTCTCAGAGGGGCGTGGGGAGGGCTCCTTATTTTCATCTAAAGTAACAGACAGAGAATCAGCACTTTGAAACAGGGCTGAAACAGAGGGGATTATGGGTAATGCTGCAATGATCTGTTTGGTGTTTCAACAATCAGAGACAGGCTCTGGATATATCTGAGACCTGTGATATATTGATGAAGAAGAGGATAATAGGGGACCTTTAAATTCTCTGACCTTTCCTCTGGGTAGCCGGTACAGACAGGTATGCTTACAAATCCGAAACAGGTGCTCGTTAAACATGTAATATAATAGAAAATTATACCCAACCAAAATATGTAAATAAAATAAATACAAGAACAAATAATATAAACATAAAAAAGGAGGTGTTTAGAGTCAGTGTTATTGGTTTCCATCTTCTCTCAAATTGTTCTAGTTTCAGTTGTAGTCTTGCTGTAGTGTTTTCCATAGTAAAGACCTTTTTCACGTGTCTCCCTGTTACGTTATGTTGTGGTTTCATGTGTTGTTGTTTTAACCTCTGCGCTCCTTCCCTCTTCCAGATGGAGTCTCCGGTCTCCACACGCCGGCTCCTCCTCCGCTCCACCCCCTCGCTCGGGGTCCGGCGGCGACATCTCGTCCCCCTGCGAGCAGCTGATGGTCCGGACGCGCTCGGTGGCCGTGACACAGCCGACGCCGCGCTCGCCACGGAGCCCGAGTGCCTGGGACCCTGTGAGCCAGGCACCAGCGTCAACCTGGAGGGCATCGTGTGGCAGGAGACGGAGGACGGTGAGAGGTTTATTCATCAAATCAAAGGTTATTTATACAGCCCAATATCACAAACGACAGGACGGAGGACGGTGGGAGGAGACAAACTGTCTTTACATTATATTAATCAAATCAAAGTTTATTTATACATATATATACAGTAGGGCTGTTCCCGAATATCCGAATATTCGTTGGAGTACTATTCGGGTTTCAATTTCGTTATTCGGATATATATATATTTTTTTTTTTATTTGAATTGATTGAAAACTCCAATATCAGCGTAAGAGCTTGTGCCTCTTCGGGGGGTGCTAACACTTAACCATCAACTTTACCGTTTACTTTCTCCGTCTTTATGTAGATATGACTTTTCTCCGTTAATCTCCGTCACGTTGTTTCCATAGCAACAACAACTTCCTGTCAACAGCGCTAACTCTCCTTCAAAATAAAAGCATGTCCATCAAAAATAGGAAGCCACGCCAATTACACTTAAGAGATATACAACTGCAACGACAGTAACAAACACAATGCGATATCCTTTTCAATTTCAAAGAACACAAATTGGGGTACATTAACAAATAACTATAAAACAACAATACTGTAGAATAACTAAATGAATGCCGTGAATAAACCGAAATACACGTGTTGAAGCGTGCGCTGCTGATTACTACGCACTATTTTAACTATTTGATCTGTTTTATTGTGTTGCACCGTTGGAGCCTGTGACCTCAGATTTTCATTGACATTTCTACACTAGCTATGTACACATGACAATAAAAGCCTTGAATCTTGAGGAGACGGAAGACAGTGAGAGGAGACAGCCTGTCTTTACATTTTATTAATCAAATCAAAGTTTATTCTTACAGCCCAATATCACAATCAACATTAGTCAACCTGGAGGGCATCGTGGGGCAGTAACGGTTAGAGCAGTTCAACAATACACATGTTCCTAATTCCCTGAGCAATGTGTGCCAAATTCTGGGAATATTGGAGAATTCATACAGCTAGCAGCTGTGAATCGATTGAAACCGGCCATTTGTTGTCTTTAAGCCTAAGACACACGCGTTTGAGCTATCCACTATTCCTTTGCAAAATAACATCACATTTGATATGTGGGTATTCTGTCCAGAATTTAAATGTATCCTCCTGGAGGAGTTTGTAAAAGTTTGCAAAAAAACAAAAGGAAAATTACACTTTTTCCAAAATGGCCGACTTCTGGGTGGGCGGGCTAATGAAGGCCCATTGGAAATGTGTTCACAATCTTAAGAACAATGGGTATACCAAATTTCGTGAAATTCCGACAAATATATTCAAGTAGTTTGTCACATATTAATCTTCAAAGTGGTTAGTTCTCCGTTAGCCTACCTTCCCCGTTTGAGCTATCCACTATTCCTTGGAAATGTAGCATCACATTTGATGTAGCACGACGTACCAGGTGTTACTCACACCTCAGCCCTGAAACAGAAACACGTTTTTGAAGGTATAAGATCATATAATCATAAAACGTACGACGATGTGTCGACTCATCGCCCGAATAGACGAGACTGCTCTACTAGAAAAAGGTCAGCCCTATTTCTAACTGGTTGTGTGTTTTCTAGGCATGCTGGTGGTGAACGTCACCTGGAGGAACAAGACGTACGTTGGGACCCTGCTGGACTGCACCAGACATGACTGGGCCCCCCCGAGGTACACACTCATTACATCTCAGATAAAAACAGCAGAACGCTGAATCCAGATCAAATGCACGCTGAAGGCTCTTTGAGCAGGTTTTCTCTCACTGATCGTGCTGTTATGTTAAATGTTTGTTGTTTGTTTTTCATGTATTGTGTCTTGATATCTATATATTTGTAAATCTCTTCTCACTCACTTCCAGGTTCTGCGAGTCTCCCAGCAGTGACGTGGAGATGCGCGGCGGTCGAGTCGTGGGAAGCGGATTCGACCCGGCAGCAACACGCCGCTCAACGACAACAGCAACTCCTCCGACAATAAAGGGAGCGGCAGCAGTAAGACGCGCGGTGGCGGCAGCGCGGCGGCGGCTAACAGCAAAGGGCGGCGAGGCAGCCAGACGACCATGTTGGGAGGAACTGAAGCTAGTCCATCTTCCAACAAGAGGAAAAACAAACCCGCGTCCGACATGGAACCAACTTCCAGTTCAGAGGACACAAAGGCCTCTAAACGAATGAGGACAGACTCCACCGGTAACGCTCTCCAACTTCCTGGAGGAAAACGGATTCCCTTCCTCCTCCAATGTTGGATTGCCCTCCCCCGTCCTCATCGACTGCCCTCACCCCAACTGCAACAAGAAGTACAAGCACATGAACGGGCTGAAGTACCACCGGGCGCGGGCGCACAACGACCACGACGTTCAGGACGTGGACAGCGAGTACGGGGACGATGTTTTAACCCACTCTGACGCTCCTGGATCTTGTAACGGAGCCGCCGCCATTTCTCCCGCTCGCTCAACGACTCCTAAAGGACGGGGGTTCGACGCGCCTTCGCCCTCGCCGGGAAGGATGAAGGTGAGGAAGAAGGAGGCGGAGATGGAGGCGGAGTTGGAGGAGGAAGGGCGTGTCTTACGGACGAGGCAAGCAACGACGGGTTGGACGACAGGAAGTCCAGGAAGACGACGGGGGGCGGAAAACCTGATAAAGTGACTCAGAAAGGCGGAAAACCCGGACGTCCTTCCGCCGCCTCCCCTTCCCCTTCTTACGCCTTACAGAACACTTCCCCCGCCTCCTCCGTGGTGCAGCAGCCAATCCCCAAGAGCTCCGCCTCCAGCCCCGGCCCCACCCCCACCCCCACCAAGGACAAGAAGAAGAAGAAGAAGAGGGAGGGAGGCAGGGAAGGAGACAGTCCTAAAGGGAAGGGAGGAGGGAATAGAGAGGAGGATTCTCCGGACTCCCTTCTGAACGGATCGGAGCATCAGAATCGTTTGGCGAGCATCAAAGCGGAGGCGGATAAGGTTTACAGTTTCTCCGACACGGCGCCCAGCCCCTCGCTCGGGGGGGGAGGGGGGGCATCTAAACGGGGCCGAAACAGGAAGCCCCGCCTACTCGGACATCTCCGACGCCGGGGAGGACGGGGAGCGAGGACGGGGAGGTGAAGGTGGGTCTACCTTTTAGAAAAACACTTTATTTATTGGCTTGATTTATTTCGAACTTGTAAACAATAATACAAAAAATGATAATGAAATGAACAAGAGATTATGATACTGTACAAACTTAAGCAGTATCACATTGAGGCGAGGGCGGGGGAGGTGAAGGTGGGTCTCCCTAAAAAACAAAACAATATATTTATTGAGCCTTTTCCCACATTATAGTCTATCATAAAACTTTGGGGTCCTCAACATGTCCGGGGTCACAATAAGACCCTATGATCTGCCAACAGACTATTATCTTTTTAATTTGGGGTCACTGTTCATGTTTTAATGTTTTATGATTCTTACTCATTGTATTGTTTGTGTGAACCTTGTGTTTCTGTAAAGCACTGCGTGTTGCATGAAAGCTTCTGTATAAATAACGTTGTTTATCATCATTGTTATTAAAAGGTGAAGACGGAGCCCGACCAGGCGCCTCGAGAAGGTGCCAAGAAGGCCCTGTTCCCCCCCAGCCGCCCGGGAAGGACTACTACCCAAACTACGACTCGTATTACTCCCCCACGTACCCCAACGCCAGCCCCGCCGCACCCCCCCTCATGGAGGGCGTCCAGGTGAAGGGAGGAGGAGTCGGAGGTGAGGGAGGAGCTGGTTCTTAATAACAATGAGCTGTATTTAATTCACTGTACAGCGTTTCATTTTACTTTCTAAAATGTGTTTCTGTGTATCTTGCTGGTAAAGCGTCTTGATGTCTTATCTGTATCTGTATCAGTGACACTGAAGCCTCTTGTTTTGAAGGTGGAGCCTCTGGAGGACAGGAAGCTGGACCCTCAGCAGCCGTCTGTGATCCAGCCGCGCTCCAACATGTACGCGCAGCAGCTTTACTACAACCAGTACTACGTGCCCCCCTACTCCTACCCCCCGACCAGAACTACCACGCCCACCTGCTGGCCTCCAACCCCGCGTACCGACAGCAGCACGACAACAAGAAGGCCTCGCTGCCCCCCCCCACGCTCTCCAGAGCCCCCAGCCTCTCAGACCTGGGGGCAGCAAGGGGGCCCCAAGCCAAAAGAGCCAAGAGAGCCAAGAGAGCTAAAGGAGCCAAGAGAGCTAAAGGAGCCAAGAGAGCTAAAGGAGCTAAAGGAGCCTAAAGAACCCCCCCAGGCAACTGCAGAGGGCAAATCTGTGATCATGTCGAAAGGCGAGGAGCAGAAAGTCCCGCCTCCTCCAGCCGCTGCCGTCCAACCAGAAGGCCTGAAGATGAAGCTGAGTGAAGCAGGGCATCATGGGAAAGAAGAGGTGGGGAAACAGGGAGGAGTGGAGCCCGCCATGTGGTACAGACAGGTAACTACAGCTGGGGTTAACACTGTGGGCGGGGCAGGAGTTGGATGAATGTAAAACAAATGCCACATATTTGAAGAAAAAGTGGGTAAAAGTCCCAATATTTAGGGACTGATGCAGTTTCACAATGTAAACAGTCTGTTGTCTTTACTAACGTCTCTCTCCTCCTCCTCCTCCTCTTCCTCAGGAGCCGGACTCTCGCCTCTGGCCCTATGTTTATCCCAACAAATACCCAGAAGCCCCGAAGCCTCAGGAGGAGGAAAGAGAAGAGAAGAGAGAGAGAGAGAGAGAGGGAAAGAGAGGGAAAGGAAAGGAAAGGAGGAGCGATCGAGACCTAAAGAGCACCAGAAGGAGAAGGAGAGGTGAAGGAGGAGGTGAAGGAGGGTGATCACCGAGGGGGGGGTAAGGAGCGCGCCCTCCGCCCCCTCCCGATGCAGTTCTCCTCCCCTATGCCCCAGCATCACCAGGGTTACCTGCCCTACATGCCGGGGCCGTACGCCTACAGCCACGGGTACGAGGGGGCGGGGCACCCGGGGTTCAGAGGCCTGCCCTCCGTCATGATGCAGAACTACCCCGGTGAGTGGGACTCAAAGGGTTAATGTAACGTATTTTAGGGAAAACTGATCAAAATTGGTGAAAAACAGTGAAATATTTGCAGGAAATTTGAGAAAAAATTCCAAATATTTACTGAAAAACTGGTAAAAACTTATTTTTATAAAATACCAATATTTCCTGAAAACCTGATAGAAATGTCATAACTTTGCAGAAACAATTATATCAAATGCCAAGTATTTGCTGATCATTTTATAAAAATGGCAAATATTTGCAAACAAATTAAAAAAACATCTGAAAAGCTGTAAAAACTGAATTTTTTAAAAAGCCAAATTATTGCAGAAAATTTTAAAAAATGCCACATTTTCTGAAAACTCGTTAAAAATGTAAAAACTTTGCAGAAACAATTATATAAAATGCCAAATATTTGCTGATAAACAGATACAAATTGATAAAAAATTGCAAATATTTGTAGAAAATGTTATACATTTTTAAATATTTCCCGATAAACTGGGAAAAAAATTAAACTACCAAATATTTCCTGAAAAACTGGTACAAACTATTTTTTTTTTTTAAAAAGCCAAATATTTGCAGAAAAATGTATAAAAATGGCAAATATTTCATGAAAACTTGATAAAGGTCCAAATATTTGGTAATTTCTTTTATAAATAAAGCCATTAAAAAGTATTGAGTATAAATTGAGGTGATTGAAGGTGATTGAGCTGCTCTCTCTCTCCTCAGGCTACCTGCCGGCCGGCTACTCATTCCCTTCCTACGGGGGGAAGGCTGCAGGGGGGGAGGAGGGGGAGAAAGCCTCCAGGTCCAGCCCCACCGTGAAGCCCCCCCCCGCAGAGAACAAAGCTCTGGAGCTGCTGCAGCAACACGCCAGCCAGTACAAGAGCAAATCCCCTCAGTGCAGGACAACAAGCCCCAAGAGAGGGAGAGGGAGGGACCCCGAAACTCCCCCTCCCAACGCATGCTGCCCTCCCACCATCACCTGGGGTACCCTCTGCTGGGGGGGCAGTACGACCTGTCCTACGCCTCAGGTGAGACACACTGATAAACATTATAGATCCATCACCTGGGGTACCCCCTGCTGGGGGGCAGGACGACCTGTCCTACGCCTCAGGTGAGACACACCGATAAACATTATAGATCCATCACCTGGGGTACCCCCTGCTGGGGGGCAGGACGACCTGTCCTACGCCTCAGGTGAGACACACTGATAAACATTATAGATCCATCACCTGGGGTACCCCCTGCTGGGGGGTCAGTACGACCTGTCCTACGCCTCAGGTGAGACACACTGATAAACATTATAGATCCATCACCTGGGGTACCCCCTGCTGGGGGGGCAGGACGACCTGTCCTACGCCTCAGGTGAGACACACTGATAAACATTATAGACCCTCCCCACCATCACCTGGGGTACCCCTGCTGGGGGGCAGGACGACCTGTCCTACGCCTCAGGTGAGACACACTGATAAACATTATAGATCCATCACCTGGGGTACCCCCTGCTGGGGGGGCAGGACGACCTGTCCTACGCCTCAGGTGAGACACACTGATAAACATTATAGACCCTCCCACCATCACCTGGGTACCCCCTGCTGGGGGGGCAGGACGACCTGTCCTACGCCTCAAGTGAGACACACTGATAAACATTATAGATCCATCACCTGGGGTACCCCCTGCTGGGGGGGCAGGACGACCTGTCCTACGCCTCAGGTGAGACACACTGATAAATATTATAGATCCATCACCTGGGGTACCCCCTGCTGGGGGGGCAGGACGACCTGTCCTACGCCTCAGGTGAGACACACTGATAAACATTATAGACCCTCCCACCATCACCTGGGGTACCCCCTGCTGGGGGGGCAGGACGACCTGTCCTACGCCTCAGGTGAGACACACTGATAAACATTATAGATCCATCACCTGGGGTACCCCCTGCTGGGGGGGCAGGACGACCTGTCCTACGCCTCAGGTGAGACACACTGATAAACATTATAGACCCTCCCACCATCACCTGGGTACCCCCTGCTGGGGGGGCAGGACGACCTGTCCTACGCCTCAGGTGAGACACACTGATAAACATTATAGATCCATCACCTGGGGTACCCCCTGCTGGGGGGCAGGACGACCTGTCCTACGCCTCAGGTGAGACACACTGATAAATATTATAGATCCATCACCTGGGGTACCCCCTGCTGGGGGGGCAGGACGACCTGTCCTACGCCTCAGGTGAGACACACTGATAAACATTATAGACCCTCCCACCATCACCTGGGGTACCCCCTGCTGGGGGGCAGGACGACCTGTCCTACGCCTCAGGTGAGACACACTGATAAACATTATAGATCCATCACCTGGGGTACCCCCTGCTGGGGGGGCAGGACGACCTGTCCTACGCCTCAGGTGAGACACACTGATAAACATTATAGATCCATCACCCGGGGTACCCCCTGCTGGGGGGGCAGGACGACCTGTCCTACGCCTCAGGTGAGACACACTGATAAACATTATAGATCCATCACCTGGGGTACCCCCTGCTGGGGGGGCAGGACGACCTGTCCTACGCCTCAGGTGAGACACACAGGTTGAAAAGGACCAGGAGTTACAAGAAACGTGGGAAAACAGATAGAAAGGGTCAATATTTGATGAAAAAGTCGTAAAAATGATAAATATCTGTTAGAAAAGTCATAAAAAGGAAAGGATAAATATTAGTTAAAAAGGATAAGTATTAGTTAAAAAGGATAAGTATTAGTTAAAAAGGATAAGTATTGGTTAAAAAGGATAAGTATTAGTTAAAAAGGATAAGTATTGGTTAAAAATATAAGTATTGGTTAAAAAAGTCATAAAAGGAGACAATATTTGATAAAAGTTATAACAAGGATAAATATTTGGTTGTCATAAAATGACCAATATTTGCAAGAAAAGTGAATTCAATTCGTTTAAATTTTTTAAGAAAGCAAGTAAAAGTCACGAAAACATCACATTGTGACTGCACATATATTTACGAGTATATCTATATTCCGTGTAAATATTGCTATATTTTAATGTTATTTGTTTGTCCTTTTCTTACAGTTTATCCTCTGTAAGTGTGTACGTATCCACCAAATACACCAAGGAACATTCCTCCTGTGTGTAAACCTGACTGATGAAAAGCCGCAAGAGAAGTGAAGAAAAGCTATAAAAACTTTTAAAAAACAGCCAGAAAAAGTCTAAATATTTGAAAAAGAAAAAGTGATTAAGGTTTAGCTTTTTCCATCATATTGATATTGTGTATAAATATCATTTTGCGGACAGAACTATCCTACGACTCACGTGAGGATCAGATTCTGTGGGTTAACACCAGCTGGAGACATGCTATGGTTTTGTTCTACTAAACCTCTAAATCTTCAAAATCGACCCGAAACTCATCAAAATCAGTCCAAGGGAGTACAGATACGGCTGATTGGTTAAAACTACCATTATTGATCCTGAAAATGTCAGAAATGGAATCAATAACCCCAAAACCAGTCCACTCAAATCAGCCAAGATCATTTTTTACTATTATGAATTGGTTTTATCAGCGTATTTTAAACGTTGTGAATGTTTTCCAGGTCTCTCGTCTTCAGCCATCGTCGCCAGTCAGCAGGCGTCGGCCCCGTCCATGTACCCCCCCCACGGAGGTGAGAACGTGAGGGAGACACACACACACACAAACACACACACTCACACACACACACTAGGTGTAACGGTTCACAAACATTTGGGTTCGGTACGTACCTCGGGTTTTTAGGTCACGGTTCGGTACGTTTTCGGTACAGCAGAAAAAATGATCACAAACATAAAATATTTATTTGGGGTTTTTAATGATTATTAAACTGTGAATAATGTATTCACTCAAATAAATACAAAATATAATAAACATTAAGGTGCAGCATTTCGATGAACGGAAATAATCTGTACTTGAACTGCACTGTACTAGTTTGACATTAGGACTTGCTTGTCGTTGTATTTTCATGTTTTTTTTAAAGAAAGATGAACTCGTCCACATTGCTTGGCGAAAGGGCAGATCTGCTGGCACTAACAACGTGTCCTGCTGTGGAGAACACCCTCTCGTATCTAGGGACAGAGGTAGCAGATACAGCCAGGTAGCGCTTTGCTAACATGGCACTGGACTTGTTGCGAGTGGTGGAGGCTTAAATGCTAGTGGGAGTTGGGTTTGCACTTCAGTCATTTTTCTTTTGGTACCGGTGATATTCACGTTCGGGTGATGCCTTTTCTAATGTGTGGTCGCGTTAACCGAATATTTTCCGTCTATGACGGATTTTTTTTAACAATGACGGAAAAATCCGAAGCAGTCCGTCATTTTGACAGATTAGAACAAACTCAGAAGAGCGCCAAAGTTTCCCCGCAGCGAGGCTCCGGTGTTTTGCCGTGTTATGCATGCCCGCCAAAAGGAAATGATACTGTTTCCAAACCTAACTTTGCCGTACAAATCATTGAAATGTCTGAGTATTTGCTTTACGCTGTGGGCATGCATAACACGGCATAACAGTTCTCTCTCCCCCCCCCCCCTCGTCAGAGTTGTGTAAAGGCCGACGGGTAATACTGGATTTTGATGGAAATGTTACGATCCTGCCCGTCTAGCGCAACCTCTGGACCAATGTTAGTTGAACAATGCAGACAAACAGCTTTGGTTCGGTCCACTGTCTTTGTCCGTCATCCTTGAACGTAACTGTGAAACCAAAATGTTCCCAATCCGGAGACTTCAATGATGCTGGAGGATCTTCGAGCTCAACTTTATCTGCGTTCGCCATTTCGACAGTTCCTCAAATTACTGACTAAATTTGAACGCATCCCTGTGACCAGCTCTCATAGTATGCCTCTCGTCCAATGAAATGACTTGCTCGCTCTATGACGCCTTGAACCCAATGTGAGCAAATTACACTGAATGCTGCGACGCAGCACCTGAGATTACTTCCAAAAAGTTTTTCACGTTCTCAATTTTTTACGTTTAACGTTATATTCGTTCGGTACACTTCGGTACACACGTGTACCGACCCAAAGGGCCCATACCGAATATTTTAATAATATATTAATATTAATAATACCCCTAATACACACACACACACACACCTTTTTATATTGTTGTTATTTTATATCCAAAACATTTCATATTCCCTCATAATTACTTATTTTTATTAACATTAAAGTCAAATCTTCTGAAAACAAGCAGTGTGTCTTCAGACGACAAAATATCTAATTCTCACACACACACAGATTTGTGTCCCCTTTGCTTCTTTTTGTTTAACCACTGCTGTCGTCCCTTTGTCTGCAGGCACACCTGATTGGCCGCCCGGAGTCATGTGACTGGATCACATGAGGAAGCATCTGTGTTTCTACATCAGTTCAATGGTGTTTGTGTGCGTTTGATTTCTCCGCCTGGACGTCCAGCACAACACCCCCTGCCCCCCAACACACACACACACACACACACACACACACACACACACACACACACACACACACACTGCTGAGACTCCAGGGGTCCAGTTCAGCTGACTACTGGTTCCAATGGTCCTGGAGGTCTTTCTAAAGCCCCAGGTCCTACTGGTTCCAATGGTCTCTAATGGTTCCAAAGGTTCTGATGGTCCTGCTAAAGCCTGAGGTCCTACTGGTTCCAATGGTCTCTACTGGGTCCAATGGTTTCCAATGGTTCTGATGGTCCTGCTAAATCCAGAGGAAATCATGAGGTCCTTCTGGTTCCAATTGTTCTCATGGTTCTCATGGTCCTTCTAAAGCCGGAGGTCCTGCTGTTTCCAATGGTCTCTAATGGTTCCAATGGTTCTTATGGTCTCCAATGGTTCCAATGGTCTCCAATGGTCTCTAATGGTTCCAATGGTCTCCAATGGTCTCTACTGGTTCCAATGGTCTCTAATGGTTCCAATGGTCTCTAATGGTTCCAATGGTCTCTACTGGTTCCAATGGTCTCTACTGGTTCCATGGTCTCTAATGGTCTCCAATTGTTCCAATGGTTCCAATGGTCTCTAATGGTTCCAATGGTCTCCAATGGTTCCAATGGTCTCTAATGGTCTCTAATGGTCCCCAATGGTCTCTAATGGTCTCTACTGGTTCCAATGGTCTCCAATGGTCTCTAATGGTTCCAATGGTCTCTAATGGTTCCAATGCTCTCTACTGGTTCCAATGGTCTCTACTGGTTCCA
This sequence comes from Dissostichus mawsoni, assembly GCA_011823955.1. Classification (NCBI taxonomy): domain Eukaryota; kingdom Metazoa; phylum Chordata; class Actinopteri; order Perciformes; family Nototheniidae; genus Dissostichus; species Dissostichus mawsoni. The sequence goes on from JAAKFY010000007.1 coordinate 38,471,214, forward strand.
ATGGTCTCCAATGGTCTCTACTGGTTCCAATGGTCTCCAATGGTCTCTAATGGTTCCAATGGTCTCTACTGGTTCCAATGGTCTCTACTGGTTCCAATGGTTCCAATGGTCTCTAATGGTTCCAATGGTGTCTAATGGTTCCAATGGTCTCTACTGGTTCCAATGGTCTCCAATGGTTCCAATGGTCTCTAATGGTCTCTAATGGTTCCAATGGTCTCTACTGGTTCCAATGGTTCTGATGGTCCTTCTAAGTCCAGAGGTCCTTGTGGTTCTGGTGTGTTCCGTCTGGAGGACACAGATGTTGCTGCTGTGACAGACGAGCAGCGGAGGGTCGGACATTTTTATTTTATTTTTTTTTAAACATATCCTCGTCACATTTCTGCGAGCGACCCCCAGACTTTACCTGCTCTGACCTCTGACCTTTGACCTCCACCTGGAAGTATCTCAGCTTCACGGGAAATAAAAACTAATACTGTGGGCGGAGGAGAACGGACCAATCAGAGCGCAGCCTCAGACTCCTCCTCCTCAGTGTGTAGCTGTACTGTACTGTACTGTGTGTGTGTGTGTGTGTGTGTGTGTGTGTGTGTGTGTGTGTGTGTGTGTGTGTGTGTGTGTGTGTGTGTGTGTGTGTGTGTGTGTGTGTGTGTGTGTGTGTGGTGTGTGTGTGTGTGTGTGTGTGTGTGTGTGTGTGTGTGTGTGTGTGTGTGTGTGTGTGTGTGTGTGTGTGTGTGTGTGTGTGTGTGTGTGTGTGTGTGTGTGTGTGTGTAAATACTGTACAGAGGAATTATTTAAAGAGCCTGTTGGATGCTGTTGGATTTCCTACTCTTCTTCTTCTTCTTCTTTTTGTCTGGTAGCCTCTGCCTCTGTTTTTCTACTGTTGTTGATCTGATATTAAATCTGTAGCTGGAGACCGGCGCCTGCCATCTGAGTCCTCATTCACACACACACACACACACACACACACACACACACACAAACACGTACACACACACACACACACAGAGACACAAACACACACACACACACACACACACACGGAGATACACAGACAGACACACACACCACACACACACACACACACACAAACACACAAACACGTACACACACACAAACACACACACACACAAACACACACACAGACAGACAGACACTCACACAAAGACACACGCACACACACACACACTACATAGACACAAACACACACACAGACAGACAGACACTCACACACACGTACACAGACACACGTACACACACACAAACACACTACATAGACACAAACACAGACACAGACAGACAGACACTCACCCACAGACATAACCCAGCTTCCCCAAATTTCTTTTTGGTGTCTATCTACGCCGGGACCCTGAGTCGTGGCTGATCCTGTTGCTGTGGTCCTGAGTCCTGGATCGCGAGCCCTGGATCTTGAGTCGTGGCTGTGCCTGTTGCTGTGGTCCTGGATCATAAGTCCTGGATGGATATCCTCGTGGATTCATCTTCTTATTATAGACACATGCATTTCCAAACATTTGGACTACCTATGTTGTAAATGTATTATCTTCTCAATTTACACACGGCATCTATTGCACGTCTGTCCGTCCTGGGAGAGGGATCCCTCCTCTGTTGCTCTCCCTGAGGTTTCTCCCATTTTTTCCCCCTTAAACTGTGGGGTTTTTCCTTTTTCTGGAAGTTTTTCCTTGTACGATGTGAGGGTCTAAGGACAGAGGGTGTCGTATTGTCTACTGATATTCTGTACAAACTGTGAAGTCCACTGAGACAAATGTAACATTTGTGATATTGGGCTATATAAATAAACATTGATTGATTGATTGATTGACACTCACACACACGTACACAGACACACGTACACACATACAAACACACATGGCAGCTGATGTTTGTCAACAAGCTTTTTTTACAGGACTTAATCACAAAAATACTCGCATGAGAAATATTAAAATATGTTTTTTTTGTCTTTTTTTATGTTAAATGACTGAAACCGCTCGAATAAATACACTTTCCAGAGTTTAATTTCAAAATACATTTCAAAAGTCACAGGATCATTTCAAATGTTCTGCTTGAATCTGTTTTTTGGTGTTTACTTTCTCAAGAACTACATTTTGAAGGAGGCACTAAAGAAACACTTGAGTATTAAGTCCTTCGTGTGAAAACCTCCTCTGACGGCAGCTTCGTGACGCCTTCACATCCCGATGGACCCCCGGGACAATAGAAGACTTTTATCTGAGGGACAGAATAAAATAACACTTTCAGTTTGAGGTTAACTTCTGCCGGTTTGACCTGAAACTTAAAAGCATGTTTAAACTCAATTTGACTCCATTACAGGTTTTTGGGTTTTCATTCTCTACATTTAAAGATCACCTATTGTGCAAAATCCTCTTCTTCATGTCTCTTCTACATCAACATGTGTCCCCTCTTCTTCATGTCTCTTCTACATCAACATGTGTCCCCTCTTCTTCATGTCTCTTCTACATCAACATGTGTCCCCTCTTCTTCATGTCTCTTCTACATCAACATGTGTCCCCTCTTCTTCATGTCTCTTCTACATCAACATGTGTCCCCTCTTCTTCATGTCTCTTCTACATCAACATGTGTCCCCTCTTCTTCATGTCTCTTCTACATCAACATGTGTCCCCTCTTCTTCATGTCTCTTCTACATCAACATGTGTCCCCTCTTCTTCATGTCTCTTCTACATCAACATGTGTCCCCTCTTCTTCATGTCTCTTCTACATCAACATGTGTCCCCTCTTCTTCATGTCTCTTCTACATCAACATGTGTCCCCTCTTCTTCATGTCTCTTCTACATCAACATGTGTCCCCTCTTCTTCATGTCTCTTCTACATCAACATGTGTCCCCTCTTCTTCATGTCTCTTCTACATCAACATGTGTCCCCTCTTCTTCATGTCTCTTCTACATCAACATGTGTCCCCTCTTCTTCATGTCTCTTCTACATCAACATGTGTCCCCTCTTCTTCATGTCTCTTCTACATCAACATGTGTCCCCTCTTCTTCATGTCTCTTCTACATCAACATGTGTCCCCTCTTCTTCATGTCTCTTCTACATCAACATGTGTCCCCTCTTCTTCATGTCTCTTCTACATCAACATGTGTCCCCTCTTCTTCATGTCTCTTCTACATCAACATGTGTCCCCTCTTCTTCATGTCTCTTCTACATCAACATGTGTCCCCTCTTCTTCATGTCTCTTCTACATCAACATGTGTCCCCTCTGTGTAAAGAGACTCTGAAAGTTTCAGGAACAAAGATTCTCTCTCTTTTTCTCCTGATCCATTTCTATAAAAACCTGTCTGAAAATGAGCTGATCAGATTTTGGCCACTTTATGATGTCATAACGATGTTTTGTCTTGTGTAACCATTAGCCAATCAGCAACCAAGGTAACCCCCCCCCCCCCCCTTATCACCTGAATCTCCTCCTAGAGCACCATTGAGTTCTTTGTAACCAAATGTCTCTCAGAGGGGCGTGGGGAGGGGCTCCTTATTTTCATCTAAAGTAACAGACAGAGAATCAGCACTTTGGAAACAGGGCTGAAACAGAGGGGATTATGGGATGCTGCAATGATCTGTTTGGTGTTTCAGCCAATCAGAGACAGGCTCTGGATATATCTGAGACCTGGATATATTGATGAAGAAGAGGATAATAGGGGACCTTTAAAGTTATAGAAAGATAGATTTTCAGTTTGGAAAATAAAAACTGCTCTAGTGGGAGACTCCTAATACATAAGATGTATTTATTTGACTTATGTGTTAGCCCATTGTCTCAAGGAATAACGAAATAGTTAAATTCCAAGTGTGTTATGTACGGTGGCCTGCAGGTGCCAGCGTCCCAAAAACTAGACACAGATATAAAAACACAAATGTTCCACATGAAGAAACATCTTCAGCAACAACACATGCAGCATTTAGAGAACATTCAGCAACTTGAGGAGACATGCGCAGCGTTTACTAAAAGCTGCAGAAACCAACGCTGCAAATACAGTTTTGATGTTGCATTCTCGTGTAATGTCGGTGTTCCACCACATGGGGGCGCTGGTACATTTCATACAAATAAATAACATCAAATAATTGACAAAAAATAATAGTTAATTATCAGATGAGATAATGGATGAAATGTTGTATACATTAAAGGTCTCCTATTATACTATTTATAGGCATATATTATGGGTCTCAGATACATGATGTGTTTTGCTCAAAATACCAAACAGATCATGCTTTTATTTTGTATTTGTCCACGCACCGTGCTCTTATTTTGAAGGTCTCGTCCGGTCTTTTCCGGTAGTTTGTCTGTTTTTCTGCCTCCCGCAGCCGCGAGACACAGAGAGCTGCGGACCTGGTGAGAACAGGTGAGAGGACCTTAAGACAGGTGTGTGTGTGTGTTGTGTGTTGTGTGTGTGTGTGTGTGTGTGTGTGTGTGTGTGTGTGTGTGTGTGTGTGTGTGTGTGTGTGTGTGTGTGTGTGTTTGGTGTGGTTTGAACGCAGGACTCAGGTTTTAAGCATTTGAAATGTCTTTGATGAATATATATTTTGTATTTATTTTTCATATGTTTTTTACAAATACCAAAAGTAAAGGTAGACATGATTTTTATTATATTATTTTAATGAGAAAACTGAGCATGGATCTTGAACCTGATTATATATTTTGCAGGGTATTTTATTTGTAATAATTATCATTTATCATTTATATTTTAGTTTTTATTAGTTATGTATATTTTAATTTATTTATATTTAGATTTTTTTGATGTTTTTATTTTTTGTATTTTTCTTCTTTTTCTATTTTCTTATTATTTTTTAATTATAATTTTTTTGTTTTGTTTATTATTTTATATATATTATGCATTTTTGTTTTTCATTTCTTTAATTTTTTTCATATTTTCTATACATCTTTTTTACTTTATTTGTATTTGTATTTTTTGTTTGTATTTTTTAATCTTTTGTATATTTACATATTTCTCCTGTTTATCAGTAAACTCTAAAGTACCTGAAGCTGTACATGCTGAGCAGTCAAATACTTCCCTCTTACATGAAGTAGCAGGGATTGTAAATACTCCAGTGAAGTACAAGTACCTTGATATGCAGTACTTGAGTATGCAGTCCTTGAGTATGCAGTACTTGAGTATGCAGTACTTGAGTATGCAGTCCTTGAGTATGCAGTACTTGAGTATGCAGTACTTGAGTATGCAGTCCTTGAGTATGCATTCCTTGAGTATGCAGTCCTTGAGTATGCAGTACTTGAGTATGCAGTACTTGAGTATGCAGACCTTGAGTATGCAGTACTTGAGTATGCAGTCCTTGAGTATGCATTCCTTGAGTATGCAGACCTTGAGTATGCAGTCCTTGAGTATGCAGTCCTTGAGTATGCATTCCTTGAGTATGCAGACCTTGAGTATGCAGTACTTGAGTATGCAGTACTTTAGTATGCAGTCCTTGAGTATGCAGTACTTGAGTATGCAGTACTTGAGTATGCAGTACTTGAGTATGCAGTACTTTAGTATGCAGTCCTTGAGTATGCAGTCCTTGAGTATGCAGACCTTGAGTATGCAGACCTTGAGTATGCAGACCTTGAGTATGCAGTACTTGAGTATGCAGTACTTGAGTATGCAGACCTTGAGTATGCAGTACTTGAGTATGCAGTCCTTGAGTATGCAGACCTTGAGTATGCAGACCTTGAGTATGCAGTCCTTGAGTATGCAGTCCTTGAGTATGCAGACCTTGAGTATGCAGACCTTGAGTATGCATTCCTTGAGTATGCAGACCTTGAGTATGCAGTACTTTAGTATGCAGACCTTGAGTATGCAGTACTTGAGTATGCAGTACTTTAGTATGCAGACCTTGAGTATGCAGTACTTGAGTATGCAGTACTTGAGTATGCAGTACTTTAGTATGCAGACCTTGAGTATGCAGTAATTTAGTATGCAGACCTTGAGTATGCAGACCTTGAGTATGCAGTACTTTAGTATGCAGTACTTGAGTATGCAGTACTTGAGTATGCAGTACTTGAGTATGCAGACCTTGAGTATGCAGACCTTGAGTATGCAGTACTTTAGTATGCAGTACTTGAGTATGCAGTACTTGAGTATGCAGTACTTGAGTATGCAGTACTTGAGTATGCAGACCTTGAGTATGCAGACCTTGAGTATGCAGTACTTGAGTATGCAGTACTTGAGTATGCAGTACTTGAGTATGCAGTACTTGAGTATGCAGTACTTTAGTATGCAGACCTTGAGTATGCAGACCTTGAGTATGCAGACCTTGAGTATGCAGTACTTGAGTATGCAGTACTTGAGTATGCAGTACTTGAGTATGCAGTACTTGAGTATGCAGTACTTTAGTATGCAGACCTTGAGTATGCAGACCTTGAGTATGCAGTACTTGAGTATGCAGTACTTGAGTATGCAGTACTTGAGTATGCAGTACTTGAGTATGCAGACCTTGAGTATGCAGTACTTGTATGCAGTACTTGAGTATGCAGTACTTTAGTATGCAGACCTTGAGTATGCAGACCTTGAGTATGCAGTACTTTAGTATGCAGTACTTGAGTATGCAGTACTTTAGTATGCAGACCTTGAGTATGCAGACCTTGAGTATGCAGTACTTGAGTATGCAGACCTTGAGTATGCAGACCTTGAGTATGCAGTACTTGAGTATGCAGTACTTGAGTATGCAGTACTTGAGTATGCAGTACTTGAGTATGCAGTACTTTAGTATGCAGACCTTGAGTATGCAGACCTTGAGTATGCAGACCTTGAGTATGCAGTACTTGAGTATGCAGTACTTGAGTATGCAGTACTTGAGTATGCAGTACTTGAGTATGCAGTACTTTAGTATGCAGACCTTGAGTATGCAGACCTTGAGTATGCAGTACTTGAGTATGCAGACCTTGAGTATGCAGACCTTGAGTATGCAGTACTTGAGTATGCAGTACTTGAGTATGCAGTACTTAAAAGTTGCAGTTGTGTATTTTCGGTTATTCTGTGAGTGATTTCATTTTCTTATCATTTGCATAGATTTGATTAAAGAGAAGCAGGAAGTGTCGAATATCAGAGTTATCTGTGTGTGTGTGTGTGTGTGTGTGTGTGTGTGTGTGTGTGTGTGTGTGTGTGTGTGGTGTGTGTGTGTGTGTGTGTGTGTGTGTGTGTGTGTGTGTGTGTGTGTGTGTGTGTGTGTGTGTGTGTGTGTGTGTGTGTGTGTGTGTGTGTGTGTGTGCGTGCGTGTGTGTCACTCCTCCTATGCTGTATTCAACATCACATTATATTATACAAGTTTCAAAAGTTAAACAATGATTGACAATTATTTAAGCCGTTGTTTGTCAGAATGAATAAAAACTAAGTAGAAGATGAAGCTTTATTTTAAATGCAGGTGTTCACACACACACGCACACACACACACACACACCACGCACACACACACGCACACACACACACACACACAGTAAACTAACACATGCACAGAGACATGAGTGGGCAGCGGTTTGGTGCCTTGCTGTTATATACGGTCAGATCGGGTTCTGAACCGGCGACCCTTCGGTCAAAGGTCAAAGGGCTTATCATCAGAGCTCAGCAGCTACAGGGAAACCCTCTGACCTGAGCTCCTCCAACGATGCTACATATTCGGTTAAAATAGTGAATACTTTGTTTAGAGGAAAACATCTTTAGTTTCATGTGTGTTTCCTGTATCACTTCAGAGTAGCTGTATAAAGGATGTCAGATCAGATTCTACTTTATTGTCATTACTCAGTGCGAGTACTCGTGAGGAGTCAGAGCTGAAATGAGCAGGTTCTACATGAAGTGAATCACTATCAACAGGCTGTGAACAGATGAGGGTGTGTTCATTGTAAGGAGATGTGCTCCAGCTGATCTTGGTGTTGTGATGACTTTAGTCCCTTTCTTTCATCAGAGAGTTGCTCTTAGATGATTGGTCCACTGGCTGGTGAGCCTTCTTCTTCAGTTCCCTCTCTTTCACCAGAGAGTTGCTCTTAGATGATTGGTCCACTGGCTGGTGAGCCTTCTTCTTCAGTTCCCTCCTTTCACCAGAGAGTTGCTCTTAGATGATTGGTCCACTGGCTGGTGAGCCTTCTTCTTCAGTTCCCTCTCTTTCACCAGAGAGTTGCTCTTAGATGATTGGTCCACTGGCTGGTGAGCCTTCTTCTTCAGTTCCCTTTCTTTCATCAGAGAGTTGCTCTTAGATGATTGGTCCACTGGCTGGTGAGCCTTCTTCTTCAGTTCCCTCTCTTTCACCAGAGAGTTGCTCTTAGATGATTGGTCCACTGGCTGGTGAGCCTTCTTCTTCAGTTCCCTCTCTTTCACCAGAGAGTTGCTCTTAGATGATTGGTCCACTGGCTGGTGAGCCTTCTTCTTCAGTTCCCTCTCTTTCACCAGAGAGTTGCTCTTAGATGATTGGTCCACTGGCTGGTGAGCCTTCTTCTTCAGTTCCCTCTCTTTCATCAGAGAGTTGCTCTTAGATGATTGGTCCACTGGCTGGTGAGCCTTCTTCTTCAGTTCCCTCTCTTTCATCAGAGAGTTGCTCTTAGATGATTGGTCCACTGGCTGGTGAGCCTTCTTCTTCAGTTCCCTCTCTTTCACCAGAGAGTTGCTCTTAGATGATTGGTCCACTGGCTGGTGAGCCTTCTTCTTCAGTTCCCTCTCTTTCATCAGAGAGTTGCTCTTAGATGATTGGTCCACTGGCTGGTGAGCCTTCTTCTTCAGTTCCCTCTCTTTCATCAGAGAGTTGCTCTTAGATGATTGGTCCACTGGCTGGTGAGCCTTCTTCTTCAGTTCCCTCTCTTTCATCAGAGAGTTGCTCTTAGATGATTGGTCCACTGGCTGGTGAGCCTTCTTCTTCAGTTCCCTCTCTTTCATCAGAGAGTTGCTCTTAGATGATTGGTCCACTGGCTGGTGAGCCTTCTTCTTCAGTTCCCTCTCTTTCATCAGAGAGTTGCTCTTAGATGATTGGTCCACTGGCTGGTGAGCCTTCTTCTTCAGTTCCCTCTCTTTCATCAGAGAGTTGCTCTTAGATGATTGGTCCACTGGCTGGTGAGCCTTCTTCTTCAGTTCCCTCTCTTTCACCAGAGAGTTGCTCTTAGATGATTGGTCCACTGGCTGTGAGCCTTCTTCTTCAGTTCCCTCTCTTTCATCAGAGAGTTGCTCTTAGATGATTGGTCCACTGGCTGGTGAGCCTTCTTCTTCAGTTCCCTCTCTTTCTTTCTCTCTCCCGGTTATTTCTATATTGTGCTGCTTCCCTCTGAACCCCGAGAGCACGAGGGAACGCACAGTATCAGGATATAAACAGGTGGGTATGGGGTTATCGGGGGGTCAGAGTTCAGCAGGGTCACAGGGGAAGAAGCTGGTCCTGAACCTGCTGGTCTTGAACCTGCTGGTCCTGAACCTGCTGGTCTTGAACCTGCTGGTCCTGAACCTGCTGGTCCTGAACCTGCTGGTCTTGAACCTGCTGGTCCTGAACCTGCTGGTCCTGAACCTGCTGGTCTTGAACCTGCTGGTCTTGAACTCGCTGGTCTTGAACCCGCTGGTCCTGAACCTGCTGGTCCTGAACCTGCTGATCTTGAACCTGCTTGTCTTGAACCTGCTTGTCTTGAACCTGCTGATCTTGAACCTGCTGGTCCTGAACCTGCTGGTCCTGAACCTGCTGATCTTGAACCTGCTGGTCCTGAACCTGCTGGTCCTGAACCTGCTGATCTTGAATCTGCTGGTCCTGAACCTGCTGATCTTGAACCTGCTGGTCCTGAACCTGCTGGTCCTGAACCTGCTGGTCTTGAACCTGCTGGTCCTGAACCTGCTGGTCTTGAATCTGCTGGTCCTGAACCTGCTGGTCCTGAACCTGCTGGTCTTGAACCTGCTGGTCCTGAACCTGCTGGTCCTGAACCTGCTGATCTTGAACCTGCAGATCTTGAACCTGCTGGTCCTGAACCTGCTGGTCTTGAACCTGCTGGTCTTGAACCTGCTGGTCCTGAACCTGCTGGTCCTGAACCTGCTGGTCTTGAACCTGCTGGTCTTGAACCTGCTGGTCCTGAACCTGCTGATCTTGAACCTGCTGATCTTGAACCTGCTGATTTTGAACCTGCTGGTCCTGAACCTGCTGGTCTTGAACGTGCTGGTCCTGAACCTGCTGGTCCTGAACCTGCTGGTCTTGAACCTGCTGATCTTGAACCTGAGGTGCCTCCCCGAGGGTAGGAGGACAACAGATTGTCCGCAGGATGAGAGGTGTCTCTAAAGATGTTACGCGCCCTCTGGAGGGGTGTCTTCCCATTTCGCCCTTTTTTACATTCGGCCACATAAGAAAAGATACTTGTTTTGCTTGGTCGTGGGTCTTAGGGTTAGAGTTTATAGATCTAATGATGCATCCCATGAAGCATTGCATGAAGTCTGTTGACGAACCAGAGGCTGTTGTTGGGGCTGCATGGGACAGGTGCATGGGACAGGGGGCGGAATGGGACAGGTGCATGGGACAGGGGGCGGAATGGGACAGGTGCATGGGACAGGGGGCTGCATGGGACAGGTGCATGGGACAGGGGGCGGAATGGTACAGGTGCATGGGACAGGGGGCTGCATGGGACAGGTGCATGGGACAGGGGGCTGCATGGGACAGGGGGCTGCATGGGACAGGGGCGGAATGGGAATAATCCGGTGTTGGACCACGAGAGGTCATCGGATATGTGGACCCCCAGGGGCACTTGAAGCTAGACACACGTTCCACTTCCACCGCCGTTCCATTGATGTGGATGGGAGTGTGTGTGGGAGTGTGTGTGTGTTGCCTTTCGACTTCCTGAAGCCCACCATGAGTTCTTTTGTTGTTGTTTGTTGTGAGGGCTGAGGCCTGTACTACGAAGACAAATATGAAGACGTTAAACTTTAAACATCCATGACTTAAACCCTTGATCCAGGATCAAAGCCACATAGCTGCACCTGCGAGGTGAATACAGCTGGTAACAGAACAAGTGTTTGAATGCGTCCATTAACAGGTTTATGATATCACTGCCCCGTCTAAGACACGATCTGACTTTAATTACATTTGACTCAAGTGTTTCGTCAACTTAATGTGTTGCTTAAAATAATCCTTCTGCATACAGTATGTGACACTGTGAGTGTTGCACGGCCAGATACGGCTCAGCTGACTCAGATAAGGAGATATATGATACATTATGATGTGATGTGATGTGATATGAATGATAATGGGACACATCCACGTCTGCACTCACAGTGCAGCGGACTGTACGTAATGTTACTTTGATCCGGTTACTTGTGTTTGTGGCAGATATTTAAGTAAGCTTAACGCTAATGTTATAATAGTCAGATTGCTCTGAAGATGGGAGGTGATATTCTATTCATGTTCACGTTCACACAGTTTTGATTTTTGCCGGCCGTCTTTCCTGCAACGGCAGTTTTTCTGTATTTCCTTTCTCCTGTAATATGACTTGATCGCTTTAAACTCCGCACACTGAGCTCTGATTGGTCAGCAGGCGGTGCTTTCACTGACTTGATCTCTTAGCCTGCAACCTAACCTGCTCCGGACCAGGCTAGCCGCTCAGCATAAGTTACCATGGAGATCTAGCCCGCTAAGAAGTGAACCAGCGTCGTAGGACCGGAAACCCAGAGTTTTCCCTGAAGTTAGCTCGCTAAGAGAAACTCCTGCTTCGTCGTAGAGGCCTCTGGTTGTTGTCGGCACAGCACTCAGTCAGACACTGAGCCTCCTCCTGCCGTCTCACTGCCTTGAACCGTGTACAGGGGTTCAGTCGTGATATGCGCCTGAAACAAGGGGATTATTTGTCCTCTTTAACTCTCCTGACCCCCCCCCCCCCTCCTCCTCTTTAACTCTCCTGACCCCCCCCCCCCTCCTCCTCTTTAACTCTCCTGACCCCCCCCCCTCCTCCTCTTTAACTCTCCTGCCCCCCCCCCTCCTCCTCTTTAACTCTCCTGCCCCCCCCCCTCCTCCTCTTTAACTCTCCTGCCCCCCCCTCCTAAAAGCTCCAATCCTTCATGCTTTTTTTTTTAAAGGTTGTCGATGCTCGCTGAACAACATGTTGTCGTCAAAACATCAAAGAGATTCAACGCAAAGATTCATGGTGTGTGTGTGTGTGTTAAACCTTGTGTGTATGTGTGTTAAATCGTGTGTGTGTTTAAACCGTGTGTGTGTTAAACCTTGTGTGTGTGTGCAGCAGTGTGTGTTTACTCTGAGGATATTATGGGATGTCCTGTCCAGGAAGGGAACAGGAAGGTATAAATATTATACATAAATATAACGTCCCCGAGAGGAGGATGGCGGACGTTTCCATGGAAACAAGGAGAAGGAGGAGGTATGTGCCTGTTACCATGACAACCGCGAAGAGGAGGATCGACATGGCAACGTGTTCCATCTCCACCTCGTCCCCGAACGACTGCTTGCATCGGCTCTCATCCTGTATGTATGTGTGTGTGTGTGTGTGTGTGTGTGTGTGGTGTGTATATGCGTGTGTGTGTGTGTGTGTGTGTGTGTGTGTGTGTCTGTGTGTGTGTGTGTGTGTGTATATTTGTGTATATGTGTGTGTGTGTGTGTGGTGTGTGTGTGTGTGTATATGTGTGTGTGAGTGTGTGTGTGTGTGTGTGGTGTGTGTGTGTGTGTGTGTGTGTGTGTGTGTGTGTGTGTGTCTGTGTGTGTGTGGGTGTGGGTCTGTGTGTGTGTGTGTGTGTGTGTGTGTGTGTGTGTGTGTCTGTGTGTGTCTGTGTCTGTGTGTGTCTGTGTGTGTGTGTGTGTGTGTGTGTGTGTGTGTGTGTGTGTGTGTCTGTGTCTGTGTGTTGTGTGTGTGTGTGTCTGTGCGTTGTGTGTGTGTGTGTGTGTGTGTCGTCAATGCTTCTGAAAAATAATGATCTTATTTATTTTAAATCTTGTTCAGTTTTACTTTCAAAATTTAGATTTTTTCAAAAGAAAAAGTGTTTTAAATATATTTAGATTAACAGAAAATGAACTGGTAAATATTGAATCAGTTCATTCAGAAACTTCTCGTCTCTTGTGTTTCCTGGACGTGGTCACACTTCATATTTAGAGTGTTATCTGCAGCTTCTGAATCATCCCTCACTCTCTATCTGTATATCAGGTCCTCAACATGAACAGATCAATAAAGTCAGACTCAATCCTCGCATTAAATACTGAGATGAACCCCAGATCTGATGTCTGTGAGAGGGTCTGGATCAGGTCTATCTGCAGTGAGCGGGTGGTTCAATATATCTGAATGTTTTTGTTCCAGGCCGATGCTGATGATGTCGGAGAACACGGAGCAGGGCGACGATGTTAGCTTGCTGCCGCCCCACGAGGTGGACCCCCCCCGAGAGGAGGACACACACTGCCCCATGCCCTTCAGGTGAGGAACTGCAGCTCACACTGACAGGTAGAACAGAGAATGTGCTATTTCTGTGTTATTGCAGAAAATAATCTCTGTGTCAAACAAACGTTTAGTTCAGCAGGATAATCTCCACATGTCAACACCACTTTCTGATTTCTGAAGTAAAAAGCTGATGTTGGGCTGTAAAGGAAGTACAGCATGGTCACATGACTTCACGTCACCACCGCTAAGCTAAAGGAGGCTAATGTTGGGCTGTAAAGGAACTACAGCACGGTCACATGACTTCACGTCACCACCGCTAAGCTAAAGGAGGCTAATGTTGGGCTGTAAAGGAACTACAGCACGGTCACATGACTTCACGTCACCACCGCTAAGCTAAAGGAGGCTAATGTTGGGCTATAAAGGAACTACAGCACGGTCACATGACTTCACGTCACCACCGCTAAGCTAAAGGAGGCTAATGTTGGGCTATAAAGGAAGTACAGCACGGCACATGACTTCACGTCACCACCGCTAAGCTAAAGGTGGCTAATGTTGGGCTATAAAGGAAGTACAGCACGGTCACATGACTTCACGTCACCACCGCTAAGCTAAAGGAGGCTAATGTTGGGCTATAAAGGAACTACAGCACGGCCACATGACTTCACGTCACCACCGCTAAGCTAAAGGTGGCTAATGGGCTATAAAGGAAGTACAGCACGGTCACATGACTTCACGTCACCACCGCTAAGCTAAAGGTGGCTAATGTTGGGCTATAAAGGAACTACAGCATGGTCACATGACTTCACGTCACCACCGCTAAGCTAAAGGAGGCTAATGTTGGGCTATAAAGGAACTACAGCACGGTCACATGACTTCACGTCTCCACCGCTAAGCTAAAGGAGGCTAATGTTGGGCTATAAAGGAACTACAGCACGGTCACATGACTTCACGTCACCACCGCTAAGCTAAAGGAGGCTAATTTTGGCTATAAAGGAAGTACAGCACGGTCACATGACTTCACGTCACCACCGCTAAGCTAAAGGTGGCTAATGTTGGGCTATAAAGGAACTACAGCATGGTCACATGACTTCACGTCACCACCGCTAAGCTAAAGGAGGCTAATGTTGGGCTATAAAGGAACTACAGCACGGTCACATGACTTCACGTCTCCACCGCTAAGCTAAAGGAGGCTAATGTTGGGCTATAAGGAACTACAGCACGGTCACATGACTTCACGTCACCACCGCTAAGCTAAAGGAGGCTAATTTTGGGCTATAAAGGACCTACAGCACGGTCACATGACTTCACGTCTCCACCGCTAAGCTAAAGGGCTAATTTTGGGCTATAAAGGAACCTACAGCACGGTCACATGACTTCACGTCTCCACCGCTAAGCTAAAGGAGGCTAATGTTGGGCTATAAAGGAACTACAGCACGGTCACATGACTTCACGTCTCCACCGCTAAGCTAAAGGAGGCTAATGTTGGGCTATAAAGGAACTACAGCACGGTCACATGACTTCACGTCACCACCGCTAAGCTAAGGAGGCTAATGTTGGGCTATAAAGGAAGTACAGCACGGTCACATGACTTCACGTCACCACCGCTAATCTAAAGTTGGCTAACCAAAAAAACACTTTCAGAAAATCATTGACCTCTAGACCAGGGGACAGGAAGTGATGAAATGCTGAGTCATTCGTGAGTTTTAGAACTCATTCCTGCACCTCTCTATAGATGAGTTCCTATTTGTATATCTGCTGTTGAAAAGACAGCTGGATATATTTTTCCTGAGAGCTGCACTGAGACTCAGGTTCTTTGCGCCAAATGCTAACGTGCTAACGGGCATAGCATCTCTGTCTAACTATTCACCTTCTGCCTGATCCGGGGCGCTTCCACCTCATTATGTGTTGGTACTTCCAGCATTTTCTTTTTCTCTCAAAATCAGAATTTTCTTTCTTTTTCTCTATATAATTCAGACTTTTTCAGAAATTACAACATTTTACCTTTTTCTAAATATTCTGACATCTTTTCTGAAAATCTAAAAATGTTGGATATTTTCTCAAAATGTCTTTCTTTTGGGTTTTCTTTCAAAAATCTCAGAATTCTGATATTTTTCAGAAATCAAAGATTTTCCCCCAAAAAAATCAGATTTTTTTCAAAAACAATTTCTTTTCGGAAAATCGAAAAATTCTGACTTTTTCAAAAAATTCTGACTTCACAAACAGAAGTCAAAACATCCCATCACCTCAGCTGAGAATGAGCTCTAATAAAACTCACTGTTTACATGATGCTCGAGCTAACAGGTAGAAGTACTAATAAGGTGCATACACTTTATATTAATTACTGTGTTGTTAGTATTTTTATGTTGTAAGTTTAGATCAGGGGTGGGAACCTTTTTCCTCTCAAGGGCCATTTCAATTTTTCCAACATCCTCCGAGGCCGTACAAATGATGACAACAGAAAGATATGGACACAAGATGTGTGCAAATGTATTTAGTTTCCTATCCATGTGGACATTATTTAAGTCGGGGGGACCTAACCTCCTCTAGGGGTCCTCCCCTCCTCTAGGGGGGACCTAACCTCCTCTAGGGGTCCGGGGGCATGCTCCCCCGGGAAGATTTTTTTTTTTAAATGTTGAAGTTAAAAGCATCAATCTGGTGCACTTTGAGAGCAACATGAGGAGATCTATGGATACATCTCTCAACATATGAAACAGAACTGGAAGCAGATTTATTTTTCTTTATGGATATTTTATAAATCACTCCTCTTTCAAACTGTATTCTTGTTTATCAATAACAACTTCTTTTTACTGTCATATAGTATTTTTATACCTGTTTACTTTATTCTCTTATTTTTTATAACTATAATGATCATATAAAGATGTGCCTTTACCTCACTGGTTGTAGATGCTTCTTATATTCGTTAGCATAGCTAGCTAACCAGATGCTAATAACACCAGAGTGATTGAGTGTATGATCAGAGTGACAGATGAACAGATCCACCGGGCTTTCAGCTGAAGACACAGCCACGCAGAAACTGCGGCATGTGTGCGCTCCTTATGGGTACTGACATTTCTGAATGCTGGAGCGGCGTTCCGGTGCTCTCCGTCAGCACTACACCCTGTCAGACGAGACATATACCACGTGATGACACGTTGTGTTCAAGGACCCTGACCTTGGCCAGGAAAAACAGGCACTCGCTTTTTAAATTTTTTTGCGGTCTAGATTTCTTTAATCTTTTTTTTTTTGCGTGTGTTTATAAATTACCTCGAGGGCTGTACCAAATGGTCTCGCGGGCCGTATGCGGCCCGGAGGCCTGAGGTTTCCCACCCTGGTTTATAGGAATTAAATAGATAGTAAAAGTGCATTTTGACCAAATTATTTTTACTTTTTCTTTTTTATTAAAAGTGTAAACGTGAGAACAGCCAGAAAACTCCCTTCAGCCACTGGTGTTAGTTTGGTACACTGGAGCATGAAGTTCAGTGTGTGTGAGTGTGTGAAAGGACTGATTGTCTACAAGAGCTACTGTGAGGCATACACACACACACACACACACACACTAACACACACACACAAACACTCACACAAACACACACGCACGCACACACACACACACACTCGCAGATAAAAGAAGTAATTATGCAAACATCTCCAGGCTGAATGGGGAAAGTGGAGCAGAGAAAGAGGCCGAGCACACTCTTCCAAACAGCATGTTCAACACGCCGGGAAAAAACACACACACTGGTTTCCAGTTCAATTAAAAGTGAAACCAACAAAGCATGTCCGGATAGAAGATATTATTATTATTTACAAATGTGTTATGCTACTGTTACCATCCTTACTGTTACTGCTTGGGTAAATAACTAAATAACTAAAGATGCCGTCACACTCGGTTTTAGTGTGACGGTGTTTGTGTGTTTATATTAGCTCCCTGTCAGCAGAAGAGAATTAAGGCTTTGCCCCAGCTACACACACACACACACCCCCCCACACACACACACACACACACACACACACAGTCACACACACAGTCACACACACGCACAGACACACACACACACACACACACACACACAGGCTCTCTCTCACACACACACACACACACACACACACACACACACAGAGGCTCTCACACACACACACACACACACCACAGGCTCTCACACACACACACACACAGACAACAAACACACACACACAGGCTCTCTCACACACACACACACACACACAGGCTCTCACACACACACACAGACACACACACACACACACACACACACACAGGCTCTCACACACCTCCTTCCCATCAGCCCCTCTGTCTCTCTCTGAGCTCTGCTGCCTGAAAACTTGAGCCCTCTGCACGTGTTGCAGGCCACCACACACACACACACACAACACACACACACACACACACATACATACACACCCACACACACACCACACACACACACGCACATACACTGATTCTGCAGCTTCTCCTTGCAGCTTGTGTCGTACGTGACAGGAATACCAGAGAGACAGTGAGGCTTTCCCTCTCTGTGTATTGTCTCCCCAGCTTTCATCTGCAGCCAAACACACACAGAAACACACACACACACACACACACACACACACACACACAACACACACAAACACACACACACACACACACACACACACACACACACACACACACACACAGCTAAATGTAAGTCTAGCTCGGGGCCAGCACCAGTAGGTCTTAGAAAAAGTTTTGAGATTCTGAGAAAAAAGTCAGAATTTTGAGAAAAAAGTCGAGATTTTAAGAAACATTTCAGAATTTCGAGATGACGAGAAAATATTGCGAATTTTTGGTAAAAAAATCAGCATTGTAAACATTGAGTTTTATCAGAGCTCATTCTCAGCTGAGGTGATGGGATGTTTTACAGCTTCCTCTGTTAGTGACTGCAGGAGTATATATTACAGTTATATCTGACATGAGGACATCTTTAATAACTCTGTAGAGTCTTGTGGTGAAGATGCTCCGATATGAGGAGCTACGAGAAGAACCAGAACATATGAGACTGCAGACTGAAGACCATGAGGACACTTTAGAATAACTCTCAGGGACAGAAGAACCAGAACATATGAGACTGCAGACTGAAGACCATGAGGACACTTTAGAATAACTCTCAGAGACAGAAGAACCAGAACATATGAGACTGCAGACTGAAGACCATGAGGACACTTTAGAATAACTCTCAGAGACAGAAGAACCAGAACATATGAGACTGCAGACTGAAACCATGAGGACACTTTAGAATAACTCTCAGAGACAGAAGAACCAGAACATATGAGACTGCAGACTGAAGACCATGAGGACACTTTAGAATAACTCTCAGAGACAGAAGAACCAGAACATATGAGACTGCAGACTAAGACCATGAGGACACTTTAGAATAACTCTCAGAGACAGAAGAACCAGAACATAAGACACTGCAGACTGAAGACCATGAGGACACTTTAGAATAACTCTCAGAGACAGAAGAACCAGAACATATGAGACTGCAGACTGAAGACCATGAGGACACTTTAGAATAACTCTCAGAGACAGAAGAACCAGAACATAAGAGACTGCAGACTGAAGACCATGAGGACACTTTAGAATAACTCTCAGAGACAGAAGAACCAGAACATATGAGACTGCAGACTGAAGACCATGAGGACACTTTAGAATAACTCTCAGAGACAGAAGAACCAGAACATATGAGACTGCAGACTGAAGACCATGAGGACACTTTAGAATAACTCTCAGAGACAGAAGAACCAGAACATATGAGACTGCAGACTGAAGACCATGAGGACACTTTAGAATAACTCTCAGAGACAGAACAGAGGTCCACAGCGCTGACATTTAGAAAGACAACCAGAGACCAGCTAACCTGTCAGGGTGATAGATAGTAAACGTTAGCTATTTATTGATCTATATATATCCGTAAATCAAGCTAGCTATTGTTCACTATCTACCTACTGTAGTTAGCTAGTTTACCTTAGCTTCCCATCTAACCCGCTAGCTAGCGAATGTTAGCTATCTAGCTAGCTATCAGCGCATTGCTGGCTCTTTAATTTAAATATAAGTTGTTGTTATGTTTTCTTTTGGATATGTTGTGTTGATTTGATGGCCCTTTCTGATTGGTTGCATCTCTTTAAGGTCATTTTATGTCTCTTTGTGACTTCCCAATCTGATCCCCCCTGCAGTGATCCCAGGTGATGTGTTCAGGGACATCAGGTGTTTTTCTCATTTTGCATGAACTTCATGTAATATATTTAAAACTGTAACAAGTAACAACATGAGCTCAAACACAAGCTGCTAATCCACCTTTTCCTTAAGACGCTTGTTTTTACTGGAGCAGACACCCACACACACACACACACACACAACACACACACACACACACACACACACACACACACACACACACACACCACCCCACCACACACACACACACACACACCCACACACACACCACCCACACACCACACACCCACACACCACACACACACACACTGACACACACACACACCCACACACCCACACACACACACACACCCACACACACACACACACACACACACACCCACACACACCCACACACACACACCCACGCACACACACACCCACACACACACCACACACCCACACCCACACACACACACACACACACCCCACCCCACGACACACACACACACACACACACACACACACACACCCACACACACCCACACACACACCCACACCCACACACCCACACCCACCACACACACACACACCACCCACACACACACACACACACACACCCACACACATACACACACAAACACACACCCACACACAACACACACACACACACATACACACACACCACACACACCACACACACACACACACACACACATACACACACACACACACATATACACCCACACACATACACACACCCACCCACCCACACAGACACACACACACACACACACACCACACACATACACACCCACACACACACACACACACATACACACACACACACACACCCACACACAACACACACACACATACACACCCACCCACCCACACACACCACACAGACACACCACACATACACACACACACACACACACACACACTTATTTGCGTCAGAAGACCTCAGCGAGGACGGTCATGCAAATGGCGACATGAGGATCATGCAAAAATAGAACCAGCTGAACCCCTGCACGACACGAGCCGCTCAAATATCATCAGCATTTCTTTATATTTACTAACTGACATGCTTTCATTAAACATGTTAGGATGTAATGAGACGTGTTGTGTGTTGCAGACTGCAGCTGATCGACGACCTGACCTACGAAGACGTGAAGAAATGTTACAGAGGATCAGTGAGTCACACACACACACACACACACACACACACACACACACACACACACACACACACACACACACACACACACACACACACACACACACACACACACACCACACACACACACACCACACACACACACACACACACACACACACACACCCACACACACACACACACACACACACACACCACCACACACAAACACCACACACACACACACACACTCTGTATATGACAGCAGGAGGTCGTTTCAAATCTTTTTTTAGTCTCTGTAGAGGTTTCCGGCGTCTGTCCCATCTCCATGATAACGCGGTGAGGGGTGTGTGTGTGTGTGTGTGTGTGTGTGTGTGTGTGTGTGTGTGTGTGTGGTGTGTGTGTGTGTGTGTGTGTGTGTGTGTGTGTGTTAATCTCGGAGATTCTACAATTTTTCTGGACTTTATTATCACATATCATCTATATTTAACTATTTATCCTTAGAGAATTTAAATATTGTTCTTATTAATTTAAGACTAAAATATCAACTACTATTAACAATAGATTTTTTTATCTCAAATAAATGAATGTATAATCTCAGAGAATATTCTATTTATTCTAAATATCACTTCAATCTCTACAGGATTATTTTATGTTTTACTAATATTTTTTCTTAACTTTTTGATATTTTTCTTTCAGATGAATGCTTTTTTTTCACCTCCAGAATCACAAAAGTAAATTTAAAAAAAAACAATTGAAGTGAGCTGCTGGAGGCGTCTCCGTCTGCTTTCTGTTGTTTCAGTCTCTGTTGTTTCAGACAGGAAACAGGAAACAGGAAGTCTCAGAGAATAAAGACAGGTGTATTCACACCATGACCCACGAAGCAGCAGACAAAACAAAGCTCTGTGCAGCAGTACTCAGATCCTTCAGCACAAATACTACCTGTAGTACTTGATTCAAATAATGAAGCCTTAAAGGTCCTAAAGTCAGACTCCTGAAAAAAGCAAATATCTTCAAAGTTTTTCTACAGCTTGTTTTTCTTGAGAAACATTATTTTATTCTGTATTTAATAACTTTTCTCTCGTGTTTTCTCCACAGACTGTCAGCAAGTACAACTCTCAGTACCACAAACTGTTCCAGACCGTGCCCAAAGAGGAGATCCTCATGAAAGGTGAGACACCTGCTCATTCATCACCTGCTCATCACCTGCTCATCACCTGTTCATCACCTGCTCATCACCTGTTCATCACCTGTTCATCACCTGTTCATCACCTGTTCATCACCTGTTCATCACCTGTATACACCTGTATATCACCTGCTCATCACCTGTTCATCACCTGTTCATCACCTGTTCATCACCTGTATATCACCTGTATATCACCTGTATATCACATGCTCATCACCTGTTCATCACCTGTTCATCACCTGTATATCACCTGTTCATCACCTGTTCATCACCTGTATATCACCTGTATATCACCTGTATATCACCTGTATATCACCTGTTCTTCACCTGTTCATCACCTGCTCATCACCTGTTCATCACCTGTTCATCACCTGTATATCACCTGTTCATCACCTGCTCATCACCTGCTTATCACCTGTTCATCACCTGTTCATCACCTGTTCATCACCTGTTCATCACCTGTTCATCACCTGCTCATTCTTCACCTGTTCATCACCTGTTCATCACCTGTTCATCACCTGTTCTTCCTCTGTTCATCACCTGTTCATCACCTGTTCTTCACCTGCTCATTCTTCACCTGTTCATCACCTTCTCATCACCTGTTCATCACCTGTTCATCACCTGTTCATCACCTGTTCATCACCTGTTCATCACCTGTTCATCACCTGTTCTTCACCTGCTCATTCTTCACCTGTTCATCACCTGTTCATCACCTGTTCATCACCTGCTCATCACCTGTTCATCACCTGTTCATCACCTGTTCTTCACCTGTTCATCACCTGTTCATCACCTGTTCATCACCTGCTCATCACCTGTATATCACCTGTTCATCACCTGTTCATCACCTGCTCATCACCTGCTTATCAGCTGCTCATCACCTGTTTATCACCTGTTCATCACCTGTGTATCACCTGTTCATCACCTGTTCATCACCTGTTCATCACCTGTTCATCACCTGTTTATCACCTGTTTATCACCTGTATATCACCTGTTCATCACCTGTTCATCACCTGTTCATCACCTGTTTATCACCTGTATATCACCTGTTATCACCTGTTCATCACCTGTTTATCACCTGTATATCACCTGTTCATCACCTGTTCATCACCTGTGTATCACCTGTTCATCACCTGTTCATCACCTGTTCATCACCTGTTCATCACCTGTTTTCACCTGTATATCACCTGTTCATCACCTGTTCATCACCTGTTTATCACCTGTATATCACCTGTTCATCACCTGTTCATCACCTGTTCATCACCTGTTCATCACCTGTTCATCACCTGTTTATCACCTGTATATCACCTGTTCATCACCTGTTCATCACCTGTGTATCACCTGTTCATCACCTGTTCATCACCTGCTTATCACCTGTTCATCACTGTTCATCACCTGTGTATCACCTGTTCATCACCTGTTCATCAACTGTTCATCACCCGTTCATCACCTGTGTATCACCTGTTCATCACCTGTTCATCACCTGTTCATCACCTGTTCATCACCTGTTCACACCTGCTCATTCTTCACCTGTTCATCACCTGCTCATCACCTGTTCATCACCTGCTCATCACCTGTTCATCACCTGTTCATCACCTGTTCATCACCTGTGTATCACCTGCTCATCACCTGTTCATCACCTGCTCATTCATCCTGTTCATCACCTGTTGTCACGTCACCTGTGTATCACCTGTTCATCACCTGTTCATCACCTGTTCTTCACTGCTTCATCACCTGTTCATCACGTGTTCATCACCTGTTCATCACCTGTATATCACCTGCTCATTCTTCACCTGTTCATCACCTGTGTATCACCTGTTCATCACTGTTCATCACCTGTTCATCACCTGTTCATCACCTGTCATCACCTGTTCATCACCTGTGTATCACCCTGTTCATCACCTGTTCATCACCTGCTTATCACCTGTTCATCACCTGCTTATCACCTGCTCTTCACCTGCTCATCACCTGTTCATCCCTGTTCATCACCTGTTCATCACCTGTTCATCACCTGTTCTTCACCTGCTCATCACCTGTTCATCCGTGTTCACCTCACCTGTTCATCACCTGTATATCACCTGCTCATTCTTCACCTGTTCATCACCTGTTCTTCACCTGTTCATCACCTGCTCATCACCTGCTCTTCACCTGTTCATCACCTGTGTATCACCTGTTCATCACCTGTTCATCACTTGCTCATCACCTGCTCATCACCTGTTCATCACCTGTTCATCACCTGTTCATCACCTGTTCATCACCTGTTCTTCCTGTTCATCACCTGTTCATCACTGTTCTTCACCTGCTCATTCTTCACCTGTTCATCACTGTTCATCACCTTCTCATCACCTGTTCATACCTGTTCATCACCTGTTCATCACCTGTTCATCACCTGTTCTTCACCTGCTCATTCTTCACCTGTTCATCACCTGTTCATCACCTGCTCATCACCTGTTCATCACCTGTTCATCACCTGTTTCTTCACCTGTTCATCACCTGTTCATCACCTGCTCATCACCTGTATATCACCTGTTCATCACCTGTTCATCACCTGCTCATCACCTGCTTATCAGCTGCTCATCACCTGTTTATCACCTGTTCATCACCTGTGTATCACCTGTTCATCACCTGTTCAACACCTGTTCATCACCTGTTCATCACCTGTTTATCACCTGTTTATCACCTGTATATCACCTGTTCATCACCTGTTCATCACCTGTTTATCACCTGTATATCACCTGTTCATCACCTGTTCATCACCTGTTTATCACCTGTATATCACCTGTTCATCACCTGTTCATCACCTGTGTATCACCTGTTCATCACCTGTTCATCACCTGTTCATCACTGTTTATCACCTGTTTATCACCTGTTCATCACCTGTTCATCACCTGTTTATCACCTGTATATCACCTGTTCATCACCTGTTCATCACCTGTTTATCACCTGTATATCACCTGTTCATCACCTGTTCATCACCTGTTTATCACCTGATATCACCTGTTCATCACCTGTTCATCACCTGTGTATCACCTGTTCATCACCTGTTCATCACCTGTTCATCACCTGCTTATCACCTGTTCATCACCTGTTCATCACCTGTGTATCACCTGTTCATCACCTGTTCATCACCTGTTCATCACCCGTTCATCACCTGTGTATCACCTGTTCATCACCTGTTCATCACCTGTTCATCACCTGTTCATCACCTGTTCATCACCTGTTCATCACCTGCTCATTCTTCACCTGTTCATCACCTGCTCATCACCTGTTCATCACCTGCTCATTCTTCACCTGTTCATCACCTGTTCATCACCTGTTCATCACCTGTGTATCACCTGTTCATCACCTGTTCATCACCTGTTCATCACCTGTTCTTCACCTGTATATCACCTGCTCATTCTTCACCTGTTTCACCTGTGTATCACCTGTTCATCACCTGTTCATCACCTGTTCATCACCTGTTCATCACCTGTGTATCACCTGTTCATCACCTGTTCATCACGTGTTCATCACCTGTTCATCACCTGTATATCACCTGCTCATTCTTCACCTGTTCATCACCTGTGTATCACCTGTTCATCACCTGTTCATCACCTGTTCATCACCTGTTCATCACCTGTGTCTCACCTGTTCATCACCTGTTCATCACCTGTTCATCACCTGTTCATCACCTGTGTATCACCTGTTCATCACCTGTTCATCACCTGCTTATCACCTGTTCATCACCTGCTTATCACCTGCTCATCACCTGCTCATCACCTGTTCATCACCTGTTCATCACCTGTTCATCACCTGTTCATCACCTGTTCATCACCTGTTCATCACGTGTTCATCACCTGTTCATCACCTGTTCATCACCTGTATATCACCTGCTCATTCTTCACCTGTTCATCACCTGTTCTTCACCTGTTCATCACCTGCTCATCACCTGCTCTTCACCTGTTCATCACCTGTGTATCACCTGTTCATCACCTGTTCATCACTTGCTCATCACCTGCTCATCACCTGTTCATCACCTGTTCATCACCTGTTCATCACTTGCTCATCACCTGCTCATCACCTGTTCATCACCTGTTCATCACATGTTCTCACCTGTGTATCACCTGTTCATCACCTGCTCATCACCTGTTCATCACCTGTTCATCACGTGTTCATCACCTGTTCATCACCTGTTCATCACCTGCTCATCACCTGTTTACTCTGCAGTGTATTCGTGTGCGTTGTTGCGGGACATCCTGCTGCAGGGTCGTCTACATCTCCAGAAACTGGCTGTGTTTCTACGCTAACCTGTTCGGGAAAGACATCAAGGTGAGAGGAGATTCAAAGACAAAGAAATAAGCTTCTTCCTGAAACTCGTTAGAGCTCAAAAACACGTTGAGGTTAAGACAACTCCTGTTAATGAAAAGACTACGATTGTTATCACACAAATAGGAGAAAGACAGTTAAAGTACTTATATGTGGAAATGTACAAGAGTAAAAGGTACTCTTTATATGTATATTTACCTCTGATATGATGTGTGGTATTATAAAGTAGCAGAACAAAGACATGCTCAATTAATGAAAAAACGACCTCATATCTGTTTAAAGTGAGTAAATGTACTTAGTTACTTTGCACCCCTGCAGAGACAGGAAGTGTTTGCTCCGCCCTTCAACATGAAGCGTGTGTTTCCTGTCCCTGCAGGTGTGTATCCCCGTGGTGTCGGTGCGTCTGGTGAAGAAACACAAGACAGCGGCCTGGTGCCCAACGGCCTGGCTATCACCATGGATACGGCTCAGAAGGTGTGTGTGTGTGTGTGTGTGTGTGTGTGTGTGTGTGTGTGTGTGTGTGTGTGTGTGTGTTAGTACTTTAGGTTTTAATACAGACACGGTTGGATGTGAAAACAGCTGTATAATGTTTTATGGATGATGTTTATTTCTCGGAAATGGCCTAAAATTTGTCTAAAAAAACTACATTTCCCATGAGCCTCAGCTACTGTCACTGAGGATTTAAGTCAGAGGAGCTAATTAAAATCACATCATCCAAAAGTGAATTCCTTTTAAATGCAGACTGTAAAATGAATCAGATTTTTAACTTCTGTTAAGAATTTGAAGCTTTGTGATTGGATGTATTTTTAGCTGCAATGCACCCTGGGAGTCGTAGTTTACTCCTCTCCTTCAGATTTTATGTCCACAGTTTTCTTTCTTACTTTTCGTCATAGATGTTCTTTTTTTGTTGTTAATTGACATGAACCTTTTAAAGTGAATGCTACAGCAAGCAATCTACAACTCCCAAGATGCATTTCACCATCAATCATCCAATCACAGAGCTTTAAACTATTATTATTATTAATATGATTACAGTACGTGTTTGTGTCGCTGCTGTCCAGAGACAGCGTGTACGACGTCCTGCGGAGGATCTGCACTCACCTGCAGGTCAGGAACATGACAAGTTGTTTTATATTTGTTCAGTAATTTCAGAATATTTAGCAGTTTTCTTCCTGACTTCCTGTTTCTCTGGCTGCAGGTGAACGGGAAGATTCTGAGTCTGAAGCAATACCTGGAGGAGCCCAGCTCTCTGTCCATGGTGACGTTATTTAATACACAGATTCACTTTATATTCAATGAAGTCGCATAATAATGTGTAG
Organism: Dissostichus mawsoni; assembly: GCA_011823955.1. NCBI lineage: Eukaryota > Metazoa > Chordata > Actinopteri > Perciformes > Nototheniidae > Dissostichus > Dissostichus mawsoni. The sequence goes on from JAAKFY010000007.1 coordinate 38,498,712, forward strand.
AAATCTCTCACTGGTCACCGGCTTGAGCTTCAACATCAGGACCCATGTATTTATGATCTTCTCAAGAATGGAAGTAGTCAAAACTAAAAAGAGAATTTGTTGGTATTTTTCTCAAAATCTCAAAATTCGGACTTTTTTCCAAAATCTCAAAATTCTGAATTTTTCCCAAAATTCTGAATTTTTCTAAAAAATTCTGACTTTTTCTGAATTCTTAAAAATGGTAATAATCACTCGTCACCGGCTTGAGCTTCAATCAATCCCCTTTGTAGTCCTTTTGAGTCCTTTTGAGTCACTTAGAAATCCTTTGTAGTCCTATTGAGTCTCTCTGAAGTCCTTTTGAGTCTCTTCGAAGTCCTTTGAGTCTCTTTGTAGTCCTTTGAGTCTCTTTGAAGTCCTTTTGAGTCTCTTTGTAGTCCTTTTGAGACTCTTTGAAGTCATTTTGAGTCTAATTAACTACGTCTGAAAGCAGAAGTCTAGGGCAAATAATTGCAAATCTCTTCAATGTTTACAAAATGAGCATTGTGGGACATGTAGTTCATGGTCAACGTGCTTCTGTAACCGTATAATCAGGGGTGCACATAACTTTCTCAGTGAGGTACTCAGATGAGTACCAGGAGTCAGTGTTTCGTACTCCAACTTCTGGCCCCATGTAAAGTTATGTGATGAAGCCCTCTGTGTCGCGAACGCCGCCGCCGCCCCAACGGGGGGTGCTGAGCGTGCCGAGCGTGCTGTGAACGTTGTGATCAGCTGATTTTGCGCAGTTCTCCAGCGTGCGCACGGGGCACAGAATGTGCACAGGGGAGTCTCCCTCCGCAGCCGGTTGGGGTAATTTGGAACAATTCCGTTGTACAGACCGAGGTTAGCAGCAGCCCCGTCTGTGCACACGGAGACCGACTCTGTCGGCCAGTGATCTAAGCGCCTTCTGGAAAACTTCACAATACGTCGGTACGCAAAGGCGCTTAGTGACACAAGTGACGGTACGCATTTCAGATTTTTGCCGCGCATGCATACATGCGTACCAGTTATGTGCACCCCTGATTATAATAAACTTAATTTATTCTTTAAATGAAGTCCTTGAGTTTGACCCCCTCACGTTTAGCTTCTAGCTTGCTGAGCTTCATTCACGAGGTTCACGGTGGATTTTAATGATGAAATGTGTGTTTTTGTCTTGGTGTTGACAGTCTGTCTCCTGTCTTCAGGACGAGTTTCCCGAGGTGTTGAAGTGGAGGAGGAGCCTTCTCTTCCCTCCGTCTCCTCCTCGCTGCCCGACCTGTTGGGAAACTCCTCCCCGAGCCTCGTGGCCGACACCCTTCAGCACACACACACTCACAGGTACAATCAGTGTGTGTTTTCATTTTGAGTGTCTTTGAAGTCCTTTTGAGTGTCTTTGTATTCTTTTGAGTCTCTTTGTGTCAGTTTGTACTCCTTTTGAGTCTTTGTGTAGACATTTTGAGTCTCTTTGTAGTCCTTTTGACTCTTCAGTAACATTCCCTGACTCTTCAGTAACGTTCCCTGACTCTTCAGTAACGTTCCCTGATTCAGTAACGTTCCCTGACTCTTCAGTAACATTCCCTGATTCAGTAACATTCCCTGATTCAGTAACGTTCCCTGACTCTTCAGTAACGTTCCCTGACTCTTCAGTAACGTTCCCTGATTCAGTAACGTTCCCTGACTCTTCAGTAACATTCCCTGACTCTTCAGTAACGTTCCTTGACTCTTCAGTAACATTCCCTGACTCTTCAGTAACGTTCCCTGATTCAGTAACGTTCCCTGACTCTTCAGTAACGTTCCCTGACTCTTCAGTAACATTCCCTGACTCTTCAGTAACGTTCCCTGATTCAGTAACGTTCCCTGACTCTTCAGTAACGTTCCCTGACTCTTCAGTAACGTTCCCTGATTCAGTAACGTTCCCTGACTCTTCAGTAACGTTCCTGACTCTTCAGTAACGTTCCCTGATTCAGTAACGTTCCCTGACTCTTCAGTAACGTTCCTTGACTCTCAGTAACGTTCCCTGACTCTTCAGTAACGTTCCCTGACTCTTCAGTAACGTTCCCTGATTCAGTAACGTTCCCTGACTCTTCAGCAGTGGCGAGCCGTGACTTTTATACCTAGGCCCTCTGACCCCCCCCCTTCCCTCGAAAAAAAGAAAAAAAAGAAGAGTTATCACGTCACAGCGTATACTTCAGCGGAATGTCAAAACAGCGGCCCGGGTGCAAAACGCATCAATGACAGCGACCCTCTACCACACAGAACAACACCATTTATATAAACACCTATCATGACAGGGCACCCACAGCCCAAGTAACAATTAAAAATGAATGAAGTCGGCACGGCGGCCCACATTGAACATGACTCAGGCCTCCTCGATGATCAGATCACTTAAACACAAAGTCCATCCTCCTGTCCTTCTGGATGAAGCACTTGATGGCGGGTCATGCAGCTGATCCTTTGCCACTCCAGTTTATCATTGGAACTCAATCTTGAAAATGACTCGGTTAATAATTTCGCAACGATGTCATCACTATCACTGACGTGAGCCATCATGAACGAACTTATGCTAATCATAAATCTATCGATCATAAATCTATCGATTAGATTATGAATCGAAAATTATAAAGTAGGGTAGACATGTGGATATTATCCGGCTGAACAAAACGTGCATTTATCAAACAGGTTCGTTTTCCACAGACCTTATTTCGAGCTCTTTTCCAAAACCCTATGGAGAAATCCCGTTGCTTTGTTGTCGAGGGAACCAGCAGCTTACTTCCGGGTTTTAGGACGCGTCACTGCACCACTTGCATAGACTTCACAGCGGGCGGAACTTGTCATAAAGTCCGCGAAAATAAGCCCACCCATTTAGAGGGAAGATATGATTGGTCAATTGTACTGTCACTTGACATTACTCTCTCGTTCAGTTACTATAGCGGGCCCTCTGTGAATGTACAGCAGGACAGTAACTCGCAGAGAGGGCCAGACGAGCTTTTTTTTCATTTAACCCTTCACATTCCAAAGAAACTGAACAGGCAGATTCGAAGATTTATTTCTTTGGAAATGTTATTTTAAATACAATTAAATCAAGTTATTTTGGTAAAACTAATGAAAAATATAACAAAAAAATATTTAAAAAAATATATTTAAAAGAAAATGTTTTTTTTTAATGTTTTCAAATATTATTTTTTAGAATATCTTAGCCCTCAGAGAGGGCCTAGAGGGCCCTGACGGCTCGCCACTGCTCTTCAGTAACGTTCCCTGACTCTTCAGTAACATTCCCTGATTCAGTAACGTTCCCTGACTCTTCAGTAACATTCCCTGACTCTTCAGTAACGTTCCCTGACTCTTCAGTAACATTCCCTGACTCTTCAGTAACATTCCCTGACTCTCAGTAACATTCCCTGACTCTTCAGTAACGTTCCCTGACTCTTCAGTAACGTTCCCTGACTCTTCAGTAACGTTCCCTGACTCTTCAGTAACATTCCCTGACTCTTCAGTAATATTCCCTGATTCAGTAACGTTCCCTGACTCTTCAGTAATTTCCCTGATCTTCAGTAACATTCCCTGACTCTTCAGTAATTCCTGATTCAGTAACGTTCCCTGACTCTTCAGTAATTCCCTGACTCTTCAGTAATATTCCCTGATTCAGTAACGTTCCCTGACTCTTCAGTAACGTTCCCTGACTCTTCAGTAACGTTCCCTGACTCTCAGTAATGTTCCCTGACTCTTCAGTAACGTTCCCTGATTCAGTAACGTTCCCTGACTCTTCAGTAACGTTCCCTGACTTCAGTAACGTTCCCTCACTCTTCAGTAACGTTCCCTGACTCTTCAGTAACGTTCCCTGACTCTTCAGTAACGTTCCCTGACTCTTCAGTAACGTTCCCTCACTCTTCAGTAACGTTCCCTCACTCTTCAGTAACGTTCCCTGACTCTTCAGTAACGTTCCCTGACTCTTCAGTAACATTCCCTGACTCTTCAGTAATATTCCCTGATTCAGTAACGTTCCCTCACTCTTCACTAACGTTCCTGACTCTTCAGTAACGTTCCCTGACTCTTCACTAACGTTCCCTGACTCTTCAGTAACGTTCCCTGACTCTTCAGTAACGTTCCCTGACTCTTCAGTAATGTTCCCTGACTCTTCAGTAACGTTCCCTGATTCAGTAACGTTCCCTGACTCTTCAGTAACGTTCCCTGACTCTTCAGTAACGTTCCCTCACTCTTCAGTAACGTTCCCTGACTCTTCAGTAACGTTCCTGACTCTTCAGTAACGTTCCCTGACTCTTCAGTAACGTTCCTGACTCTTCAGTAACGTTCCCTGATTCAGTAATGTTCCCTGATTCAGTAACGTTCCCTCACTCTTCAGTAACGTTCCCTCACTCTTCAGTAACGTTCCCTGACTCTTCAGTAACGTTCCCTGACTCTTCAGTAACGTTCCCTGACTCTTCAGTAACGTTCCCTCACTCTTCACTAACGTTCCCTGACTCTTCAGTAACGTTCCCTGACTCTTCACTAACGTTCCCTGACTCTTCAGTAACGTTCCCTGACTCTTCACTAACGTTCCCTGACTCTTCAGTAACGTTCCCTGACTCTTCACTAACGTTTCCCTGACTCTTCACTAACGTTCCCTGACTCTTCAGTAACGTTCCCTGACTCTTCACTAACTTCCCTGACTCTTCACTAACGTTCCCTGACTCTTCAGTAACGTTCCCTGACTCTTCACTAACGTTCCCTGACTCTTCAGTAACGTTCCTGACTCTCAGTAACGTTCCCTCACTCTTCAGTAACGTTCCCGTTGTTTCTGCAGACAGCAGTTTGGAGACGGAGAAGATCCTGCTGACAGAACCAGTCCCTGAACTGGGCCAATCAGAGTACCAGCTGCTCAAACTCTTCGTCCTGCTGTGAGTCCCACTTTAAAAATCTAATCCATTACCACTACTAGTTACCTGTGATCCTAATCTGAGTATCAGATCAAAGTAATTCAACCTCAATATCAAATGCAATGCAAATAAAAACAAGAGAAAAATCTATAAGATGTTGTTGAGTATTGCGTAAGACAGCAGAACAACGTGACCTTAGAAAAGAAAGATATTTAGGATCAGAAATAATTTAATACCTGCCTTTTATTTAGCATATTCAGTCAGTAGTCCAACACTGAAACACATGAGCACCAACTAAAAAACCATAAAGCAGATTCAGGCAGTAGACGTTTAGATTCAGACTTTAAGAATTATCCTACAGAACAGCTTACAGAGACAGAAAAGCTCATCCACTCAGTTTTATAAGAAGTGAACATTTTATAAAAAAGGAGAATTTTATAAAAAGTCAGGAATTTGAAAGAAGTGACATTTCCGAAAAAAGTTAGATTTTCGAGAAACAAATTTTGGTAAAAGTCTGAATTTTTATTAAAACATAGGTTTTTGTAAAAAAGCGAGAATTCTGAAAATGTAGTTAGAATTAAATAAATACTCAGGAATTAGAAGAAAAAAAAATTGAGAGTCCGGATTTTTTCAAAAATTGAGATTTTTGTAAAAGAAAAGTGAGAATTCAGAAAAAAGTCATGTGTTTGAAAAAATTTATAAAAGGGAAAATAAATCAGGATTCTGAGAATTTTTTAAGAAGATGATTAGGGCCACGAAGAAAAAGAAAACATTTCATAAAGCAGATTCAGGCAGTAGGCGTAGAGATTTAAAGTATTAACAGAACAGTACAGCTTACAGAGAAAAGATAACATCTGATCCTTTACAACAAATGTCACAGGATTACAGTGACATTACAAACCTAAAAGAGCTTATAGTGGCTCTTTTTAGGTTGTAATGTCTCTGTAATCCTGCCAGTAATCCACAAACACCTCACAGTAAAACAATCAGTACTCTCTCAGATAGTTCAGAGAGGATGATGAACTGCTAGGTGTGTTCAGGGCAGTCTGTAGATTCAGACTGAAGTGTATGTTGTGTTGGTCTCTGCTGCCCCCTGCTGGTTGCATATATTCCACATGCATTACATGGACAATCACGCTTCCATAACATACCATACAATTCATTTTGTGAGACCTTTATTTATAGCATAATATCAAAGAAATGTTCTTATGACATAATATGATTTAATACAAATATTTTCTTATGACGTACTTTTTACATTTTATGTCCTAAAATTCCTGGGATAGTACAATGTAAAATGTGTTTTGGAAAGGTCTATGATGTTAAATGTTATAAAAAGTCATCTTATAGTTTCACCTAGAAAAATTAAAGGTCATAGTATAGTATGTCGTAAAAATATTATAAGTGTTGAATACATAGGAAAGTATGTTGTAATGAATCATAAAAAGTTATAGTATACTATGTCTTCAAAAGTCATACAAAGTCATAGAATAGTATTGTAATAAGTCATAAAAAGTCATAGAATATTATGTAATAAGTCATAAAAAGTCATAGAATAGTATGTTGTAATAAGTCATAACAATTCATAGAATATTATGTCGTAATAAGTCATAACAACAATAATATAGTATGTTGTAATAAGTCATACAAATTCATAGAATAGTATGTTGTAATAAGTCATAAAAAGTCATAGAATAGTATGTTGTAATAAGTCATAAAAATTCATAGAATAGTATGTCGTAATAAGTCATAAACAATTCATAGAATATTATGTCGTAATAAGTCATACAAATTAATAATATAGTATGTTGTAATAAGTCATAAAAGTCATAATACTATACCATAAAAACATAAAAAATTCACATTATATAATCATGTAATAAGTCACAACAAGTCGTAGAATAGTATGTTGTAATAAGTCATAAAAAGTCATAGAATAGTATGTTGTAAAAGTCATAAAAATTCATAGAATAGTATGTCGTAATAAGTCATAACAATTCATAGAATATTATGTCGTAATAAGTCATACAAATTAATAATATAGTATGTTGTAATAAGTCATAAAAAGTCATAGAATAGTATGTTGTAATAAGTCATAACAATTAATAGAATAGTATCTCGTAATAAGTCATAAGTCATAAAAAGTCATAGAATAGTATGTCGTAATAAGTCATAAAAGTCATAAAACTATACCAAAAAACGTAAAAAGTCATAGTATGTTGTAATAAATCATAATGAAATCATTGTTTGTTATTCCGTAGAAAAAAGTCACAGTCTCTTCTGACTGATCAAAGGTTTTAATAAGTCTTAATATAGTATTTGTTCCCCTCTCAGGGTCTTCCTGCTGGTTTTGTCTTCCTGCTACCTGGCTTTCAGAGTCTGTCGTCTGGAGCAGCAGCTGAGCTTCCTGAGCAGCCAGACCCCCTGAGAGAGAGGTGACACACACACACACACACACACACACACACACACACACACACACATTACGCCTTTTTTTTCAATTGTTTAATTTGTTTTTCCTACAAATAAATGACTTTTATTAATGACTTATTGAATTACAACTTTTTTTTCTCAAACTGTCCCTATTTTCTATCCAAACAAAAAAGAAAATAAGACTTTTTTTCTCTCCAATTATACTCATTGTTCTTTTCATTATAAACTATATAGGCACTGTTACAATGCTATAAATGAAACACATCATTATGTAAAGTAATGTGAATGTACGTTTAAAATAAAAATGTATAAATTGTGAAAATATATATTTTTAAAATCCTGTTCAGGTGTGGAGAGCTGCCCTGCTGGCTGGCCAATCAGAGGACAGGAACCTGACACTGCAGCCAATCAGGGATAGGAAGAAGAAGAGACCTGCACTTACGTAGTCCGTCCATCAGAGGGCGACGCTGAGCAAAGACTGTACCCGCCGCCGCGACCGGTTACCATAGAAACGTCACAGAGGTCGCGAAGGTTCAGGGACGAAGAGATGCTGTAACATAACAGTTGTAGAATATCAATGTGAAGGTGTGGGTGTGTGTGTGTGTGTGGTGTGTGTGTGTGTGTGTGTGTGTGTGTGTGTGTGTGTGTGTGTGTGTGTGTGTGTGTGTGTGTGTGTGTGTGTGTGTGTGTGTGTGTGTGTGTGTGTGGTTTTCATACTGACATCGTTGGATGTGAAAACAGCTGTAATAATTTATTATGAACGATGCTTATTATTATCTCGGAAATGACTGAATGGTCTAAGAAACTACATTCCCATGAGCCTCAGCGGCTGTTGCTAAGGATTTAAGTCAGAGGTGCTAATTCAAAACACAGCATCCAAAAGTGAATTCCTTTAAAATGCAGACTGTGAACATAAGTGAGATGTTTAACTTCTGTTCAGATTTTTAAGCTTTGTGATTGGATGTTTTTACTGCAATGCACCCTGGGTAGTAGTTTACTCCTCTCCTTCAGATTGTATTTCCACAGGGGTTTTTTTACTTTCACTTTTCGTCAGTTCACAGGAACTTTCTATCATAGATGTTCTTTTTTTGTTGTTAATTGACATGAACCTTTTAAAGTGAAAGGTACAAAAAGCCAACTACTACTCCCAAGATGCATTTCACCATCAAACATCCAATCACAGCGCTTTAAATCATTCCATTAAAAGTGTGCTGAAGATGTCACTGATTTTACAATCTGCAGAAAATAAACAGGAGATTTATATCTGATATTCGTAATCAAACTCAGTTTAGTTAAAGTTATCCAGGACACATGTTGCTTTGTTGTAAAGTTATTAGTTTACAACCGTCTTTATTCAAAGACCGATGAAAGCCCACAAAGTGCCAGAAATAAGTCATCTGTAACAAAAACAACATTATGAATGAAATCAACAAATGTGTTGAACTCGAGTTGAAACGCTGCCTTTATTTCAGTGTGTTTCTAATCTCGTGGAGAAACCTTTCCTGCTGAAGCTGAAGAGGATCAGGGCCACGTGTCATGTTTTGGGGGAGATTCGATCAAAAGAGTGATTTATTTTTAGATTCTTTAAATTAAAGTCAGAATTCTGCGATTTCTTGAAAAAATGTGTAATCATTCTTTTCCCTCAGATTTCTGTTCTAATCTCAGAATTCTGAAAAAAAAGTTAAAATGTATTATGTATTTTATTTTAATGTCTCACAATTCTGGGAAGAGTTCGGACTTTTTTCTCAGAATTCTTAAAATAAAGTCGGAATTCTCAATTTTTTTCTCAGAATTCCGAACTTTTTTTTTACCTCTGATTTTAATCTCGGAATGTTTACTTTATCCTAAAAGTCGGAATTCTGAGATATATATATATCTATACAGTATATATATATTTTGACAATCGCATAATTCTGACTTTAATTTAAGAATTCTGAAATTCAATATTATTTCTGAGAAAAAAATCATAATTCTGATATTTTCAGAAAAACAATTCCATAATTATTTTCTCAGAATTTGATTTTAATCTTGGAATTCTGAGAAAAAAGTCGGAATTCTGGGATAAAATGTACTATGTATTTTTTTAAATATCTCAATTCTGCGAAGAATCCTGACTTTTTTCTCAGAATTCTTAACATAAAGTCGGAATTTTCAATTTTTTCTCCGAATTCCGAAGTTTTTTTTTTTTACGTCTGATTTGTTTACTTTATCCAAAAAGTCGGAATTCTGAATAAAAATGTAGTATATATATTTTTAGAAAATTGCATAATTCTGAAATGAAATCTTATTTCTGAGAAAATAAATCGTAATTCTGATATTTTCTGAAAAACAATTCCATATTTTTTTCTTTGAATTCTGAGAAGAAAAAGCTCGGAATTCTGATATAATTTTAGAAAAATTCTGACTTCAATCTAAGACTTCTGAGATGAAATCGTAATTCTGAGAAAATCTTTTGAATTCTGATTATTTTTCGAATTTTTTTCTTTTAATATATATTTTAATTCCCGTGTGTCCCTAATCCTCTTCCGTAGAAACTCAATACTGCTCATGGTAAAAAACCATTGAACCTTTATTTAGTATACTTACTGTGCACAGATAATGTACTACACAAGTGCTATTTCAAATGTACTAACAATCTATCTAATTTGCTTATTGTATATTATTATAGCTTCTAAAGATTTAGCTTTAAGCTTTTTAAAAATGCACTTTATTCCCACTTAAATTAAATGATATTTTTAAGTGAACTCCAAATACATGTCCTATACATTATAATATTTAAAGTACTTTATAAATGTATTTAAAACGAAGTACAATGTTGTTTTCACTTAACTTTGTGTTTTTCAAATATATTTAAAAAATAATCATTCCCAATTCTTATCAATTATATTATATATCACTGCTAATCCACTTACAATAAATACGAATTATATATATATTTAATATCCAAAAAACTGTGAATAATACATTTAAATATAATTAATTATAATTTAGATTTTTAATTAACTCTATATAACATTTAAATGGCACACGTGATTATTTTTTATGTTTACTTATGTAATATTTCTGTCAAGCACTTTTTTTAATATTACAATTATTACACAAACAGTTTTTTAGTGTATCTTTAGAAGCCCAAATTAAATACATCGTAGGCATACTATGTACATCGTTAGTACACCGGGAATAGCACTCACTCATTCATTACAAAGTATATTCATTAAATCAAATGTACTTTATTTCGTACCTGAGTTTAGTCTCCTGCAGTTTAAGGGATTTTTTATAAAATACATGTTCAGTGCCAAGTCTTTGAGATGTTTGTGAGAAATAAATAAAGAGCTTTGTGGGAAACTACGTCAGAGAGAACACACAGTTAGCCGTTAGCACACCATGCTAAAAAATAGTGAATTAACATTTATGTTTGATGCATTTAAAGGCTTGGGAAATATTACAGATTTGTTCAGGATGACGACGAAAAGTGTTTGGATGTTTTTAACTCATTTTGTAGTTCTGGATGTAATATTAAAACACATTTCAATCACCGGACTCGTCTTTAATTAATTAGTTATTTACAGCGTTATAGAGCGGTGCAGTGACAAGTCCTAAAACCAGGAAGTGAGTCAGCATTTCACCACTTCCTGTTCCCTGGTCTCAGAGCCAATGGGATTTCTCCATAGGATTTTGGAAACTAGCTGAAATAAGGTCTGTGGTTGAGACACATTGAAGAGACGGATCACGTTTTGTTCTAGGACATTAAATCCATCAGCAGTGACCCCACTGGGATTTCTGAAGAGTTCACGTGTCTGAAAAACGATGGTTGTTACCAAGTGGCTGAATAGGACTACAGAAGTTGTGGAGGACGTTGTACGTCATTACGCCGAACACGTAAACACTCCTCTAAGTTAGTTTGCCCTGTTCTGCTTGAAAGCAAGTACCTGCCTCCTGCAGTGTTCAAACAAACGCTTCAACTCGTTCCATTTAGAATCTGTATGTTTGAATATGGATCTGAAGTTGGCGTGACGTTGAAGTCGTGCTGCTGGACTCGGCTGCAGTTCCTTTATAGCATAACGTTAGCATTTTGCTTCTGGACATTAGATTTATGATTCGAACATTATAAAAGTAGGGTAGACGTGTGGAGATTATCCGTCTGAACAAAACGTGATCCGTCTCTTAAATGTGTCTCAACCTCAGACCTTATTTGCAGATATTTTCCAAAATCCGATGGAGAAATCCCATTGGCTCGGAGACGAGGGAACCGGAGGGAACCCATGCGCAGCTTACTTCCGGGTCTTAGGACGCGTCACTGCACCACTCTATAGTTTGTCTTTAGACCCAAAATTGGGGTAAATAAAGCATCTGTTGGGGACTATTTTCAGCGGCGGATTAATCTGCATTTAGGGCCCCGGGGGTGATGTTTTGTTACAAATTAAATCCCCTTACTGTTTATATGTAAGTACATTTCAAATAAAACATCAAAGTAAAAAAACGTGTAAATGAAATAAAAAACATACAACATTTTTCTGAGTTTTTTTCTGTTAATTTCCACATTATTAAAAAAGAGGCTTCCGGAACACGGTGACATCACTACGGAACACGGTGACATCACTACGGAACACGGTGACATCACTACGGAACACGGTGACATCACTACGGAACACGGTGACATCACTACGGAACACGGGGACATCACTACGGAACACGGGACATCACTACGGAACACGGTGACATCACTACGGAACACGGTGACATCACTACGGAACACGGTGACATCACTACGGAACACAGTGACATCACTACGGAACACGGTGACATCACTAAGGCACACTCCCTGCGCTCCTATTGGCTAGCGCTGGCAACACATTGTTCGTGATATAGGCTAAGGAGGCGGGACATCTCTAAGCAGCCGGTCGACCAATCACAACAGAGCCGGCCAGCTGACCAATCAGAGCAGACTGCTGGTTTCAGACAGATTAACAAACACAGCTTTTTTAATTTAATAATCTTTATTAATCATAAGAATGCTAAAAGAGAAACGTATTTACATCGAGATCCCACTTCCTGTCCCATCCTTTCACTTCCTGTTCCCATCCTTTGACTTCCTGTCCATCCTTTGACTTCCTGTCCCATCCTTTGACTTCCTGTTGTCCTGTCTCATCCTGTCTGAATTTTCGGTCTCTTTTAGTCTCCTTGAAGTTGTTTTCCATCTATTTTATTGTCTTATTGCGTCTTATTGAAGTCATACAGGGTTGTCGTTGTTGTTGTTGTTGTTGTTGTTGTCTATGTTCTGGCATTTGTGTCTATTTGGGGTCCTTTCTAGTCGCTATGTGTATATTTGGTCGATTTTTGTCAGTTGCAGTAACTTTGAGTCTATTTTCAGTCATTTTGTAGTTTTAGGTCGTTAGTCGTCACATGTCTCTTTTCATTCCTTCCGTCTCCTCTTCCCGTCCCATCCTTTGACTTCCTGTCCCATCCTTTGACTTCCTGTCCCTTCCTTGACTTCCTGTCCCATCCTTTGACTTCCTGTCCCATCCTTTGACTTCCTGTCCCCTCCTTTGACTTCCTGTCCCATCCTTTGACTTCCTGTCCCCTCGTTTGACTTCCTGTCCCATCCTTTGACTTCCTGTCCCATCCTTTGACTTCCTGTCCCTCCTTTGACTTCCTGTCCCATCCTTTGACTTCCTGTCCCCTCGTTTGACTTCCTGTCCCATCCTTTGACTTCCTGTCCCATCCTTTGACTTCCTGTCCCATCCTTTGACTTCCTGTCCCCTCCTTTGACTTCCTGTCCATCCTTTGACTTCCTGTCCCCTCGTTTGACTTCCTGTCCCATCCTTTGGCTTCCTGTCCCCATCCTTTGACTTCCTGTCCCATCCTTTGACTTCCTGTCCCGTCCTTTGACTTCTCCATTTGTTCTGTCTACTAGTCGTTTTGCATCTATTTTTAAGTTCTCTATTTCTAATCATTTTGCATCTTTTTGTGGTGATTTTGATTCATTTGTAGATTTTGTTGTAAATTTTCAAAGTTCTCCTTCCTGTCCTCTGCTGTGATTTCCTTTAGTGTCGTCCTTTCTCTTCCAAGATCTGAGTTACTTTTTAGTCTCTAGCGGTTATTTGTGTCTCCTTGTAGTTTTGTCATCATTTTCCAGTCATGTTGTACTTATTTCAGTCACTTTCTATCCACTTTCAGTCGTTTCGTGTTTGTATCGTCAGAGAATTCGTGTCTCTTTGTGGTATTTCTGAGAAAATCGGTTTCCTGATCTCTTCCGCGGACCCTTCTCTAGTTTTTCAGTCATTTTTTGCTTACTTCGAGTTGTTTCTTTTCTCAGTCCTTTCTGTCTATTTTGAAATATATTGTGCTTTATTTCCACTCATTCTATTTTAAGTCCTTTTCTATCCGTTTGACTGATGTTCAGTCGTGTTGTTTGTATCGTCAGAGAATTCGTGTCACTTTGTGGTATTTTCTGAATAAAACAATGATCTCATCCGTGGATCCTTCTCCTCTCGTTTTCCCTCCCGTGATGTCACTTCCTGTCGCTGCGAATGCGGGTGTTTGTTCTTGGTCTGTGACAATTTTCAGTGTCTTTTTTGCGCCTTCCTGTATATTTTCATATATATTGTGCTTATTTTCAATAGTTTTCTCTCTAAGTTTTGTCTGTTTTCAGTCATGTTGTTTGTATCGTCAGAGAATTCTCGTAACTTTTTGTTCATTTTATGTAATTGTTGTAATTTCTGGAAAAATAATGGTATCGTGAATTCAGAAAAATATTCGTTTTCTCATCTTCCGTGGATCCTGCGAATGGAAGTTGTTTGTTCTTGAGCTGTAACATTTTTCAGTCCTTTTTGTGTCTTTTTGTGTCTTTCTGTATATTTTCAGATATATTATGCTTATTTATATATATTATATATCATTCTATGTCTATTTTACGAATTTCTTTTGTATATTTTCAGTCATGCTGTGCTGATTTCAGTCGTGTCGTTTGTATCGTCAGAGAATTCGTGTCACTTTGTGGTATTTTCTGAAAAAAACAATGATATCTCCCGCGGATCCTTTCCTCTCGTTTTCCCTCCCGTGATGTCACTTCCTGTCCTTCAAGTGGAGGTTGTTTGTACTTGGTCTTTGACAATTTTCAATTCCTATCCACTTTCAGTCGTGTCGTTTGTATCGTCAGAGAATTCGTGTCACTTTGTGGTATTTTCTGAAAAAAACAACGATATCTCCCGCGGATCCTTCTCCTCGTGCTTTCCATCCCGTGATGTCACTTCCTGTCCCTGCAGTTTCCCGCTCTGCATCCAGTGTCTATCTGCAGGTGACCCCCGTGCGCCCCCCCCTGGGAGCCATAGGCCCCGCCCCAGCATGAAGGCCACGCCCCCCTCGTCACAGTGCACGTTGGCGACCGTGTGGCGCCGCACGCCGCCCGTCTTCTCCAGGTACGCCTCGCCCTCCGTCTCCACCAGGGGGCCGAGAGACAGCGCGTCGCCGGGAGGGGGCACCGCACCTCTTTGTAGCGCAGGGGGTCTGAGGAGACAGGAGAGAGGAGACAGGAGAGAGGAGTCAGGAGAGAGGAGACAGGAGACAGGGATCAGATTTAAACGACAAAAAATTGACGAAAAAAAACATTATTTTCGAGATAAATGTCTTAAATTAAGAAAAAATGTAGTGTTTTTTAAAGTCATGAATTTGCCCAGAAGCTCTCTGAGGTTAAAGTCAAACACGCACAAACTTTTTTATTTCCAGAGAATAAATTAAGATTTTTCTTGTTGGAAATTAAAGGCGTAAAAAAAACAAGAACATTTCTAAAGGGGTCTGCAGGAGACAGGAGACAGGAGACAGGAAACAGGGGTCAGGAAACAGGGGTCAGGAAACAGGGGTCTGCAGGAGATAGGAGACAGGGTCAGGAAACAGGGGTCTGCAGGAGACAGGAGACAGGGTCAGGAAACAGGGGTCTGCAGGAGATAGGAGACAGGGTCAGGAAACAGGGGTCTGCAGGAGATAGGAGACAGGGTCAGGAAAGAGGGGTCTGCAGGAGATAGGAGACAGGGTCAGGAAACAGGGGTCTGCAGGAGACAGGAGACAGGAGACAGGAAACAGGGGTCAGGAAACAGGGGTCTGCAGGAGACAGGAGACAGGAAACAGGAGACAGGAAACAGGGGTCAGGAAACAGGGGTCTGCAGGAGACAGGAGACAGGAAACAGGAGACAGGAAACAGGGGTCAGGAAACAGGGGTCTGCAGGAGACTGGAGACAGGAGACAGGAGACAGGGGTCAGGAAAGAGGAAACAGGAAACAGGAGACAGGAGACAGGGGTCAGGAAACAGGAGACAGGAGACAAGAAACAGGAGACAGGAAAGAGGAAACAGGAGACAGGAAACAGGAGAGAGGAAACAGGTGTCAGGAGACAGGAGACAGGAAACAGGAGAGAGGAAACAGGTGTCAGGAGGACAGGAGACAGGACAGAGGAAACAGGAGACAGGAAACAGGAGAGAGGAAACAGGTGTCAGGAGACAGGAAACAGGAGACAGGGAGAGGAAACAGGAGACAGGAGACAGGAAACAGGAGAGAGGAAACAGGTGTCAGGAGACAGGAGAGAGGAAACAGGAGACAGGAGACAGGAAACAGGAGAGAGGAAACAGGAAACAGGTGACAGGAAACAGGAGACAGGAGACAGGAAACAGGAGACAGGAGACAGGAAACAGGAGACAGGAGACAGGAAACAAGAGACAGGTGTCAGATTTAAAAAGAGAGGATTTAGGAAATGAAAGGCGTTAAAAATACAAGAAACATCGTATTTATTCTCTCAAAGAAAAGTTTGTTGCATTTTTACAACAATCTCAGATAAATTCTGGCGGTTGCAAATTCATTACTTTAAAAACACTGA
>JAAKFY010000007.1:38522377-38532377 GCA_011823955.1 Dissostichus mawsoni
ACACACACACACACACACACACACACACACACACACACACACACACACACACACACACACACACACACACACACACAAACACACAGTCACACACACACACACACACACACACAGTCACTCTCACACACACACACACACACAGTCACACACACACACACACACACACAGTCACACACAGTCACTCACACACACACAGTCACACACACACAATCACACACACACACTCACACAGTCACCACACACACACAGTCACACACACACACACACACACAACACACACACACACACACACACACACACACAGTCACTCTCACACACACACACACAGTCACACACACACACACAATCACACACACACACACACACACAGTCACACACACAGTCACTCACACACACAGTCACACACACACACACACACACACACACACAGTCACACACACAGTCACTCACACACACAGTCACACACACACACACACACACACACACACAGTCAAACACACGTTAAAGTTTAGTCGTATATAATTACAAAAAATGTTAGCCGTTCAAATACCAGTAATATTCCACACTTCCACGGTTAAAAAATACAAGACAACAATACATTTTGTGTACTTAAAAATACTCTCCTTTCACAAGTTTGCCTAACACTACTTTTTACAGAATAGAGCTTTAACGCATCATAGGGCAACTCTAAGGACCCGGATGCTAACGAACAGCAGCTAACGTAACTAGCTCGAATGCGGATTCATTATTTTATAACAAAGCATCAGAATTGATCACTTTTTCAACATATTGTGGGAACATATTTAATTTTGTAAGGAAACAAAAGCTGTCAGATGAATGTAGTGCAGTAAAAACTATAAAATGCCATTAAATAGCTATAACTTTTCTAAGATATTCGACTAGCCGTTTTTGCTGCAAATCGCAAAGAAATTGCTAACTTTTTCTCCATAGGAATGAATGGAAGTCGACCTGAGCTCAAAATCACCCAACTTTGAGGTCTTACTGCTTCGCCATACTTTATCGGAGGAACAAGGTTCAAAGTTTATCAGCTCTCCAGACTCTCGACTTTATTGGACTAAAAGGGTTTTTTAATAGATGGAACTGTTTTCCTAAAATCACAGTTTAAGTTTTGTGAACTTTTCAGATTTTCTAATGGGTGTGTATGTGACGGAATGTTCAGAGTGATGACATCAGCACTTAGAGGGTCTTTAAAATCTCCTGAAAAATAGATGTTAAACCTGCTATGAATCCCATAATATTCACTCTGTTCACATGATTTTACATGATTACAGTAGCAGAGTTAGTCAGCGTTGTCTCGATGTCTTCATGATATCAAATCCACTTAAAATCTGACCGTAAAGAGCCCTAAGTGACAAAAACTCCCAATTGTCACGGAATAAACACACAAACACACACACACACACACACACAGACAAACACACACACACACACAGAGAGGATGTTTTCAGACTGTCTCTACCACTCCTTCAAAGTAAAAGAAGAGCAACAGACAGTCACTGCCATCAGTCCCTTTATAACGCTGCCAATATCAGCATTGTGTGTGTGTGTGTGTGTGTGTGTGTGTGTGTGTGTGTGTGTGTGTGTGTGTGTGTGTGTGTGTGTGTGTGTGTGTGTGTGACACAGCTGGTTGAAAGGAAGGCCCTGGCTGCCACCTCCACTTCCTACTAAACATCCTGCGACGACAGGAAGCCTCCGGAGAGTTTTACAGCCTTTTTCCACCTTTCAAGCCTCGACCAGCGCCCACGTGATCAGCCATTACTTCATTATCAATTACAGATATTCAAAAACTGAGAGTCTATTTGAATTGTATTTTTTATAATTAAATTTTTGGTTTTATTGCACACATAGGACTGCATTAAGTCAAGAAAATGTTGTTGTATTATGAAGATAAATAAATATATATATATTCCCTTACAGTGATAACTCTGAGCCAATGACATACAGTATTTACATCCCTCATTAAAACGTTTTATTTTCTGGATCTAATGCAGAATTTGATGCATGTGTACAAAAAAATACAAAATAAGGAATAATTCTAATTCAAATAAATAAATATAAGTAATATAAATATCAGATATCTATGTGTGCAAATAAATAAATGAATAAAATAGTTACTTAAACTGAACGAAACACATCTTACATTTTTTTTAAATGACAGCAAAAAAACAAATCTGACAAAACCTGTTGTGGAAAACAGCACTTTAAAGCTCATGTTTAGACCCATAACACACACACACACACACACACACACACACACACACACACACACACACAGACAGGAGGTTGTGTCATAACACAGAGATAATATCTGTTTTGTGAGATTCGCTGATCCGTAATCTGTGCTCAAGATTACAGAGGAAACTTTAAAGAGTCCTCTCCTGCTGATGTTCAGGTGTATATCAGTATGTAGTGTCTCTACTTTAAAGAGTCCTCTCCTGCTGATGTTCAGGTGTATATCAGTATGTAGTGTCTCTACTTTAAAGGGGACCTATCATGCTATATTTAAATAATATATAAGGTATATATATATAATATATATAAGGTATATTAATACGTTTTAATTTTCAAAATACGAAACAGATCATGCATTTTAGCCATGCCTCATTTTGCCTCACTCCAGCTCTGTCTTTGCAAGGTCTGATTCAGCTGACCACGCCCCCATGCGGAAGAGGGGGGCGTGACACGGCCCCGGCACGAGCGTCATGTTATCATGCTTGCTGTGATTACAGTGGAGAGTCAACATGGCCCAACCTCTCATTCCCCTGATTGGTGGAGAGTTGACCAATCAGGCGGAGTGCACCTACATTACGTCAAAAAGGTGCAAATAAAAAATCCACCCGTATCAATCCGTTGCAGCCCCGTTTTTAGAGATTTGGGTATGGAGGAAAAGAGAGAGGGTTGTGTTTTCTGACACTTTGTGAGTTCCCTGGAACACGGGGACACATATGTATGTATAAAAGACATCACCAAGTGCATTTTGCATGATAGGTCCCCTTTAAAGAGTCCTCTCCTGCTGATGTTCAGGTGTATATCAGTATGTATTGTCTCTACTTTAAAGAGTCCTCTCCTGCTGATGTTCAGGTGTATATCAGTATGTAGTGTCTCTACTTTAAAGAGTCCTCTCCTGCTGATGTTCAGGTGTATATCAGTATGTAGTGTCTCTACTTTAAAGAGTCCTCTCCTGCTGATGTTCAGGTGTATATCAGTATGTAGTGTCTCTACTTTAAAGAGTCCTCTCCTGCTGATGTTCAGGTGTATATCAGTATGTATTGTCTCTACTTTAAAGAGTCCTCTCCTGCTGATGTTCAGGTGTATATCAGTATGTAGTGTCTCTACTTTAAAGAGTCCTCTCCTGCTGATGTTCAGGTGTATATCAGTATGTAGTGTCTCTACTTTAAAGAGTCCTCTCCTGCTGATGTTCAGGTGTATATCAGTACATAGTGTCTCTACTTTAAAGAGTCCTCTCAGGTGTATATCAGTATGTAGTGTCTCTACTTTAAAGAGTCCTCTCCTGCTGATGTTCAGGTGTATATCAGTATGTAGTGTCTCTACTTTAAAGAGTCCTCTCCTGCTGATGTTCAGGTGTATCAGTATGTAGTGTCTCTACTTTAAAGAGTCCTCTCCTGCTGATGTTCAGGTGTATATCAGTATGTAGTGTCTCTACTTTAAAGAGTCCTTTATACATTTCAATCAAAATGCCCAAATCATTTCCTCAGCTAAGCACATTATTTACTTTGATGATCTTTTGAAACAATTGCATTCACAACTTCCTGTATTTGACCCCTTTTTTAAATGTGTCTTAAAGTGTGTGTTCATTACTTGCTGTGTAAGAGGTCAGCTAAGGGTCGTCACAATGCATTCTGGGAAATGTAGTACATCAATAAGGATAGGAGAGACCCTGAGTAAATGACATATTAAGGTTTAAATCACCTGTTCCACACGCTTGTGTTGGAGAGCGACGGGGAGCTGGCGTGGAACCGGGCCAGGTCCGAGAGAACCGGAGAACTCATGAAGCGAGGCCGAGGGCGCCGGAAAGATCCCATCATGCACCTTGGCTGCTGAGGGGAGGGGGGACAAACAGTTAGATAAACAGCATCATCAGCAGCGCACTACGACATTTATAGAAACAGCAAATTCAACTGTAGATTTACAGAAGGTTAGCATGTTGGCATGTTCTACGTCATGTTTACATTATTTCTACGTCATGTTTACATCAGGTTTTATAGCATGTTTTACGTCGTTTTTTACTTCCCTTCTGATATCATATTAGATCACGTTTTAGATCATGTTTGCATGTTTTACTTCATGCTTTACATCCCGTTAAACGTCGTGTATTATGTCGTGTTTTTACATCATGTTTGCATTAGGCGCTTTCACACCGGAGTACTTTTCCCCCGAAGTAGGCCGATAGGGGGGGGAGATTTGGTTTCACACCAAAAAGATCTGGAACTAGTCCCTAGTTCGCACGAACCTTTTCACCCCCAGATAGTCCCTGCTAGATTAGCCCAGGGCACAAACGCAGAGAGACTAATTTATGGCAACACAGAAGAAAACATGGGAGCGGTGGAGATGAGGAGGTGTCGGCGCTTCTGGCGATTTACTCGGAAGACGCGACCCAGCAGCTTCTACTGAAGCCAGTCCCCAACTCCGGGACTTCGGGTGGCAGTGTACGCCGTGAAGTTGTTGGCGGCCTGCCAGTAAACCCAAAGCAAGAAGAAGAAGTGACGTCAGCGGCTTCATTTGCCTAATCCTCCCTCAGGGACTTATTCCGGTGTGAACGCGATCTACTGGACAGTTCCAGGGACTAAAGAGTTCGGGGGGAACAAGTACTGGGGACAAGTACCGGGAACAAGTACCGGGGACAAGTACCGGGGACAAGTACCGGCTCATCACTTGATGTGAAAGCGGCTATTATGTTTACATCAAGTTTTATAGCATGTTTTACATCATGATTTTCATCCTCCCATATTTCTTATTGCCTGAAACATGGAGCCCATCTCCTCTCCCGTGACTTTCCTAACGAGTCATCAAAACTCAAAGTCAAAGTGTTTTTATAAAGTTTCCAAGGACATTCTTAAACATTTTTCAGGGACAAAAAGTTCTTATTTTGCTTACAGAGAGCAGCGGTTTGGGAACAAGTTTCGTGCCCCGGACCCCCGAAAGCAGGGGTCCAAACTTTTTTCACCGAGGTGTGTTGCTTCATAAAGTGAGTTATAAGTTAGCAAAATCAATCAAATGTAGGTAAATTATTCCTGATACTTGCAAATTACTTTAAGAAACACAACAGCTTCATCCCAGCTCTCCATTGATCTTGTTAGCAGCTCATCCCTTAAAACAGAAGCTTCAGATTGTTGATAAGAGGAAATATGAAGGGTTATTTCATGCTTGTTATGTAATGAGTTATTGGGCTTTTTTTTAAGATTTGTTGACTTTAATTGACTGAATTTATTTGAAAAGTGCGCTCATTAACACATAAATACTAGAAGTAAAAATATGACATTCACAAGTTTGATTTGTGGGCCATATTTCATTATACTTTTTGTATTTACTGAGGGCCGTTTCAACATGAGCCGCGGGCTGCATTTGGCCCCCGGGCCGTAGTTTGGACACCCCTGCTCTAAAGTAGAGTTCCCCCAAATACTCTCACTAAATGGTGTTAAATGTGGTATTTATATTCGTGGTCCCCAGAGGGTGAATCATAATGCTTCTAGTAGTCATTTGGCACCCCTCGCAGCACAAACACATATCTCTGAGACATTTAGGATAATGACAATCCAACGCATCTCGTAGTTGTCTTTTGACACGTTGGATGCAGTAAATGCAGGTTTGACTTCATGTTGTCAACAGCGACTCTTTTAGAAACGCAGAGTGAGGGCTTCCTGCAAACCGCAGCTTCCTGTGACCCGAGAGGTCTCACTCTGCCTCGCTTTGCACCAACCACAGAAAGTTCAAAGATGCATTTCTGTGCACGGAAAAAAGCCTTCAAACTGCAGTCCATTTACCGTCTGTAATGTATATTTAGCGCCTCCAGTAACAACACAACCGCGGATTGAATTTAGTCAGCGTGGGAAACTTGCAGTCACTTCTTCTTCTTCTGTGTTTTTCTATGTGTGTGTATAAGAAAACAGGAAATACAGTTCTTGCTGGTTTCAGAGGTCTGCGGTGGGTGTGATGGCAGGAAATGGAAAGACTGCATGCTGAACGTAGAGGAAACTCTTTACACAGGTTTAGGTTTTGCATCCTTTTATCATTCTGAACTGACATTACACCCAACGAGGAAGCGTGAGCGCAGCCGGGGGAAACACAGGCGTTATGCAAATAGGGTTTTTTTATCTGCACCAGAAAAACATTCACTGACAGAAGAACATCTGTGAGGGTTGTTTTGGACATTTGGTTACACAGATAGCTTCTTTATTGGAAGATAATACTGTTCATCTTGTGCTCTCTGTATCCAATGGTCTCAGCTCATGGCAGTTCAAATCAGTCCACAGCGAGAACAGATGTGCCACTTTCTGGTTAAAACTCACATTTATGACCCTGAGAATGTCGTAAATAGACCTCATAACCCCAAACCACTCCTAAACTGTCCAAATCGGCCAAGACATTTTAAAACTATTGTCACATAGTAAGCTATCAGCAGAACATCTGTGAGCGTTGTTTTGGACATTTGGAAATTCACAAGTGTTGGATTAAGAAAAGAAAGTCCTGCTGGAACCGGACTTCTCCTAAAAGAGGCTGTAGTTTCATTTAAAATGTGTTTTATGAGAAAATATTATAATGATGACCTTTCAATGGCCAAAAAGAGGTCAATATAACCACATTTTCTTTGCCTTATGTGTAATTTATATACATATATTTTAAATGACACCTTTGGGTAAAGTCAGGAAGCATCCGGATAGACTTTCTTATAAAGGTATTGCACATATATTCCACAGGAGTCAAATGACCGTTTTATTATCTAGAAATGTATGAATATTGATAAAGGCAACAATTAAACTGGATTAAATGCAAAGTAAGTGTTATTTGTTTGCAGATACCCTAACACAGGGGGTCCAACTCAATTTCATCGTGGGCCACGTTACATTATGGTAGCATTATGGTAGCATTATGGTAGCATTATGGTAGCATTATGGTAGCACTCAAAGGGCCGGTTGTAACTTTAAGACTATATAAATATAAATATATATATATATATATCTATTTAATATATATATGAAATTGTGTATTATATGACATGATTGCCTCTGCGTTGGATTATTATGGGATAGGGTAATACCTTCATAATTAACTACGTCTGAAAGCAGAAGTCTGGGGCGAATAATTGCAAGTCTCTCACTGAGAATGTCACAAAATGATTTAAAAAGAAAAGTCAAATTCTGAGAAAAAGGCATATTTGGAAGAAAAAAAGTCATTCTGAGTAAAAAGTCAAATTTGAGATGCATTGTGGGACATGTAGTTTATGGGCAACGTGCTTCTGTGAATCATCATGTAACCGTATAATAAACGTATTATACTCTTTGCAAGCTCTTGCGGGGACACATGAAGTCACGGGCCGGATTTGGTCCCGGGACCCCTGCCCTGACAGAATGAACGATCTCTGTATGGTGCATTCACCCTGACAGAGACTGGGGTTTGGAGACTAGGTTAAAGTTCAGCTTCAGCGGATCAAAGCATCTGGAACAGTTTTCAAGCTGCAGACGAGGAGACGCCCTGGTTCTGAGAGAGGAGCTCAATATTTACCCACTTTGTCCAAATAAATCTTCACTTTAACGTCCGCTCACTACATTTCTCTGCAGAGGACGGGAGGCTCAGGTGGGACGGGAGGCTCAGGTGGGACGGGGGCTCAGGTGGACGGGAGGCTCAGGTGGGACGGAGGCTCAGGTGGGATGGGAGGCTCAGGTGGGACGGAGGCTCAGGTGGGACCGGAGGCTCAGGTGGGACGGAGGCTCAGGTGGGACGCTCAGGTGGGACGGAGGCTCAGGTGGGACGCTCAGGTGGGACGGAGGCTCAGGTGGGACGGGAGGCTCAGGTGGGACGGAGGCTCAGGTGGGACGGGAGGCTCAGGTGGGACGGGAGGCTCAGGTGGGACGGAGGCTCAGGTGGGACGGGATTGGTAGAAGCATTTTTACATTTGAATGTGTTTTTATATGTTTCTAGTTATGGTGCTTGTTATCATGTTTTTAATGATTGTTTGACTCCTCTTGTGTTATTCTATTGTGTTCCCTGTTCAGCACTTTGGTCGACTGAGGTGGTTTTAAATGTGCGATATAAATAGATAAAGATTGATTATTATTATTAAAGACTCTTTGGCTCTAAGTGCAGGACGCCCAGGTGGCTGATGGGAAATAAAGCCTCTCTCTGTGCCGTCTCCTCTGATCACAGCTGAGCGTCAACACAAACACATCTTTGTTTCATCTGAGTCCTCAGCAGGAGGGAGACACTGAGGACACAGGGTACAAGT
The DNA here is from genome assembly GCA_011823955.1 of Dissostichus mawsoni. Lineage (NCBI taxonomy): Eukaryota > Metazoa > Chordata > Actinopteri > Perciformes > Nototheniidae > Dissostichus > Dissostichus mawsoni. The sequence continues at coordinate 38,530,860 of JAAKFY010000007.1, forward strand.
ACTCAGATCATGTAGTTCAGTAAAGTACAAGTACTCAGATCATGTAGTTCAGTAAAAGTACAAGTACTCAGATCTTGTACTTGAGTAAAAGTAGAAGTACTCAGATCTTGTACTTGAGTAAAAGTAGAAGTACTGAGATCTTGTAGTTGAGTATAAGTAAAGTACTCAGATATTGTAGTTAAGTATAAGTACTCAGATCTTGTAGTTGAGTATAAGTATAAGTACACAGATCTTGTACTTGAGTAAAAGTAGAAGTACTCAGATCTTGTACTTGAGTAAAAGTAGAAGTACACAGATCTTGTACTTGAGTAAAAGTAGAAGTACTCAGGTCTTGTACTTGAGTAAAAGTAGAAGTACTCAGATCTTGTACTTGAGTAAAAGTAGAAGTACTCAGATCTTGTACTTGAGTAAAAGTAGAAGTACTCAGATCTTGTACTTGAGTAAAAGTAGAAGTACTCAGATCTTGTACTTGAGTAAAAGTAGAAGTACTCAGATCTTGTACTTGAGTAAAATAGGGGTGCAACAACTAATCGACTTAATCGATTAAAATCGATGACCAAATTAGTTGCCAACTAATTCAGTCGTCGATTCGTTGGTGACGTCATCACGTGTGTTTCACAGGCAGTTCAGCTCCAACGTTATCGGTCTTTTTATCGGTACAGGAGACATTTAAAACATATATGTCATATGTATTATTGCTACATAAACATTATATCGCAGTCTTAGTGTCGCCAACTCCGTTTCTAATATGCAATAAGACTACAAAATGCGTCTATGATGTATTTTCGATCTTTCCAATCCAGACGAGAGATCTCTCCCCCGTCTGTGTGTGAGGGGGCGGGGCAGTTTACACACACGCAGCTGCTACATGCATGCAACACACACCACACACACGGAGGAGATGGCGGAGAGAAGCGCTCCAAGGTGTGGTTAAACTTTACCCGTCTCGATGTGGACAAAGCTCGTTACCAAAAGTTCAATAAGAGTTCAGCATGTCAGGCGGTAACACGAGCATGTTGTCTAAACATTTAGCAAAAGTGCACCACGTTCAGACGGAGGAATGCACCGGGTTCCACTGTCTTTCTAGTAGCTCTGTAGCCCCATCCACGAGTAACGTTTCCACGTCAGGTGTTATGTATGCTAGCAGCAACACACGGAGTTACTCAATGATTCAAACATGGGTTAATGATTAGAGGTAACTGAGTTATTTATTTTGTTAAAGTTTCAGCTATTCTGTTTACAATTCTGTCATCAGATTATTTAATATGATTTGTTTAAAACACTTGTTTCTTTTGATGTGAAATATTATTTATTAATTTAAATAAAAAGCAATGTTAATTTTGTTCACAATTGTTTAGTTAATTTACCTTATTTATTTTCAAAAAACCGATAAGACTATCGTTAAAGGACCGGATCGATAAGCAGTATCGATAAAAGTAGTAGTACAGTTAAAACCTTAACGATCCGAATAATCTATTAATCGTTTCATTAATCGATAGATTAATCGATTATCAAATT
>JAAKFY010000007.1:38534877-38657956 GCA_011823955.1 Dissostichus mawsoni
TATGTAGTGTCTCTACTTTAAAGAGTCCTCTCCTGCTGATGTTCAGTGTATATCAGTAGTGTCTCTACTTTAAAGAGTCCTCTCCTGCTGATGTTCAGGTGTATATCAGTATGTAGTGTCTCTACTTTAAAGAGTCCTCTCCTGCTGATGTTCAGGTGTATATCAGTATGTAGTGTCTCTACTTTAAAGAGTCCTCTCCTGCTGATGTTCAGGTGTATATCAGTATGTAGTGTCTCTACTTTAAAGAGTCCTCTCCTGCTGATGTTCAGGTGTATATCAGTATGTAGTGTCTCTACTTTAAAGAGTCCTCTCCTGCTGATGTTCAGGTGTATATCAGTATGTAGTGTCTCTACTTTAAAGAGTCCTCTCCTGCTGATGTTCAGTGTATATCAGTAGTGTCTCTACTTTAAAGAGTCCTCTCCTGCTGATGTTCAGGTGTATATCAGTAGTGTCTCTACTTTAAAGAGTCCTCTCCTGCTGATGTTCAGGTGTATATCAGTATGTAGTGTCTCTACTTTAAAGAGTCCTCTCCTGCTGATGTTCAGTGTATATCAGTAGTGTCTCTACTTTAAAGAGTCCTCTCCTGCTGATGTTCAGGTGTATATCAGTATGTAGTGTCTCTACTTTAAAGAGTCCTCTCCTGCTGATGTTCAGGTGTATATCAGTATGTAGTGTCTCTACTTTAAAGAGTCCTCTCCTGCTGATGTTCAGGTGTATATCAGATGTAGTGTCTCTACTTTAAAGAGTCCTCTCCTGCTGATGTTCAGGTGTATATCAGTATGTAGTGTCTCTACTTTAAAGAGTCCTCTCCTGCTGATGTTCAGGTGTATATCAGTATGTAGTGTCTCTACTTTAAAGAGTCCTCTCCTGGATGTTCAGGTGTATATCAGTAGTGTCTCTACTTTAAAGAGTCCTCTCCTGCTGATGTTCAGGTGTATATCAGTATGTAGTGTCTCTACTTTAAAGAGTCCTCTCCTGCTGATGTTCAGGTGTATATCATGTAGTGTCTCTACTTTAAAGAGTCCTCTCCTGCTGATGTTCAGGTGTATATCAGTAGTGTCTCTACTTTAAAGAGTCCTCTCCTGCTGATGTTCAGGTGTATATCAGTATGTATGTCTCTACTTTAAAGAGTCCTCTCCTGCTGATGTTCAGGTGTATATCAGTATGTAGTGCCTCTACTTTAAAGAGTCCTCTCCTGCTGATGTTCAGGTGTATATCAGTATGTAGTGTCTCTACTTTAAAGAGTCCTCTCCTGCTGATGTTCAGGTGTATATCAGTATGTAGTGTCTCTACTTTAAAGAGTCCTCTCCTGCTGATGTTCAGGTGTATATCAGTATGTAGTGTCTCTACTTTAAAGAGTCCTCTCCTGCTGATGTTCAGGTGTATATCAGTATGTAGTGTCTCTACTTTAAAGAGTCCTCTCCTGCTGATGTTCAGGTGTATATCAGTATGTAGTGTCTCTACTTTAAAGAGTCCTCTCCTGCTGATGTTCAGGTGTATATCAGTATGTGTCTCTACTTTAAAGAGTCCTCTCCTGCTGATGTTCAGGTGTATATCAGTAGTGTCTCTACTTTAAAGAGTCCTTCCTGCTGATGTTCAGGTGTATATCAGTATGTAGTGTCTCTACTTTAAAGAGTCCTCTCCTGCTGATGTTCAGGTGTATATCAGTATGTAGTGTCTCTACTTTAAAGAGTCCTCTCCTGCTGATGTTCAGGTGTATATCAGTATGTAGTGTCTCTACTTTAAAGAGTCCTCTCCTGCTGATGTTCAGGTGTATATCAGTATGTAGTGTCTCTACTTTAAAGAGTCCTCTCCTGCTGATGTTCAGGTGTATATCAGTATGTAGTGTCTCTACTTTAAAGAGTCCTCTCCTGCTGATGTTCAGGTGTATCAGTATGTAGTGTCTCTACTTTAAAGAGTCCTCTCCTGCTGATGTTCAGGTGTATATCAGTATGTAGTGTCTCTACTTTAAAGAGTCCTCTCCTGCTGATGTTCAGGTGTATATCAGTATGTAGTGTCTCTACTTTAAAGAGTCCTCTCCTGCTGATGTTCAGGTGTATATCAGTATGTAGTGTCTCTACTTTAAAGAGTCCTCTCCTGCTGATGTTCAGGTGTATATCAGTAGTAGTGTCTCTACTTTAAAGAGTCCTCTCCTGCTGATGTTCAGGTGTATATCAGTAGTGTCTCTACTTTAAAGAGTCCTCTCCTGCTGATGTTCAGGTGTATATCAGTAGTGTCTCTACTTTAAAGAGTCCTCTCCTGCTGATGTTCAGGTGTATATCAGTATGTAGTGTCTCTACTTTAAAGAGTCGTCTCCTGCTGATGTTCAGTGTATATCAGTATGTAGTGTCTCTACTTTAAAGAGTCTCCTGCTGATGTTCAGGTGTATATCAGTATGTAGTGTCTCTACTTTAAAGAGTCCTCTCCTGCTGATGTTCAGGTGTATATCAGTATGTAGTGTCTCTACTTTAAAGAGTCCCTCCTGCTGATGTTCAGGTGTATATCAGTATGTAGTGTCTCTACTTTAAAGAGTCCTCTCCTGCTGATGTTCAGGTGTATATCAGTATGTAGTGTCTCTACTTTAAAGAGTCCTCTCCTGCTGATGTTCAGGTGTATATCAGTATGTAGTGTCTCTACTTTAAAGAGTCCTCTCCTGCTGATGTTCAGGTGTATATCAGTATGTAGTGTCTCTACTTTAAAGAGTCCTCTCCTGCTGATGTTCAGGTGTATATCAGTAGTGTCTCTACTTTAAAGAGTCCTCTCCTGCTGATGTTCAGGTGTATATCAGTAGTGTCTCTACTTTAAAGAGTCCTCTCCTGCTGATGTTCAGGTGTATATCAGTAGTGTCTCTACTTTAAAGAGTCCTCTCCTGCTGATGTTCAGGTGTATATCAGTAGTGTCTCTACTTTAAAGAGTCCTCTCCTGCTGATGTTCAGGTGTATATCAGTAGTGTCTCTACTTTAAAGAGTCCTCTCCTGCTGATGTTCAGGTGATATCAGTATGTAGTGTCTCTACTTTAAAGAGTCCTCTCCTGCTGTTGTTCAGGTGTATATCAGTATGTAGTGTCTCTACTTTAAAGAGTCCTCTCCTGCTGATGTTCAGGTGTATATCAGTATGTAGTGTCTCTACTTTAAAGAGTCCTCTCCTGCTGATGTTCAGGTGTATATCAGTAGTGTCTCTACTTTAAAGAGTCCTCTCCTGCTGATGTTCAGGTGTATATCAGTAGTGTCTCTACTTTAAAGAGTCCTCTCCTGCTGATGTTCAGGTGTATATCAGTAGTGTCTCTACTTTAAAGAGTCCTCTCCTGCTGATGTTCAGGTGTATATCAGTAGTGTCTCTACTTTAAAGAGTCCTCTCCTGCTGATGTTCAGGTGTATATCAGTAGTGTCTCTACTTTAAAGAGTCCTCTCCTGCTGATGTTCAGGTGATATCAGTATGTAGTGTCTCTACTTTAAAGAGTCCTCTCCTGCTGATGTTCAGGTGTATATCAGTATGTAGTGTCTCTACTTTAAAGAGTCCTCTCCTGCTGATGTTCAGGTGTATATCAGTATGTAGTGTCTCTACTTTAAAGAGTCCTCTCTGCTGATGTTCAGGTGTATATCAGTATGTAGTGTCTCTACTTTAAAGAGTCCTCCCTGCTGATGTTCAGGTGTATATCAGTATGTAGTGTCTCTACTTTAAAGAGTCCTCTCCTGCTGATGTTCAGGTGTATATCAGTATGTAGTGTCTCTACTTTAAAGAGTCCTCTCCTGCTGATGTTCAGGTGTATATCAGTATGTAGTGTCTCTACTTTAAAGAGTCCTCTCCTGCTGATGTTCTGGTGTATATCAGTATGTAGTGTCTCTACTTTAAAGAGTCCTCTCCTGCTGATGTTCAGGTGTATATCAGTAGTGTCTCTACTTTAAAGAGTCCTCTCCTGCTGATGTTCAGGTGTATATCAGTAGTGTCTCTACTTTAAAGAGTCCTCTCCTGCTGATGTTCAGGTGTATATCAGTATGTAGTGTCTCTACTTTAAAGAGTCCTCTCCTGCTGATGTTCAGGTGTATATCAGTATGTAGTGTCTCTACTTTAAAGAGTCCTCTCCTGCTGATGTTCAGGTGTATATCAGTATGTAGTGTCTCTACTTTAAAGAGTCCTCTCCAGCTGATGTTCAGGTGTATATCAGTATGTAGTGTCTCTACTTTAAAGAGTCCTCTCCTGCTGATGTTCAGGTGTATATCAGTATGTAGTGTCTCTACTTTAAAGAGTCCTCTCCTGATATTCAGGTGTATATCAGTATGTAGTGTCTCTACTTTAAAGAGTCCTCTCCTGCTGATGTTCAGGTGTATATCAGTATGTGTGTCTCTACTTTAAAGAGTCCTCTCCTGCTGATGTTCAGGTGTATATCAGTATGTAGTGTCTCTACTTTAAAGAGTCCTCTCCTGCTGATGTTCAGGTGTATATCAGTATGTAGTGTCTCTACTTTAAAGAGTCCTCTCCTGCTGATGTTCAGGTGTATATCAGTATGTAGTGTCTCTACTTTAAAGAGGTCCTCTCCTGCTGATGTTCAGGTGTATATCAGTATGTAGTGTCTCTACTTTAAAGAGTCCTCTCCTGCTGATGTTCAGGTGTATATCAGTATGTAGTGTCTCTACTTTAAAGAGTCCTCTCCTGCTGATGTTCAGGTGTATATCAGTATGTAGTGTCTCTACTTTAAAGAGTCCTCTCCTGCTGATGTTCAGGTGTATATCAGTATGTAGTGTCTCTACTTTAAAGAGTCCTCTCCTGCTGATGTTCAGGTGTATATCAGTATGTAGTGTCTCTACTTTAAAGAGTCCTCTCCTGCTGATGTTCAGGTGTATATCAGTATGTAGTGTCTCTACTTTAAAGAGTCTCTCTCCTGCTGATGTTCAGTGTATATCAGTAGTAGTGTCTCTACTTTAAAGAGTCCTCTCCTGCTGATGTTCAGGTGTATATCAGTAGTGTCTCTACTTTAAAGAGTCCTCTCCTGCTGATGTTTCAGGTGTATATCAGTATGTAGTGTCTCTACTTTAAAGAGTCCTCTCCTGCTGATGTTCAGGTGTATATCAGTAGTGTCTCTACTTTAAAGAGTCCTCTCCTGCTGATGTTCAGGTGTATATCAGTAGTGTCTCTACTTTAAAGAGTCCTCTCCTGCTGATGTTCAGGTGTATATCAGTAGTAGTGTCTCTACTTTAAAGAGTCCTCTCCTGCTGATGTTCAGGTGTATCAGTATGTAGTGCTCTACTTTAAAGAGTCCTCTCCTGCTGATGTTCAGGTGTATATCAGTATGTAGTGTCTCTACTTTAAAGAGTCCTCTCCTGCTGATGTTCAGGTGTATATCAGTATGTAGTGTCTCTACTTTAAAGAGTCCTCTCCTGCTGATGTTCAGGTGTATATCAGTATGTAGTGTCTCTACTTAAAGAGTCCTCTCCTGCTGATGTTCAGGTGTATATCAGTATGTAGTGTCTCTTTAAGAGTTCCTCTCCTGCTGATGTTCAGGTGTATATCAGTATGTAGTGTCTCTACTTAAAGAGTCCTCTCCTGCTGATGTTCAGGTGTATATCAGTAGTGTCTCTACTTTAAAGAGTCCTCTCCTGATGAGGTGCAGTGTATATCAGTAGTGTCTCTACTTTAAAGAGTCCTCTCGCTGCTGATGTTCAGGTGTATATCAGTATGTAGTGTCTCTACTTTAAGAGTCCTCTCCTGCTGATGTTCAGGTGTATATCAGTATGTAGTGTCTCTACTTTAAAGAGTCCTCTCTGCTGATGTTCAGGTGTATATCAGTATGTAGTGTCTCTACTTTAAAGAGTCCTCTCCTGCTGATGGTTCAGGTGTATATCAGTATGTAGTGTCTCTACTTTAAAGAGTCCTCTCCTGCTGATGTTCAGGTGTATATCAGTATGTAGTGTCTCTACTTTAAAGAGTCCTCTCCTGCTGATGTTCAGGTGTAATCAGTATGTAGTGTCTCTACTTTAAAGAGTCCTCTCCTGCTGATGTTCAGGTGTATATCAGTATGTAGTGTTCTACTTTAAAGAGTCCTCTCCTGCTGATGTTCAGGTGTATATCAGTATGTAGTGTCTCTACTTTAAAGAGTCCTCTCCTGCTGATGTTCAGGTGTATATCAGTATGTAGTGTCTCTACTTTAAAGAGTCCTCTCCTGCTGATGTTCAGGTGTATATCAGTATGTAGTGTTCTACTTTAAGAGTCCTCTCCTGCTGATGTTCAGGTGATATATCAGTAGTGTCTCTACTTTAAAGAGTCCTCTCCTGCTGATGTTCAGGTGTAATCAGTAGTGTCTCTACTTTAAAGAGTCCTCTCCTGCTGATGTTCAGGTGTATATCAGTATGTAGTGTCTCTACTTTAAAGAGTCGTCTCCTGCTGATGTTCAGATGTATATCAGTATGTAGTGTCTCTACTTTAAAGAGTCCTCTCCTGCTGATGTTCAGGTGTATATCATATGTAGTGTCTCTACTTTAAAGAGTCCTCTCCTGCTGATGTTCAGGTGTATATCAGTATGTAGTGTCTCTACTTTAAAGAGTCCTCTCCTGCTGATGTTCAGGTGTATATCAGTATGTAGTGTCTCTACTTTAAAGAGTCCTCTCCTGCTGATGTTCAGGTGTATATCAGTATGTAGTGTCTCTACTTTAAAGAGTCCTCTCCTGCTGATGTTCAGGTGTATATCAGTATGTAGTGTCTCTACTTTAAAGAGTCCTCTCCTGCTGATGTTCAGGTGTATATCAGTATGTAGTGTCTCTACTTTAAAGAGTCCTCTCCTGCTGATGTTCAGGTGTATATCAGTATGTGTCTCTACTTTAAAGAGTCCTCTCCTGCTGATGTTCAGGTGTATATCAGTAGTGTCTCTACTTTAAAGAGTCCTCTCCTGCTGATGTTCAGGTGTATATCAGTAGTGTCTCTACTTTAAAGAGTCCTCTCCTGCTGATGTTCAGGTGTATATCAGTAGTGTCTCTACTTTAAAGAGTCCTCTCCTGCTGATGTTCAGGTGTATATCAGTAGTGTCTCTACTTTAAAGAGTCCTCTCCTGCTGATGTTCAGGTGTATATCAGTAGTGTCTCTACTTTAAAGAGTCCTCTCCTGCTGATGTTCAGGTGTATATCAGTATGTAGTGTCTCTACTTTAAAGAGTCCTCTCCTGCTGTGTTCAGGTGTATCAGTATGTAGTGTCTCTACTTTAAAGAGTCCTCTCCTGCTGATGTTCAGGTGTATATCAGTAGTAGTTCTCTACTTTAAAGAGTCCTCCCTGCTGATGTTCAGGTGTATATCAGTAGTGTCTCTACTTTAAAGAGTCCTCTCCTGCTGATGTTCAGGTGTATATCAGTAGTGTCTCTACTTTAAAGAGTCCTCTCCTGCTGATGTTCAGGTGTATATCAGTAGTGTCTACTTTAAAGAGTCCTCTCCTGCTGATGTTCAGGTGTATATCAGTAGTGTCTCTACTTTAAAGAGTCCTCTCCTGCTGATGTTCAGGTGTATATCAGTAGTGTCTCTACTTTAAAGAGTCCTCTCCTGCTGATGTTCAGGTGTATATCAGTATGTAGTGTCTCTACTTTAAAGAGTCCTCTCCTGCTGATGTTCAGGTGTATATCAGTATGTAGTGTCTCTACTTTAAAGAGTCCTCTCCTGCTGATGTTCAGGTGTATATCAGTATGTAGTGTCTCTACTTTAAAGAGTCCTCTCCTGCTGATGTTCAGGTGTATATCAGTATGTAGTGTCTCTACTTTAAAGAGTCCTCTCCTGCTGATGTTCAGGTGTATATCAGTATGTAGTGTCTCTACTTTAAAGAGTCCTCTCCTGCTGATGTTCAGGTGTATATCAGTATGTAGTGTCTCTACTTTAAAGAGTCCTCTCCTGCTGATGTTCAGGTGTATCAGTAGTAGTGTCTCTACTTTAAAGAGTCCTCTCCTGCTGATGTTCTGGTGTATATCAGTATGTAGTCTCTACTTTAAAGAGTCCTCTCCTGCTGATGTTCAGGTGTATATCAGTAGTGTCTCTACTTTAAAGAGTCCTCTCCTGCTGATGTTCAGGTGTATATCAGTAGTGTCTCTACTTTAAAGAGTCCTCTCCTGCTGATGTTCAGGTGTATATCAGTATGTAGTGTCTCTACTTTAAAGAGTCCTCTCCTGCTGATGTTCAGGTGTATATCAGTATGTAGTGTCTCTACTTTAAAGAGTCCTCTCCTGCTGATGTTCAGGTGTATATCAGTATGTAGTGTCTCTACTTTAAAGAGTCCTCTCCAGCTGATGTTCAGGTGTATATCAGTATGTAGTGTCTCTACTTTAAAGAGTCCTCTCCTGCTGATGTTCAGGTGTATATCAGTATGTAGTGTCTCTACTTTAAAGAGTCCTCTCCTGCTGATATTCAGGTGTATATCAGTATGTAGTGTCTCTACTTTAAAGAGTCCTCTCCTGCTGATGTTCAGGTGTATATCAGTATGTAGTGTCTCTACTTTAAAGAGTCCTCTCCTGCTGATGTTCAGGTGTATATCAGTATGTATGTCTCTACTTTAAAGAGTCCTCTCCTGCTGATGTTCAGGTGTATATCAGTATGTAGTGTCTCTACTTTAAAGAGTCCTCTCCTGCTGATGTTCAGGTGTATATCAGTATGTAGTGTCTCTACTTTAAAGAGTCCTCTCCTGCTGATGTTCAGGTGTATATCAGTATGTAGTGTCTCTACTTTAAAGAGTCCTCTCCTGCTGATGTTCAGGTGTATATCAGTATGTAGTGTCTCTACTTTAAAGAGTCCTCTCCTGCTGATGTTCAGGTGTATATCAGTATGTAGTGTCTCTACTTTAAAGAGTCCTCTCCTGCTGATGTTCAGGTGTATATCAGTATGTAGTGTCTCTACTTTAAAGAGTCCTCTCCTGCTGATGTTCAGGTGTATATCAGTATGTAGTGTCTCTACTTTAAAGAGTCCTCTCCTGCTGATGTTCAGGTGTATATCAGTATGTAGTGTCTCTACTTTAAAGAGTCCTCTCCTGCTGATGTTCAGGTGTATATCAGTATAGTGTCTCTACTTTAAAGAGTCCTCTCCTGCTGATGTTCAGGTGTATATCAGTAGTGTCTCTACTTTAAAGAGTCCTCTCCTGCTGATGTTCAGGTGTATATCAGTAGTGTGTCTCTACTTTAAAGAGTCCTCTCCTGCTGATGTTCAGGTGTATATCAGTATGTAGTGTCTCTACTTTAAAGAGTCCTCTCCTGCTGATGTTCAGGTGTAGTATGTAGTAAATCCTCTCCTGCTGAGCAGTATTTTTTAGTGCATTTTCCTTTCGTACTGGGTATTTGAATCAGTTTTAAAATGATCCGCTGATTTACAGACGTCTCCTTCACAATGGAAGTCAATGGAAAGGGTTTTTAGCTCTTTCTCCCTGAAGCTCTATGTACAGACTCCTGAGGGTCTGCAGAAGAACTGGTATAACTAGAAAAAACACAGAAAACAGTTTGAAATGACTGAGTGCAGGTCTGCACTAGAGGTGAATCAAACTACCTGAAAGGATCTACAAACTATCTTTAAGTCCATTTACAATAATTAAACTATGTGCAAGGACTGTAAAAGGTTTAGTGCCATTTGTAGCTTTTATTTTCTCCATCATGAGGAAGTTTTATATTAGTGATTACAAAGAAAATAGAGTTTAGCACAGTTTGGCTCCAAATACAGATTATTATTTATTTTCAGAGTCATTTTTCTTTATTTTCGTCCATGAAACGTTAAAAAAGATAGAAGAAATACATTTTTAGTGTATTTGTTTTGCACTCAGTGCACTGTGTGTGTGTGTGTGTGTGTGTGTGTGTGTGTGTGTGTGTGTGTGTGTGTGTGTGTGTGTGTGTGTGTGTGTGTGGGGTGTGTGTGTGTGTGTGTATGGTATGTGTGTGGTGTGTTGTGTGTGTGTGTGTGTGTGTGTGTGGGTGTGTGTGTTGGTGTGTGTGTGTGTGTGTGTCGTCTGTCTGTCTGTGTGTGTGTGTGTGTGTGTGTGTGTGTGTGTGGTCTCTCTGTATGTGTGTGTGTGTGTGTGTGGTGTGTGTGTGGTGTGTGTGTGTGTGTGTGTGTGTGTGGTGTGTGGTGTGTGTGTGTGTGTTGTGTGGTGTGTGTGTGGGTGTGTGTGGTGTGGTGTGTGTGTGTGTGTGTGTGTGTGTGTGTGTGTGTGTGTGTGTGTGTGTGGGTGTGTGTGTGTGTCTCTCTGTCTGTGTGTGTGTGTGTGTGTGTGTGTGTGTGTGTGTGTGTGTGTGTGTGTGTGGTGTGTGGTGTGTGTGTGTGTGTGTGTGTGTGTGTGTGTGTGTGAACTCACCTCTGCAGATTCGCCTCAGTGCTGGATGATGAATAAAGCACCGGCGGGGACCGAGCGGGTCGACACGCAGCTCAACGCCGACTGCAGCGCCTCATCTCCGGCTAACATTCTGCTCACACATCGGTCCAACTTCCGGACAGAGGAAACAAACGAAAATAAACACTAAAAGTAAACAGTTTGTTTGTTTGGTTTGGTTTGTTGTGCACAGAGAGACTGTTCCTCTGACATTCCCGGCTCTTCATGAGACAACCCGCGGCTTGATCAACAGGCTGCTGAACAAGCGACCGATGCTGCCTACACACACTTCGGTTACATCCTTCAAAGTAAAGGTCCAGATTGAGTTTTCAAAGTTAAACATTATCTTTTTTTTATTCAGCTGTTTACTACTTAAGCAATTTAGTATATTATATTATATTTTGTTGTACATTTGTAATTAAATGGGATTATTCTTTTGTAGTTTAAAGGTGGGGTTCCTTTTGGAGAAACCAGCTCGAGTGCGCTAGAATTTGAAAATACACAGCCGGAAGAAAATCTGCCACTTCCTCACAGAGCCCCTCCTCCACACACACGAACGCGCACATGACCAATGAGGGCACGAGATCAGTTTGTGCACAGATGGAAGGCTGACAGGCAGGTAGGCCATCCAGTTACTTTAGCCGGGCCGGCTCAGATGATTGGTCGTGCTTTTCACAGTACTACGGCTTCCACAGATGACATGTTTTTATGGATTTTGTCAAAGCACTTCAGATATTCATTGCTATCAGGATGTTAAGAGCATTCCATGGAATATAACAACAAGTGGATCTCGAGCCGGTTTCTCAAACTTACCTACCCCACCTTTAAACTACTCTAAATAGCTTCAGTCAACCAAACTGTCTTAATAAATCATACAGCTTACACTATTATTCCTTTATTTAACATTATTGTTTACCCTCTTGTATCCTGTCGTTCAGTTTAATATTGTACATTTGTTATCATAATGTTTTTATTATTATTATATTATGTTACTATACTTATTGTTATTATTTTTATTATTTTTATTCTATGTTCATATCTCAGTCACTGTACACCATGCAGAGGGAAAACCATATTTAGTGAATTACAAAAATAAAAAATAAATATTCCTGAAGTTACGTGTTGGTCTTTTATTGTGACTTCCGGTACAGCTCTGGTTCCAGCTGACCCCAGACGCTGACTGGTTCCAGCTTGACTCCCAGACGATGGTTCCAGCTTGACTCCCAGACGCTGATGGTTCCAGCTTGACCCCAGACGCTGATTGGTTCCAGCTTGACTCCCAGACGCTGATTGGTTCCAGCTTGACTCCCAGACGCTGATTGGTTCCAGCTTGACCCCAGACGTGACTGGTTCCAGCTTGACCCCAGACGCTGATTGGTTCCAGCTTGACCCCAGACGCTGATTGGTTCCAGCTTGACTCCCAGACGCTGACTGGTTCCAGCTTGACTCCCAGACGCTGATTGGTTCCAGCTTGACTCCCAGACGGTGATTGGTTCCAGCTTGACCCCCAGACGGTGATTGGTTCCAGCTTGACCCCAGACGCTGATGGTTCCAGCTTGACCCCAGACGTGATTGGTTCCAGCTTGACCCCAGACGTGATTGGTTCCAGCTTGACTCCCAGACGGTGATTGGTTCCAGCTTGACTCCCAGACGCTGATTGGTTCCAGCTTGACTCCCAGACGGTGATTGGTTCCAGCTTGACTCCCAGACGCTGATTGGTTCCAGCTTGACTCCCAGACGGTGATTGGTTCCAGCTTGACCCCAGACGTGATTGGTTCCAGCTTGACTCCCAGACGGTGATTGGTTCCAGCTTGACCCCAGACGCTGATGGTTCCAGCTTGACCCCAGACGGTGATTGGTTAGCTTGACCCCAGAGCGATTGGTTCCAGATTGACCCCCAGACACGCTGATTTTCCAGCTTGACTCCCAGACGGTGATTGGTTCCAGCTTGACTCCCAGACGCTGATTGGTTTCCAGCTGACTCCCAGACGGTGATTGGTTCCAGCTTGACTCCCGATGGTGATTGGTTCCAGCTTGACTCCCAGACGCTGATGGTTCCAGCTTGACTCCAGACGCTGATTGGTTCCAGCTTGACCCGACGGTGATTGGTTCCAGCTTGACCCCAGACGGTGATTGGTTCCAGCTTGACCCCAGACGTGATTGGTTCCAGCTTGACTCCCAGACGGTGATTGGTTCCAGCTTGACTCCCAGACGCTGATTGGTTCCAGCTTGACTCCCAGACGGTGATTGGTTCCAGCTTGACTCCCAGACGGTGATGGTTCCAGCTTGACTCCCGACTGATTGGTTCCAGCTTGACTCCCAGACGCTGATTGGTTTCAGCTTGACTCCCAGACGGTGATTGGTTCAGCTTGACTCCCAGACGATGACTGGTTCCAGCTTGACTCCCAGACGCTTATTGGTTCCAGCTTGACTCCCAGACGGTGATTGGTTCCAGCTTGACTCCAGACGCTGATTGGTTCCAGCTTGTCTCCCAGACGGTGATTGGTTCCAGCTTGACTCCCAGACGGTGATTGGTTCCAGCTTGACTCCCAGACGGTGATTGGTTCCAGCCTTGACTCCCAGACGGTGATTGGTTCCAGCTTGACCCCCAGACGGTGATTGGTTCCAGCTTGACTCCCAGTCGCTGATTGGTTCCAGCTTGACTCCCAGACGCTGATTGGTTCCAGCTTGACTCCAGACGTGATTGGTTCCAGCTTGACTCCCAGACGCTGATTGGTTCCAGCTTGACTCCCAGCGTCTGATTGGTTCCAGCTTGACCCCAGACGCTGATTGTTCTAGCTTGACTCCCAGACGGTGATTGGTTCCAGCTTGACTCCCAGACGTGATTGGTTCCAGCTTGACTCCCAGACGGTGATTGGTTCCAGCTTGACTCCCAGACGGTGATTGGTTCCAGCTTGACCCCCAGACGGTGATTGGTTCCAGCTTGACCCCCAGACGGTGATTGGTTCCAGCTTGACTCCCAGACGGTGATTGGTTCCAGCTTGACCCCCAGACGGTGATTGGTTCCAGCTTGACCCCAGACACTGATTGGTTCCAGCTTGACTCCCAGACGCTGATTGGTTCCAGCTTGACTCCCAGACGCTGATTGGTTCCAGCTTGACCCCCAGACGCTGATTGGTTCCAGCTTGACTCCCAGACGGTGATTGGTTCCAGCTTGACTCCCAGACGCTGATTGGTTCCAGCTTGACCCCAGACGGTGATTGGTTCCAGCTTGACTCCCAGACGCTGATTGGTTCCAGCTTGACTCCCAGACGCTGATTGGTTCCAGCTTGACTCCCAGACGCTGATTGGTTCCAGCTTGACTCCCAGACGGTGATTGGTTCCAGCTTGACTCCCAGACGCGATTGGTTCCAGCTTGACCCCAGACGGTGATTGGTTCCAGCTTGACCCCAGACGCTGATTGGTTCCAGCTTGACCCCAGACGCTGATTGGTTCCAGCTTGACCCCCAGACGGTGATTGGTTCCAGCTTGACCCCCAGACGCTGATTGGTTCCAGCTTAACTCCCAGACGGTGATTGGTTCCAGCTTGACTCCCAGACGGTGATTGGTTCCAGCTTGACCCCCAGACGCTGATTGGTTCCAGCTTGACTCCCAGACGGTGATTGGTTCCAGCTTGACCCCCAGACGGTGATTGGTTCCAGCTTGACTCCCAGACGTGATTGGTTCCAGCTTGACTCCCGCGTGATTTGTTCCAGCTTGACCCCCAGACGCTGATTGGTTCCAGCTTGACTCCCAGACGGTGATTGTTCCAGCTTGACTCCCAGACGGTGATTGGTTCCAGCTTGACTCCCAGACGGTGATGGTTCCAGCTTGACTCCCAGACGGTGATTGGTTCCAGCTTGACCCCCAGACGGTGATTGGTTCCAGCTTGACCCCCAGACGGTGATTGGTTCCAGCTTGACCCCCAGACGGTGATTGGTTCCAGCTTGACTCCCAGACGCTGATTGGTTCCAGCTTGACTCCCAGACGGTGATTGGTTCCAGCTTGACTCCCAGACGGTGATTGGTTCCAGCTTGACTCCCAGACGGTGATTGGTTCCAGCTTGACCCCAGACGGTGATTGGTTCCAGCTTGACTCCCAGACGCTGATTGGTTCCAGCTTGACTCCCAGACGGTGATTGGTTCCAGCTTGACTCCCAGACGGTGATTGGTTCCAGCTTGACTCCCAGACGGTGATTGGTTCCAGCTTAACCCCAGACGGTGATTGGTTCCAGCTTGACTCCCAGACGCTGATTGGTTCCAGCTTGACCCCCAGACGTGATTGGTTCCAGCTTGACCCCCAGACGGTGATTGGTTCCAGCTTGACCCCAGACGCTGATTGGTTCCAGCTTGACCCCAGACGCTGATTGGTTCCAGCTTGACTCCCAGACGGTGATTGGTTCCAGCTTGACTCCCAGACGCTGATTGGTTCCAGCTTGACTCCCAGACGGTGATTGGTTCCAGCTTGACTCCCAGATGGTGATTGGTTCCAGCTTGACTCCCAGACGCTGACTGGTTCCAGCTTGACTCCCAGACGCTGATTGGTTCCAGCTTGACCCCAGACGGTGATTGGTTCCAGCTTGACCCCCAGACGGTGATTGGTTCCAGCTTGACCCCCAGACGTTGATTGGTTCCAGCTTGACTCCCAGACGGTGATTGGTTCCAGCTTGACTCCCAGACGCTGATTGGTTCCAGCTTGACTCCCAGACGGTGATTGGTTCCAGCTTGACTCCCAGACGGGTGACTGGTTCCAGCTTGACTCCCAGACGCTGATTGGTTCCAGCTTGACTCCCAGACGCTGATTGGTTCCAGCTTGACCCCCAGACGGTGATTGGTTCCAGCTTGTCTCCCAGACGGTGATTGGTTCCAGCTTGTCTCCCAGACGCTGATTGGTTCCAGTTTGACCCCAGACGGTGATTGGTTCCAGCTTGACCCCCAGACGGTGATTGGTTCCAGCTTGACCCCCAGACGCTGATTGACAGACAGAAACAGGAGTTACAGCAGGAAAAAATATATAATTTTGAAAGACGTATTCCTTTATTCAACAGTGAAGTAAAATAACGTTTATTAATCATTTTAAATTAAAGGAGAAACAAAGAAGCTGAACAACAACAAGTTTATATATATATTATAAAATACATATATAAAACAAATATATATATATAAATGTATATAATGCTCCATCCTCTTTACCAGCTGCTTAATGCTTCAATATATTCTGCATAAAACTGCTGAACTGAAATAGTAATAAAGCTTTTTATTTATTAACTACTATTTATTTATTTTTGCGTTTTGCAGCTGCTGCTCGTTTCATTGACTGGATTCATGTTTTAATGATTCAGGATCATTTATTACATCGTTTATAGAGGTTTTGGTCTCAGACTGTATAGAGGTTTTGGTCTCAGACTGTATGGAGGTTTTGGTCTCAGACTGTATGGAGGTTTTGGTCTCAGACTGTATAGAGGTTTTGGTCTCAGACTGTATGGAGGTTTTGGTCTCAGACTGTATAGAGGTTTTGGTCTCAGACTGTATAGAGGTTTTGGTCTCAGACTGTAGAGGTTTTGGTCTCAGACTGTATAGAGGTTTTGGTCTCAGACTGTATAGAGGTTTTGGTCTCAGACTGTAGAGGTTTTGGTCTCAGACTGTATGAGGTTTTGGTCTCAGACTGTATAGAGGTTTTGGTCTCAGACTGTATAGAGGTTTTGGTCTCAGACTGTATAGAGGTTTTGGTCTCAGACTGTATAGAGGTTTTGGTCTCAGACTGTATAGAGGTTTTGGTCACATATAGAGGTTTTGGTCTCAGACTGTATAGAGGTTTTGGTCTCAGACTGTATGGAGGTTTTGGTCTCAGACTGTAGAGGTTTTGGTCTCAGACTGTATAGAGGTTTTGGTCTCAGACTGTATAGAGGTTTTGGTCACATATAGAGGTTTTGGTCTCAGACTGTATAGAGGTTTTGGTCACATATAGAGGTTTTGGTCTCAGACTGTATGGAGGTTTTGGTCACATATAGAGGTTTTGGTCTCAGACTGTATGGAGGTTTTGGTCACAGACTGTATGGAGGTTTTGGTCTCAGACTGTAGAGGTTTTGGTCACATATAGAGGTTTTGGTCTCAGACTGTATGGAGGTTTTGGTCTCAGACTGTATAGAGGTTTTGTTCACATATAGAGGTTTTGGTCACAGACTGTATGGAGGTTTTGGTCTCAGACTGTATAGAGGTTTTGGTCTCAGATAGAGGTTTTGGCCCCAGACTGTATAGAGGTTTTGGTCTCAGACTTTTAGAGGTTTTGGACTCAGATAGAGGTTTTGGTCTCAGATAGAGGTTTTGATCTCAGACTGTATAGAGGTTTTGGTATCAGACTTTATAGAGGTTTTGGTCTCAGATAGAGGTTTTGGTCTCAGACTGTATAGAGGTTTTGGTCTCAGATAGAGGTTTTGGTCTCAGATAGAGGTTTTGGTCTCAGACTGTATAGAGGTTTTGGTCTCAGATAGAGTTTTGGTCTCAGATAGAAGTTTTGGTCTCAGATAGAGGTTTTGGTCCCAGATAGAGGTTTTGGCCCCAGACTTTATGGAGGTTTTGGTCCCAGCTGGGGTCCTGCAGCAGATGGACTGCAGCGTCTCTGTGGTTTCTGATCGCCTGCTGCAGGGCAGAGCTCCCCCACCTGGTGGAGAACAGAACTACATCACACAGTGCACTGCAACAGGAAATACTCATACACATCTCCTCCATGCACACACACTGACGATTAATGTGGGTTAAAACACACGTGACAAAGGAGCTGGGGGAGAGGGCTGTACACTAAAACAGAAACAATCATAAATGTTTTGATATTCGAGTGAAATTGGGAGATTAATTTGGTAAATAAAAAATAAATAAATCGGAAATGAATAGAATGTACTTAAGGTGAGTTTTCCCCAAAAAATGTGTATTATATTCTTGGAGAATTGCAGAAGTAAAAAATCACAAATGTATGTGAAAAATACTTGGATATTTTCTGAGATTATGGAGAGTTTTTGTTTATTCTTATCTAAAAACAGAAGGATATAGCTCATATGAGACTTCAAAGGTCTTTTATTTTGAAACTGTACATCAGATTGTCCTGATTCTCTCTGAGTGACGATGGGGTGTCCTGCTATCACCATGGAGTGATAGTCTTTGATTGACTTCGAATGACTCTTTGATTAGTTAAAGTTAAAGTTAAAGCCTTTTATTGTCATTATACACAAGTATAAAGAGATTTCAGAGTGCAACTCTGTCCCGGTGTGCAAAAAATACAAACACATACATAACACTTGAAAAAAAAAGAAACACAGCAATAGGATAGACAATCATACGGGGGAATAAATAATTACAAATATTTAAAAATATTGATATAGAAATAGTACAAAAAGTGCATTAAAGTGCATTAAAGTGTTTGTATGTGTGGGAATGGTTGAGGTTATGGCTTTAAGTGTGGTGGTTATGCAGCCTGACGGCCCAGGGGTAGAAACTGTTTTTAAGTCTGTTTGTCCGTGACTTGTAGCTTCTGTATCTCCTCCCAGAAGGCAGGAGAAAGAACAGTCTGTGACCTGGGTGAGAGCTGTCCCTTATTATTTTGTTAGCTCTGCTGCGGCAGCGGGTGGTGAGATGTGTTCCAGAGAGGGGGGGGCAGCCGATGGTTTTCTCTGCCATCCTGATCACTCTCTGCAGGGCTTTCTTGTCCGCAGCTGAACATCCAGCATACCACACAGAGATGGAGTATGACAGCACGCTCTCGATGGTCGCCCGGTAGAATGACACCAGCAGCTTCTTGTTCAGTCGGTTTCTCCGAAGCACCCTCAGGAAGTGTAGTCGCTGCTGGGCCTTCTTGACTGCTGCAGTGGTGTGTGCTGTCCAGCTGAGGCTCTCCGAAATGTGAACCCCCAGGAACTTAAAGGTGGAGACCCTCTCCACTCTCTCTCCATTCAGGTGAAGGGGTGCATGTTCTGGATGGTGCTTTCGAAAGTCAATGATCATTTCTTTTGTTTTGCTTGTGTTCAGATGAAGGTTGTTGGCTGAACACCAAGCAGACAGCTTCAGGATCTCCTCCCTGTATGCCGACTCGTCGTCTCCCTTGTATATTTGGCCGACCACAGTAATGTCATCTGCAAATTTTATGATGGAGTTAGAGGGGTGAATGGGAGAGCAGTCGTGTGTGTAGAGTGTGTAGAGTAGCTGGCTCAGCAGTTTGCAGGGACAGGGGCAGAGTAGTAAAGTGGGGGGGTCTGCTAGCCTCAAAGCGGGCAAAGAAGTGATTTAGTTCCTCTGCAAGGTGGGCCTCAGCTCTAGTAGTCGCAGATGTTTTGCCCTTATAGTTGGTTAGTTGTTGGAGCCCCTGCCAAACGCACCGTGTGTTGTTATGAGCGAGATTCACCTCCACTTTTCCCTTGTAGTCCTCCTTCGCAGCCTTGATGCCTCTCCTCAGGTTCGCTCTTGCCATACTGTACTGGGCTGCATCCCCCGACCTGAAGGCTGTGTCACGGGAATTTAGGAGAGACCGCACCGCTGTTGTCATCCATGGTTTTTGGTTAGGGTAGACCCGGATGCGCTTTTCCACAGTTACAGTGTCTGTACAGAACTTGATGTAGGATAAGACAGCCTCTGTGTGTTCCTCCAAGTTTGACTGTTCAAATATGTCCCATACTGAGTGTTCGAAGCAGTCTTGCAGTAGTGAGAGTGCCCCCTCGGGCCAGGTTCTGATATATTTGACCACCGGCTTGGTTTTACTTCTGAGGGGGGTGTAAGCTGGGATGAGAAGCAGTGAGAGGTGGTCAGATAGACCTAAATGGGGGAGTGGTACCGCTCTGTAGGCATGCTTCAGGTTAGAATACACCCGGTCCAGTGTATTCTTTCCTCTGGTGGTACATCGTACATATTGTACAAATTTGGGAAGCACATTTTTTAGACATGCATGATTGAAGTCTCCAGCCACAATATGAACTCCGTCGGGATGGGACCTCTGGTTGTTTATTATTAAGCTCTGGAGGTGTCGAGTGCAATGCTAGCGTTGGCATCAGGTGGGATATAAACAGTGTTGATTATCACCCCTGTCAGCTCTCTGGGCAGGTAAAAGGGTCTGCACATGATGGACATTACTTCCAGGTCGGGAGAGCAATGTGTAGTGTAACCCTGCTGTCCATACACCAGTCGTTGTGGATGTAAACACACAGACCACCCCTCGGCTCTTACCGGAAGCGCTGTTCCTGTCGTAGCGGTGGGTTAGAGCGGGCTGGTAGCTGCACTGCTGCACAATGATGATCATCACACAGCAATCACGTACGTTGTGTTAGCAGCTGATAGTACCTCTAGTTCGTCCATTTTTGGACGATGGACCTGGCATTTGCGAGGAAGAGGCTTGGTAGTGGTGGTCGGTGCGGCCGCTTCCTTAGCCTAGCGAGCAGACCTGCACGGCATCCTCGCTTCTGCTTCCTCTCCCTTCGGCGCCTGCGTTGCTTCACAGGCCCGAAAACAATCCAGGGAGACCCGGGCGGTCTCGCTATGTCCTCCGGGATGTTGTTAGTCCGGTGGAAATCGGCTGTGATGTCAGAGCGACAACTCATCCCTATGTCGGACAGTTTCCATTAAATATAATCAAAATATAGATGGACAATAGATTTAATTTGACCGTAATTGCCTCTACTGTAATGCATAGGATATTCGCGCACCGCAATACAACGTGGGGGCTGGCTGGACTGTGTTTTCCGAAGTGGAGGCTGGCTTGACCGCAGTGAGACACACCAGGAAACGGTTGTTATTCAGCTCACTGAGATGACACACACACACTCACACACACACACACACAACACCACACCACACCACCCACACACACACACACACACAGAGACGGACGATAAGATTCACATTTAGACTGAAAGCAGCACTTCCCCTGAGAGGACGGCTACAGGAGGGAAACTGGAATACTTCCACTTCCAGCAGCTGCTGAATCACACACTGAACCAGAGCTTTACCAGAAATCAAGAGGAAGTAACTTTCAGGGACAGGGAGCGGCTGCTGCTGTTTTCTGCTTCACTCGGAGAATAAATGGCTTCCAGATTAGAAGAGATATCTGCTGTTCTGTCTGCCATGGAGTCTTTAAAGATCCTGTCGTCCTGTCTGCAGCCACAGCTTCTGTAGAGACTGTCTGCAGAGCTGGTGGACAGGGAAAGTGATCAAGAGTGTCCACTTTGTACGAGACGATCTTCACGGTCAGAGCCTCCTTCTAACCTGGTGCTAAAGAACCTTTGTGAGAGTTTCTTAGGAGAGAGATCAGAGATCTCCAGAGGCTCTCTGCAGTCTGCACTCTGAGAAACTCAGACTCTTCTGCCTGGACCATCAGCAGCCAATTGTGTGTCGTCTGCAGAGATTCAAAAACACACAAGAAACACAGATTCAGACCCATCGATGAGCTGCTCAGGATCTCAAAGAGGAGCTCCAGAGTTCTCTGAAGCTCCTCAGAAGAACTGAAGTCTTTGAGGAAGTTAAAGAGGACTTTGATCAAACAGCAGGACACATGAAGGTCCAGGCTCAACACACAGAGACGCAGATTAAGGAGCAGTTTTAAGAAGCTTCACCAGTTTCTAGAAGAGGAAGAGGAGGCCAGGATGGCTGCACTGAGGAGGAAGAGGAGCAGAAGAGGAGGATGATGGAGGAGAAGATGGAGGCTGTGAGCAGAGAGATGCAGCTCTTTCACTCACAGTCAGAGCCACAGAGGAGGAGCTGAGAGCTGAAGACGTCTCCTTCCTGCACGACTACAAGGCTGCCAGTGGAGAGGCTGCAGCGCCCCCTGCTGGAGGATCCACAGCTGCCCTCAGGAGCTCTGATAGACCAGGCCAAACACCTGGGCAACCTCAGCTTCAACTCTGGAGCAAGATGAAGGACATGGTGTCCTATTGCCCTGTGATCCTGGACCCAAACACTGCCGGTTCAAACCTCACCCTGTCTGAAGATCTGACCAGTGTGAGAGCAGGAAAGGAGGAACAGGAACTTCCTAATAATCCAGAGAGGCTTAATGGTTTATATTTCTCTGTCCTGGGCTCTGAGGGCTTTAACTCAGGGACTCACAGCCGGCACGTCCAGGTTGGAGACAGTGGATACTGGGAACTGGGAGTGTTAGCAGAGTCTGCTGATAGGATTAGGAAGGGAGACTTTGAGTCTGGATTATGGACAATATGGGTTCTGTGATGGTGAATACTCTGCAGACTCCTCACTAAATCGAAGTGTTGTTCTCCCATTTCAGAAGGAGCTCCAGAGGGTCAGAGTGGATCTGGACTGGGACGGAGGAAGTTGTCGTTCTCTGATCCTGACACTAACACACACATACACACCTTCACAACACTTTCACTGAGAGGCTGCTTCCATACATTAACAATGAGGATGAACTGCAGATTCTCCCAGTGAAGATCTCTGTGAGGGTAGAACTACAGAAATAGATGATGATGATGATGATGATGATGATGATGATGATGATGAGGATGATGATGATGATGATGGATGATGGTGGTGGTGATGATGACGATGACGATGATGATGATGATGATGATGATGGTGGTGGTGATGGTGATGGTGATGGTGGTGATGGTGATGATGATGATGGTGGTGATGGTGATGAGTGGTGGTGATGGTGATGGTGGTGATGGTGATGGTGATGATGACGATGACGATGATGATGATGAGATGGTGGTGATAGTGATGATGACGATGATGATGATGATGATGATGATGATGATGATGGTGATGGTGATGGTGATGATGACGATGTGATGGTGATGATGACGATGATGATGACGGACGACGAAACGATGACGATGATGATTGTTTGGTAAAGTAATCTGCAGATGTATTGTTTTTGATATCATAAATATTATTCATGTATACCTAAAGACTTAAGTCAGAACCCTTAGACTTCAGCTTAGATGTTGTCTCCTGTAAAAGGGATTTTATGTTAAATCATCTGTTCAACGTCATTCATCATTCAAAGGCCCAGAGTTTATTAGCCTCCTATCTCTAACCTAGATGTTATCATGTGTGCATGTTATAATGATATGTGTTTCCTCAGATATAGAAATGTGTAGTATGTTTTTTTGGGTTTCCTCGAATTCAGCTTGTTTTCTTTATCATTTAAACATTTTATCCTTTTCAGTCACGTGTAAAAGTGTATCAAGTTAAATTCAATAAAAACAAGACCTTGTGGTCCACTGAAAGACAGCAGTTTCTCCTTTTATTAATTCCTTTATATCTGTGGTTTCCCCAACATCGTTCGGTAAGACCCTCTGAGGTTTCTCCAATATCATTCGGTAAGACCCTCTTGGTTTCTCCAACATCATTCGGTAAGACCCTCTGAGGTTTCTCCACATCGTTCGGTAAGACCCTCTGAGGTTTCTCCAACATCGTTCAGTAAGACCCTCTGTGGTTTCTCCAACATCGTTCAGTAAGACCCTCTGAGGTTTCTCCAACATCGTTCGGTAAGACCCTCTGAGGTTTCTCCAACATCGTTCGGTAAGACCCTCTGTGGTTTCTCCAACATCGTTCAGTAGACCCTCTGAGGTTTCTCCACATCGTTCAGTAAGACCCTCTGAGGTTTCTCCAACATCGTTCGGTAAGACCCTCTGAGTTTCTCCAACATCGTTCGGTAAGACCCTCTGAGGTTTCTCCAACATCGTTCGGTAAGACCCTCTGAGGTTTCTCCCATCGTTCGAAAGACCTCTGAGGTTTCTCCAACATCGTTCGTAAGACCTCTGAGGTTT
Source organism: Dissostichus mawsoni (assembly GCA_011823955.1). Lineage (NCBI taxonomy): Eukaryota > Metazoa > Chordata > Actinopteri > Perciformes > Nototheniidae > Dissostichus > Dissostichus mawsoni. Next base: position 38,557,949 of record JAAKFY010000007.1, read on the forward strand.
CTCCAACATCGTTCGGTAAGACCCTCTGAGGTTTCTCCAACATCGTTCGGTAAGACCCTCTGGGTTTCTCCAACATCATTCGGTAAGACCCTCTGAGGTTTCTCCAACATCGTTCGTAAGACCCTCTGTGGTTCCTCCAACATCATTCGGTAAGACCCTCTGAGGTTTCTCCAACATCGTTCGGTAAGACCCTCTGAGGTTTCTCCAACATCGTTCGTAAGACCCTCTGAGGTTTCTCCAACATCGTTCGGAAAACCCTCTGAGGTTTCTCCAACATCGTTCGGAAAGACCCTCTTTGGTTCCTCAACATCGTTCGGAAAGACCTCTGAGGTTTCTCCAACATCGTTCAGTAAGACCCTCTGTGGTTCCTCCAACATCGTTCGGTAAGACCCTCTGTGGTTCCTCCAACATCGTTCGTAAGACCCTCTGAGGTTTCTCCAACATCGTTCAGTAAGACCCTCTGAGGTTCCTCCAACATCGTTCGGAAAGACCCTCTGAGGTTTCTCCAACATCGTTCAGTAAGACCTCTGTGGTTCCTCCAACATCGTTCGGAAAGACCCTCTGGTTTCTCCAACATCGTTCGTAAGACCCTCTGTGGTTCTCCAACATCGTTCGTAAGACCCTCTGTGGTTTCTCCAACATCGTTCGGTAAGACCCTCTGTGGTTCTCCAACATCGTTCGGTAAGACCCTCTGTGGTTTCTCCAAACATCGTTCGGTAAGACCCTCTGTGGTTCCTCCAACATCGTTCGAAAGACCCTCTGAGGTTTCTCCAACATCGTTCGGTAAGACCCTCTGTGGTTTCTCCAACATCGTTCGGTAAGACCCTCTGAGGTTTCTCCAACATCGTTCGGTAAGACCCTCTGAGGTTTCTCCAACATCGTTCGGAAGACCCTCTGAGGTTTCTCCAACATCGTTCGGTAAGACCCTCTGAGGTTTCTCCAACATCGTTCGGTAAGACCCTCTGAGGTTTCTCCAACATCGTTCGGTAAGACCCTCTGAGGTTTCTCCAACATCGCATTCGGTAAGACCCTCTGAGGTTTCTCCAACATCGTTCGGTAAGACCCTCTGAGGTTTCTCCAAATCGTTCGTAAGACCCTCTGAGGTTTCTCCAACATCGTTCGGAAAGACCCTCTGTGGTTTCTCCAACATCGTTCGGTAAGACCCTCTGAGGTTTCTCCAACATCGTTCGGTAAGACCCTCTGAGGTTTCTCCAACATCGTTCGGTAAGACCCTCTGAGGTTTCTCCAACATCGTTCGGTAAGACCCTCTGAGGTTTCTCAACATCGTTCGGTAAGACCCTCTGTGGTTTCTCAAACATCGTTCGGTAAGACCCTCTGAGGTTTCTCCAACATCGTTCGGAAAGACCCTCTGAGGTTTCTCCAACATCGTTCGGTAAGACCCTCTGGTTTTCCAAACATCGTTCGGGTAAGACCCTCTGAGGTTTCTCCAACATCGTTCGGTAAGACCCTCTGAGGTTTCTCCAACATCGTTCAGTAAGACCCTCTGAGGTTTCTCCAACATCGTTCAAAGACCCTCTGAGGTTTCTCCAACATCGTTCGGAAAGACCCTCTGTGGTTCCTCCAACATCGTTCGGAAAGACCCTCTGAGGTTCTCCAACATCGTTCAGTAAGACCCTCTGAGGTTTCTCCAACATCGTTCGGAAAGACCCTCTGTGGTTCCTCCAACATCGTTCGGAAAGACCCTCTGAGGTTTCTCCAGCATCATTCGGTAAGACCCTCTGTGGTTCTCCAACATCGTTCGGTAAGACCCTCTGAGGTTTCTCCAACATCGTTCGGAAAGACCCTCTGAGGTTTCTCCAACATCGTTCGGAAAGACCCTCTGAGGTTTCTCCAACATCGTTCGGTAAGACCCTCTGTGGTTTCTCAACATCGTTCGGTAAGACCCTCTGAGGTTTCTCCAACATCGTTCGGTAAGACCCTCTGTGGTTCCTCCAACATCGTTCGGAAAGACCCTCTGTGGTTCTCCAACATCGTTCGGAAGACCCTCTGAGGTTTCTCCAACATCGTTCGGTAAGACCCTCTGTGGTTCTCCAACATCGTTCAGTAAGACCCTCTGAGGTTTCTCCAACATCGTTCGGTAAGACCCTCTGTGGTTCTCCAGCATCGTTCGGTAAGACCCTCTGTGGTTTCTCCAACATCGTTCAGTAAGACCCTCTGTGGTTTCTCCAACATCGTTCGGAAAGACCCTCTGTGGTTTCTCCAACATCGTTCGGAAAGACCCTCTGTGGTTTCTCCACATCGTTCAGTAAGACCCTCTGGTTTCTCCAACATCGTTCGGTAAGACCCTCTGTGGTTTCTCCAACATCGTTCGGTAAGACCCTCTGAGGTTTCTCCACATCATTCGGTAAGACCCTCTGTGGTTCTCCACATCGTTCGGTAAGACCCTCTGAGGTTTCTCCAACATCGTTCGGTAAGACCCTCTGTGGTTCTCCACATCGTTCGGAAAGACCCTCTGTGGTTTCTCCAACATCGTTCGGTAAGACCCTCTGTGGTTTCTCCAACATCGTTCGGTAAGACCCTCTGAGGTTTCTCCAACATCGTTCGGTAAGACCCTCTGTGGTTCCTCCAACATCGTTCGGAAAGACCCTCTGTGGTTCCTCCAACATCGTTCGGAAAGACCCTCTGAGGTTTCTCCAACATCGTTCGGTAAGACCCTCTGTGGTTCCTCCAACATCGTTCAGTAAGACCCTCTGAGGTTTCTCCAACATCGTTCGGTAAGACCCTCTGTGGTTTCTCCAGCATCGTTCGGTAAGACCTCTGTGGTTTCTCCAACATCGTTCGGTAAGACCCTCTGTGGTTTCTCCAACATCGTTCGGTAAGACCCTCTGAGGTTTCTCCAACATCGTTCGGAAAGACCCTCTGTGGTTTCTCCAGCATCGTTCGGTAAGACCCTCTGTGGTTTCTCCAACATCGTTCGGTAAGACCCTCTGTGGTTTCTCCAACATCGTTCGGTAAGACCCTCTGAGGTTTCTCCAGCATCGTTCGGTAAGACCCTCTGTGGTTTCTTATTGTTACTGTAACGTGTTAATCTGTGAGAAGGACCAGCGTTAGATGTGTTGAGGCAGAAGTGGAGGACGGAGGATTCGTGACCTTAAATCACTAAAAGCTCTTCAACACCAACCGTTTACACACATTCATACTGGGAGCAGGGCTGTAAGAAGCAGTCAGTAAGAAGCAGTCAGTAAGAAGCAGTCAGTAAGAAGCAGTGAATAAGAAGCAGTGAATAAGAAGCAGTGAGTGAGAAGTAGTCAGTAAGAAGCAGTCAGTAAGAAGCAGTCTGTAAGAAGCAGTCAGTGGAAGCAGTGTCAGTAAGAAGCAGTCTGTAGAAGTAGTCAGTAAGAAGCAGTCAATAAGAAGCAGTCAGTAGAGGCAGTCAGTAAGAGCAGTGAATAGAAGCAGTCAGTAAGAAGCAGTCAATAAGAAGCAGTCAGTAAGAAGCAGTCAGTAAGAACGGTCAGTAAGAAGCAGTCAGTAAGAAGCAGTGAATAAGAAGCAGTCAGTGAGAAGCAGTGAATAGAAGCAGTCAGTAAGAAGCAGTCAATAAGAAGCAGTCAGTAAGAAGCAGTCAGTAAGAAAGCAGTGAATAAGAAGCAGTCAGTAAGAAGCAGTCAGTAAGAAGCAGTCAGTAAGAAGCAGTCAATAAGAAGCAGTCAGGTCAGTAAGAAGCAGTCAGTAAGAAGCAGTCAATAAGAAGCAGTCAATAAGAAGCGGTTAGTAAGAAGCAGTCAATAAGAAGCAGCTAACAGCAGGCAGCGTGTTTCCTTAGCAAAACTCTTCTTCTTTAAAGTTTATACTGTTGGAATATCAGATTAACATATTTCGGACTCACAGTTTGGAGAAAAAAGTTGCAGTATTTTGAGAAAAAAACATCACTTAAAGGTGCCATGTCATGGCCATTTCTACTGATCATAATTCAATTGTTGAGGTCTACTAGAATAGATTTACATTGTTCAATGTTCCAAAATCACATTGGTTTCTCATACAGCATCTCGGTATAGTATGTGTATTCACTCTCCGTCCTAAACGCCTTGTTGGAGCTCCTGCCCCCCCCTCCCTATGAGCCCACTGTGCTCTGATGTGTGTTTATGTGTTACAACGGCGTTTGTTAGCAACCAGAAAATGACACCAGTAATGACAAACAGATGAGAATGCTGCGTGGGGTCTGGATGCCGTGTTGGCGGGACGTTGCGGGGCTCGCTGCTGCGAGGAGCGGACAGTGTGAGCTGGCACTGGTGTATTTCCTTGTTGCTGCGTGGGGTCTGCGAGACAGCGAAACCCAGCGAAACCCAGCCCGAGCACACACACAGACTCACAGCTTCGCCGCGTCCGCCGTCTCAGGCTGAGAAATCCACGGAGCTGCAGCTGAGAAAAGATTGAGTGTGTGTGTGAGGAAGGGAGCGGTGGGACCGGAACCGTAGGCCCTAGGTTGGTGACAGGGGTCGAGGCGGGGGGGGGGGGGGGGGGGGGGGGGGCCGCGTCGTGGAGGTCGAGCCAGCACCACCGGCTGGTCCAAATCCAGGTGATCAGTTGTGCCGGATGAACACGTGCTCCACCGAGCGAAGCCCCACGGGAACCCGGGACAACGGAGTGCCGTGCTGAGCAGTGGGTATCGGAGCGAAAGGCCTTAGCGGTGTCCTGTAGGAAAGCACCCTGGGCTGTCGCCGACCAGGGGGCCGATGTGTTGGTGAGGAAATCCCCTGGAACCCGCAGCGGCTGACCGTAGACCATCTGTCGTTAGGCAGGCCCTGAGGGCCGCCTTCATGGAGTGATGGAAACGCTCGCAGAGGCCGTTGGCCTGAGGGTGACAAGCGGTTGTCCGGTGGAGCTTAACCCTCGAATCCCGGCCACGGCGTTACAGAGCTCGGACGTGAACTGCGAACCACGGTCTGAGGAAATGGGGATGCCGAAAACAACACACTGTTAAGACTGCCACAAGGCTCAGGACCCAAACGCACGACACCAGAAACAGGTCAGGTTTAACAAAGTATTTAATTAAAGGCAAAACACAAAACGCTCACTTGGAGGATCTTAACAAAGAAACAAAAAAGAGTCTATCAAAATTCTTAGTGCGGTCCAGGAATGACTGGCAGGCTCGGTGAGACAAGACGAACTGACACAGGACAAAGGGAGACGCAGACTATATATACACACACTGGGTAAGGGGACACAGGTGGCAACAATTAAGGGAGGGGCTGACAATCACACTGGAGGGAAAACACACAAGGGCAGGAAGGATTCTGAAACGAGAGGGAAAGGTTACTACAAAATAGAACAGGAAATCACAAGACAGAGCAAAAGGCAAAAGACAAAAGACTGAACTAAATAAATTAACTTAACATAAATGTCTAGACACCACACACACCCATGTTGCAATGAAGGCCCGGGCTAAGTCAGGAGCAGGGACGTGCACAGACATTTGGAGGGGCTATTGCTCTAAACTGGAAAAAGGGTCTTCCCCCCCCCCCCCCCGAAAAAAACACAAGACCTTTTGAAAATTCTAACTTGTTTTTATGTAAAAGGTTCATAAAATAAAACACAACACTGTCATTGCAAGTGACACTCAGTTTACTAGCTAAGTTCGTTATTCAGGCACATTTTTTGTTTTGCGGTCCATATCTCATTAAAATATCTAATGTTAGTAACTATTAAAGAAAAATGGGGACAATTCTGTTCTAATGTAGTTCGACCATCGTAACTGCTGTGCAGACACACTGATGAAATAGGGCTTCGAAGTTCTAACTAATTACCTTAAATAAACTCACTAATTAATGAAACCAGTTCAATTAACATTATTCTTATCTTATCATTCTTTATGAGCGCAGTAACGGTAAGGTATCTAATTACTTATTTATTTAGTATTCCATAACTTGGAAATCCTACAATGAATCGGGACAGTGAATTGTTCTCCCGTGAGAGGGCGATCAAGCGAAGAGAGAGAGGGTGAGGGAGTTTACAGATGGAAAGACACAGAAAGACAGAAGCACAATAATAAGTAAATATTTAGGTGTTTTTTTGTAAATAACCGACGGTGTCAAGAGGAAGTAAAGTCTCCTGGTTTGTCCCCTAAACTCTAACTGCCATGAGAAAACTCAAAATCAATATAAGCATATTTAAAAACGGGGACATTTCCGGGGACAGATTGACCCGGGGATTGGGCACCAAAGCAGGCAGGCACATGGTGTGATCACCATAGCCATATGAGGCCGGACTCGGAGGGCTTTCATTTGCTTTCAGCTGTCAGATTGTAAACAAAGTCACGTGTCTGGGGGCAGATGACAGCGCTGACAAGGTGTGTTTCCCACAGCGAGACGCTACAATACTAATTGTAGGCTTATCATGTTGATTCGGCCACAACAGAAGAAGAAAAAACTCTCGCTCTCTCCAGAGGGGCAGGTCAGCCAAAAAGGGCAAACGGGCTGTTGCCGGGGCAACATTAGCCCGTACCTGTGCACGTCCCTGGTCAGGAGGTAGGTGAAACCATGAGAGGAGGGTAATGGGCCAACCAGATCGATGTTGACGTGGACAAACCTCCTCTCAGGCACAAGGAATTGCTCCAGGGGGGCCCTCGTGTGGAGGTGCACTTTAACACGCTGGCAAGCCAGCATATTCTCCACGAGCTGGGACGGCTTGCTGTCCCCTAGGCCCTGAATCTCGAAAATCTGGCGAGCCCTCTCTTTAGCAGATAAGCCAAATGTCTTAAGAAGATGGGCTTTAATCGCCTCGTATTTGCCCTGGCGCGGGGGATCCGCAATAAATCAGACCAACTTGGACGACGTGGAGCTCACCAGCGCCGCCACCACGTGGAAATACTTCAGATTCTCGTTGCGGACCTGACGGCAGGCAAAGTGCGCCTCCACGTGTACAAACCACGCCGTAGCGGCATGTTCCCAAAACTCCGGCAGTTTAATTTAAACATCGCGATCTGCCATGTTCACTAAGTCTTCGGAATCTATCTCGGAAACGTCGGGGTCACCAGTGTAGAGCCGATGAATGGGAGTCGGAGGCACTTTATTTTCCATTTAACTACAGACAAAAGAATGTACTAGCTGCATGCTACTGTGAAGCTGGAATGCTAACAAAGGAAACCGGATCACCAAGGTGCCACCCACTAACCGGTCCGTGGGGCAACACTATATCGCGTTCCTAACCCACAGCATACCACGGTGAATGCTCCACCTCACTATTAAATATTAGAACACATAATGAATAGCTCCTGCAGATATAGTTGAGATCAGTGCAGAACAGGCGACTGCTGGAGTACACGTCACGCTCCTGGAAAACAAAGGTTGGAAATAGATCCAGAGGCCAGACGCTCTTTGGGACCTCATTTAGAAACTCCGCCCACTAAAGGATGCCACACATAATAATATATCAGTGTGACCTCACTTATATTTTCAGCTTTTTTCTGTATTTTCGGTCGTTATTAGAGGCGTTTCTTGGGATTTATTCCAAATTTCTTTATCATTTTCTCGAAATATCCTTTTTCTGTTTACTTTAAACATGATCATTTATGTCAGTTTTATTTTTTGCCATTTAAAACATATATATCTTTGAATAAAGTAACAAAAAAATTAGTTTCGTAATTTTTTTTTATATATTTTTATTATTAGGGCCCGAGCACGGAGTGCTAGGACCCCAACGGTGTCCTAGCACGAAGTGCGAGGAACCTATTGTTATTGGAGGAATTCTTCTTTCTTTCTTCTTCTTATTATATAGTGCTGGCGTTTCCTGTTTTTGAGGGCTTTAGGACGCTCACAAAGTTGTATAATTTTGCACGGACGCCAGGACCGTGAAAAATTCAACATTCTGGAGTCAATGGGTTCAAATTGTCCAAGGTGCTCGCTAGCGCCACCTATGAAAAACCCATTTCGGAATAAATTTACAAAGTCGCACCGTAACTCCGAATGACCTGAATTTTGCACACATATCCGGGTGGACCTGTTCTACAAATAATCCTCTTGGACCCCTAAGCTCCGCCTACTTTTATTTTTTTCTAATTAGCATAATGTTCAAAACAGTGAAATATTCACTTAAATTTCAATTTTCAGTTTTTGAACACCAAACTTCGTATACAGCATCGGGGAGGGTCAGACACATTACGTAGAAATGAGCATGTTAACACGATAAATATTGCCGCCATGAATCAAAACGTACTAGCAAAAATGCGGGGCTTAGAAATAAATGCTCATAACTCATCAACAATGTATCCATATATCACAGATTTGGTGGATAGGTTCAGTCCGTCTTGGAGAATAGGCACACCAAAGCATTTTCATTTTGGACTATAGGGGCGCCAAAAACACCACCAATTTATAACTCAAGAACGGATGGACGAATTTCTTTTTTTTCTTTACACATACTCTCGGGGTGACTATGAACTGAGATTTAAAGTGTCGCAACAAATGCAGAATGTGGGCGTGGCCTATACATTTCTTTTAAATTGCGATAGCATAAAATGAGCTTCGGACGCAAAACTTGGGACACACGTCAAGACCACGACCTTTACGACAATGTAAAAAAAAACGTAATTTTTCAAAAAACTGCTCACTAGCGCCCCCTATTGTGTGGTAGTCACATATAGTTTCTCAGAACTTCACGAATTTTGGCACAGAGATTCTCATGGAATTACGGACATATTTGTAATAGCTTCCATTAGCCCCGCCTCCGAGAAAGTCGGCCATTTTGAAAGATGTGCGTTTTTCATGCATTTTAAGCACATTCTTGCGAACTCCTCCTAGGGAAATGATCGGAAAAATTCCAGTCCAGGACAAGTTCAGCCCATATCCAATGTGATGCTAAATTGCGAAGGAATAGTCGATCGCTCAAACGAGGAGCTCGTAAGCCAACGGAGAATTTTCCATTTTTGACCATTTACATGTCACAAATGACTCCAAACTACTCCAAACTACTCGCATACAGTTATTCCAATATTCACGAAACGCTGTAGACACTTTGCTCTTATGATTGCGGACATATTTCAAATTGGCTTTCATTAGCCCCGCCCCCCAGGAAGTTGGCGATATTGAAGAATGTGCGTTTTTCATGCATTTTAAGCACATTCTTGCGAACTCCTCCTAGGGAAATGATCGGAAAAATTCCAATCCAGGACAAGTTCAGCCCATATCCAATGTGATGCTAAATTGCGAAGGAATAGTCGATCGCTCAAACGAGGACTCGTAAGCCAACGGAGAATTTCCCATTTTTGACGATTTACATGTCACAAATTACTCCATTTTTTTCCATTTTTTTTCCGATATTCACGAAACGCTGTATACACATTGCTATTATGATTGCACACATTTTTCAAATTACTTTTCATTAGCCCCGCCCCCCAGAAAGTCGGCCATTTTTTTAAATGTGCGTTTTTCATGCATTTTAAGCACATTTTTCATAATTCCTCATAGGGAAATGATCGGAAAAATTCCAATCTAGGACAACTTAAGCGCATATCCAATGTGATGCTACATTGCAAAGGAAAGTCATTTGCTCGAACGGGGAGCTCGTAAGCTAACGGAGAATGTACAATTTTTGACAAATACATTAATCCAAACTACTACATTTCCATTATGGAAACATTTACAAAGTCGCACCGTTAACTCCGAATGACCTGAAATTTTGCACACTTATTCGGGTGGACCTACTCTACATATTATCTCCATGAACCCCTAAGCTCCGCCTACTTTCATTTTTTTTAATTAGCATAATGTTAAAACAGTAAAATATTACCTTAAATTTCAATTTTTGTTTTTCAACGCCACACTTAGTATACAGCATCGGTGGAGGGTCAGACACATTACCGTAGAAAATGAGCATGTTCAGTCGATAAATATGGCCGTCATTAATCTAAACCTGTTTGCAAAAAGTCGGGGCTTACAAAGAAATGCTCATAACTGGTTAGGGTTAGGGTTAGGGTTAGGGTTAGCCCTAACCCCTAACCCACACACACACACCGCCTCTGCTGGCGGCAAATTAAATTACAACAGACACCTACTCACTGTACAACACACACATACAGCTCCTAAAGCATATCATGTATATCAGGCTACAGCCCTTGTATATTTTATTATGTGAACACTATATGGTTTCATGAATAATATCTACTCTTTACTTGTAGATATCTACTAAAGCATACAAATAAAGTGTGCAATGTAGGCCTGTTATATGTTATTGCTGTTCTCACTGTAAACATCGCGTCTGAATGAAAGCAGTTGGATTAAAAAAAATAGCCTAACATCCAGGCGAGATGTGATTAGTGAGTAAACAAACGGTAAAGGGCAGAAAGTCTGATGCACATTTGATCCTCTTAAATAACTTATAATCACAACGGGAACAGTTTGCAGAGCTTTGCTTCCTTGACATAAGTCCAGCCATGCGTCACGCCTCTTTTAAACATCACTGTTGGCTGAAATCGACAGTCAGTGTACCCTCGGTTATAGCTCCTCCAGAGACTCTCCTCTCTCCTCTCTCCTCTCTCCTCTCTCCTCTCTCCTCTCTCCTCAAATCAGTGTATCCTCGGTTACGGCTCCTCCAGACAGCCTCCTCAATAATCGATCCTCGACGAGCCTTTAGAGAAATTTGTTTTCCTTCGAGACGGCGAAACGAAGGAACGCAAAGTCAGGTAAACAATTTAGAGGGATGACAAACGGCTCATTTCGGAGGACTGGCGGGGACGACCGGCGACCCTCCCCGACAGGCACACGGACGCGAGGGCCCGCTCATCACTGCGCACATCTGTGACCGCAGTTTTAATTAGGGCCCGAGCACGATGTGCTAGGACCCAACGGCGTCCTAGCACGAAGTGCGAGGAACCTATTGTTTTCTTATTATTATAGTGCTGCTTCTTATTATAGTGCTGGCGTTTCCTGTTTTTGAGGGCTTTAGGACGCTCACAAAGTTGTATAATTTTGCACGGACGCCAGGACCCGTGAAAAATTCAACATTCTGGAGTCAATGGGTTCAAATTGTCCAAGGTGCTCGCTAGCGCCACCTATGAAAAACCCATTTCGGAATAAATTTACAAAGTCGCACCGTAACTCCGAATGACCTGAAATTTTGCACACATATCCGGGTGGACCTGTTCTACAAATAATCCTCTTGGACCCCTAAGCTCCGCCTACTTTATTTTTTTCTAATTAGCATAATGTTCAAAACAGTGAAATATTCACTTAAATTTCAATTTTCAGTTTTTGAACACCAAACTTCGTATACAGCATCGGCGGAGGGTCAGACACATTAACGTAGAAAATGAGCATGTTAACACGATAAATATTGCCGCCATGAATCAAAACGTACTAGCAAAAATGCGGGGCTTAGAAATAAATGCTCATAACTCATCAACAATGTATCCATATATCACAGATTTTGGTGGATAGGTTCAGTCCGTCTTGGAGAATAGGCACACCAAAGCATTTTCATTTTGGACTATAGGGGGCGCCAAAAACACCACCAATTTATAACTCAAGAACGGATGGACGAATTTCTTTTTTTTTCTTTACACATACTCTCGGGGTGACTATGAACTGAGATTTAAAGTGTCGCAACAAATGCAGAATGTGGGCGTGGCCTATACATTTTTTTAAATTGCGATAGCATAAAATGAGCTTCGGACGCAAAACTTGGGACACACGTCAGAGACCACGACCTTTACGACAATGTAAAAAAAAAACGTAATTTTTCAAAAAACTGCTCACTAGCGCCCCCTATTGTGTGGTAGTCACATATAGTTTCTCAGAACTTCACGAATTTTGGCACAGAGATTCCTCATGGAATTACGGACATATTTGTAATAGCTTCCATTAGCCCCGCCTCCGAGAAAGTCGGCCATTTTGAAAGATGTGCGTTTTTCATGCATTTTAAGCACATTCTTGCGAACTCCTCCTAGGGAAATGATCGGAAAAATTCCAGTCCAGGACAAGTTCAGCCCATATCCAATGTGATGCTAAATTGCGAAGGAATAGTCGATCGCTCAAACGAGGAGCTCGTAAGCCAACGGAGAATTTTCCATTTTTGACCATTTACATGTCACAAATGACTCCAAACTACTCCAAACTACTCGCATACAGTTATTCCAATATTCACGAAACGCTGTAGACACTTTGCTCTTATGATTGCGGACATATTTCAAATTGGCTTTCATTAGCCCCGCCCCCCAGGAAGTTGGCGATATTGAAGAATGTGCATTTTTCATGCATTTTAAGCACATTCTTGCGAACTCCTCCTAGGGAAATGATCGGAAAAATTCCAATCCAGGACAAGTTCAGCCCATATCCAATGTGATGCTAAATTGCGAAGGAATAGTCGATCGCTCAAACGAGGACCTCGTAAGCCAACGGAGAATTTCCCATTTTTGACGATTTACATGTCACAAATTACTCCAAACTACTCGCATATCGTTTTTCCGATATTCACGAAACGCTGTATACACATTGCTATTATGATTGCACACATTTTTCAAATTACTTTTCATTAGCCCCGCCCCCCAGAAAGTCGGCCATTTTTTTAAATGTGCGTTTTTCATGCATTTTAAGCACAATTTTTCATAATTCCTCATAGGGAAATGATCGGAAAAATTCCAATCTAGGACAACTTAAGCGCATATCCAATGTGATGCTACATTGCAAAGGAAAAGTCATTTGCTCGAACGGGGAGCTCGTAAGCTAACGGAGAATGTACAATTTTTGACAAATACATTAATCCAAACTATACATTTCCATTATGGAAACATTTACAAAGTCGCACCGTTAACTCCGAATGACCTGAAATTTTGCACACTTATTCGGGTGTACCTACTCTACATATTATCTCCATGAACCCTAAGCTCCGCCTACTTCATTTTTTTTAATTAGCATAATGTTAAACACAGTAAAATATTACCTTAAATTTCAATTTTTTGTTTTTCAACGCCACACTTAGTATACAGCATCGGTGGAGGGTCAGACACATTACCGTAGAAAATGAGCATGTTCAGTCGATAAATATGGCCATCATTAATCTAAACCTGTTTGCAAAAAGTCGGGGCTTACAAAGAAATGCTCATAACTGGTTAGGGTTAGGGTTAGGGTTAGGGTTAGCCCTAACCCCTAACCCACACACACACACCGCCTCTGCTGGCGGCAAATTAAATTACAACAGACACCTACTCACTGTACAACACACACATACAGCTCCTAAAGCATATCATGTATATCAGGCTACAGCCCTTGTATATTTTATTATGTGAACACTATATGGTTTCATGAATAATATCTACTCTTTACTTGTAGATATCTACTAAAGCATACAAATAAAGTGTGCAATGTAGGCCTGTTACATATGTTATTGCTGTTCTCACTGTAAACATCGCGTCTGAATGAAAGCAGTTGGATTAAAAAAAAATAGCCTAACATCCAGGCGAGATGTGATTAGTGAGTAAACAAACGGTAAAGGGCAGAAAGTCTGATGCACATTTGATCCTCTTAAATAACTTATAATCACAACGGGAACAGTTTGCAGAGCTTTGCTTCCTTGACATAAGTCCAGCCATGCGTCACGCCTCTTTTAAACATCACTGTTGGCTGAAACGACTCCGGAGGATACATCAGTGTACCCTCGGTTATAGCTCCTCCAGAGACTCTCCTCTCTCCTCTCTCCTCTCTCCTCTCTCCTCTAAATCAGTGTATCCTCGGTTACGGCTCCTCCAGACAGCCTCCTCGATAATCGATCCTCGACGAGCCTTTAGAGAAATTTGTTTTCCTTCGAGACGGCGAAACGAAGGAACGCAAAGTCAGGTAAACAATTTAGAGGGATGACAAACGGCTCATTTCGGAGGACTGGCGGGGACGACCGGCGACCCTCCCCGACAGGCACACGGACGCGAGGGCCCGCTCATCACTGCGCACATCTGTGACCGCAGTTTTAATTATTATATTATTTTTGTTATTTTAAACATTATAATATAAAACTGTATTTTTGTAGAAATTCTTAGGAATATTTTGGATATCTCAACTGAATATTAAGTTGAGATTTGCTGTTATTATAAATGCTAAATATAATTTGCTAATATTATCAAAAGCAATAAAAAAGCAGTTGGTCATTTGATGCTTTTACTATCAAAGGAAAAGGGCAGCTGCTCGAAGGACAGCAAATACACAAAAAGAGATCATGGAGAGAATTGGGTTCTACCATTGGCAGAGGAGTAACATTAGGTGATGTCTGGTCCATGTTTAAGCAGATGAGTGGGAAAAGGAAATCCATTAAAATGCCAGCTTTGGTTGATGGGGAGAGGCTGGCAGTGACAGATAAAGAGAAGGCAGATATGTTAGGAAGGACACTTGCAGCAGTACATAGTGGGGAGCATCTCAGTGATATTCATAGGCAGCAAAAACAGCAGTTACTAGCAGAGAATGAAAACGTGAAGGAGAAGAGACAGGATAATAGGTCAGCTCTGGATGTGGAATTTACAATGTCAGAACTCAAAATAGCCTTACAAGGTACAGGATATACAGCCCCAGGACAAGACCAGCTATGCTATGCTATGTTTAGACAGTTACCTATGGAAACTTTGACAATGGTGCTGAGTCTTTTCAATACAATCTGGAGAGAAGGAGATATGCCAAGTTTGTGGAAAACAGCAGTCGTGCTACCATTCAATAAGCCAGGGAAAGATACAGCTAACCCTCGTAACTACAGACCAATAGCTCTTACATCACACCTATGTAAATGGATGGAAAGATCATTGTCCGTAGGCTCTCACATGTTCTGGAACAGAAAGGGCTGCTGAGTCGTTTTCAGAGCGGATTTCGTAAAGGGCGGTCCACAATAGATGCGTTAGTAAGAGTGAGTAATGATGTGGAAAAAACACTGAAAATGAAAGAGATAATGGCAATAGTGTACTTTGACATTGAAAAGGCGTATGACTCTATGTGGAGGGAGGGGTTACTGATCAAATTGAGTAGAATGGGGATTGGAGGGAGAATGTCCAATTGGGTAAGGGCCTTTTTAACAGACAGCACATTTAGAGTAAAGGTTGGAGCAGATATTTCCAATTATTTAGAAATAGAAAATGGTATTCCCCAAGGGAGTGCAGTCAGTCCAATATTATTTAACATCATGATTAATGATATATTTACATGCTTAGACACATGCATCCAATCGGCTCTATACGCAGATGATGGGGCTATTTGGATGAGGGGAAGACATGCCCCATACGTCATGGAGAATATAGCTAGAGCGATTCAAAAGTGGAGAGGTGGTCATATAACTGGGGATTCAAAATGTCACAAAGCAAGTTATGCTACATGGTATTTACAAATAAACGCAAGATTGATGGCCAACAGCTAACACTATATGATCGTCCAATGACAAAGGTGAATGAGTTCAAATACCTAGGACTAGGCTTGGATTTTCGTCATTTTAGGGGCAAGGCCATTTCGCCTTTGGTGTCACACATTTTTTCAGGGCGGAAAGGCCACATGCCAGGGCACAAAGGCCATTGAGGGAAAAATTTGGATTTGGAGCTTACAAATAAATAACTTCACTTTCTAATAAAGAAACACACCAATGACATGGAAAACAAATCACTTTTTTAATATCAATAATCGTATCATCATAGGCCTATGCCTCCTTAGTATTACCGTATATAAAATGAAATACTTTACTTTGAATAATTAGTGTTTGGTATGTTTTCCATCTACTTCTCCCATTCACAAATCCGAATTCAAATCAAAAAATCTAAAATTCTATTAATATGTAACAAATATATTCCATTTCAGAGCAGAAGAAACAGCCTTCAAGGGTCAAACTCTGCACATACATCATTCAGCAGTGCACAGTGAAGCTCCAACATCCAACTGTATGAACAAGCAATACTTTGAAATGCAAAAGTGTGTGTGTGTGTGTGTGTGTGTGTGTGTGTGTGTGTGTGTGTGTGTGTGTGTGTGTGTGTGTGTGTGGTGTGTGTGTGTGTGTGTGTGTGTGTGTGTGTGTGTGTGTGTGTGTGTGTGTGTGTGTGTGTGTGTGTGTGTGTGTGTGTGTCTGTCTTTAATCAACTCCTCACAGCTCCTCATATCTGTTCAGAAACTGGACAAAAGTCAAACATGTACAAACCACAGACTGTCTGTGTCATGACGAATACAGTCGCTGCTTTAATTCTGTCTTTAGGACGTTGTTGTGAGTGTGGACGGAGCAGCTACAACGTTAGTTTAGCCTGATCGATCCGATCTCCATTCACAAAACACGCATTTTAAAAGGTTTTTCGCCTGCCGTCTTGTCTGCACACTTGTCAAAGCATTAAATCATGGTTTTTACTAACCTTTATCAGTATTTAGTTACTTCGGCATCATTTTGAAACGTGTATTACAATTAAATCACGGTAAAATAGGTTAATTTGGTCATAGTTGGTTTCCACAACAGTATTTACATTGCTATAAGCCCCGCCCCCTCTCCAGCGCGTCCTGTTTGAATGAAAGGAGTAAACACAGCTGAAAGCCGCAAACTCCAGCGGTTAGAGCAATGCGAATATTCGCATCGCGTCCGTTATGAACGCAGCATAATGCAGTTCAGAAACCACTGTTCTGACGCTTTTAAAGCAACTTCGAGATTTTAACAGTGTGAGGGGCCCAAAGGCCATGGTGGCCGTAGGACGTACAATTATTTGTGGGGCATAACGGCCAGACCGAGGGGCTACGACGGCCATGGCCGTCGTGGCCGCCGTGAAAATCCCACCCTGCCTAGGACTGTGGTTTGATGGCAAATATACATGGAAAATGCAAATTAATCAAGTGGAAACAAAATGCAAAAAAGTATTAAATGTATTACGAGCTGTAGCTGGATGCAACTGGGGCGCAGACTAACAAGCATTAATAGACATTTACAGATCAATGATGAGGTCCACAATAGACTATGGTTGTATAGTGTAGGAGCAGCAGCAAAGCATCGCTTTTAAAAATGGATAGACTACAATATAAAGCATTGCGGCTGTGTATTGGAGCGATAAAGTCATCCCCTATCAATGCAGTTCTGATAGAAGCAGGAGAAACACCTCTGGAGATCAGAAGAGAGAAACTTGCTCTGTCATACTGGGTCAGGCTACAAGGAAGTGGAGAGGGAAATATCACAAACAGAAAACTACAGGATTGCTGGGAATAGGCAAAGTTCCAGGGGCGTGGGTTTGGCTGGACGAGTAATGAGAGAACGAGGGCATCTGGAGTGGAGACCATCACGTTTGCCAAAGCAAGCCCATTTAGCCGTGTTCCCCCATGGCTTTCTCCAGAAGCTAACATAGATGTGAGTATCATAGAAAGGAAAAAAGAGTGGCAAATAAATGAAGTGGGAATTAAAACAAGTATCTGAACGAAAAGTACTACAATTACCTCAAAATGTACACAGATGGTTCTAAGAACAAGGAAGAGTGTGTTGGAGCTGGTATATAAATCCAGACTTTAAAATATCGATCTCAAAAAGAGCGTCTGATCAACTATCAGTGTATACAGCAGAAATGCTGGCTGTAATAATAGGATTACAGTGGGTGAAGAGGTCAGACCAGACAGGGTGGTGATATGCACAGATTCATTATCATATTAAAAAGCATACAGTCAACAACAACTGCCAGAGAAGACTTGCTCAGCTGTTATGGATCAGTTTGAGCTTGTGTCACTTCCTGCTCTAATGGAAATTGTTGCTCAATTGAAACCCTCGGGTTCTCCAAGCGATGTTGTCCCTGCGCGATTTTTTAAAGAAATCTGGGACATTGTTGGACTTAACGTTCTTAATATAACTAACAGCAGCCTGACTACAGGCTAACACATGCTGTGGTCCAGCCTTTGATAAAAAAAAAAACCTGGACACCTCTGTTTTTGACAATTTTGGACCTATCTCTAAACTTCCTTTTATGTCCAACATTTTAGAAAAAGTGGTACTGAACAGTCTTTCTTAAATGTGCATGGCATTCTTGAGGTATCCCAGTCTGGGTTTAAACCCCCCACAGCACTGAATCTGCTCTTTTAAACGTTTTGAATGACCTGTTTTTAGCTACTGACTCTGGGAACAGTGCTGTTCTTATACTTTTAGACCTTACAGCTGCCTTTGACGCTGTAGATCACAGTATTCTCATTTCTCGCCTGCAGCATTTTGTGGGAATCAGTGGTATTGCTCTAGACTGGTTTAAGTCGTATCTGTCTGAAAGAAGTTTTAATGTAAATCTTAATGAATTTACTTCCTCCTCTGCTCCTCTCCCGTACGGGGTACCCCAAGGCTCCATTCTTGGGCCGATTTTATTTTCCCTGTACCTGCTCCCCCTGGGCGCTATCATTAAAAAATATGGCGTCTCATTTCATTTTTATGCAGATGACTCGCAAATCTACATGCCCCTGAAAAGAAATGACCCAAACCCTCAGCAACGTCTGTCTGACTGTCTGCAGGACATCAGAGCCTGGATGGCCTTGAACTTTTTTTAATTCATGAAAAAAAGACCGAGGTGATAATGTTTGGACCCAGTGGTGGCCCCAATGCCCCGCCTCTGCTGGATTCTCTTGTCCCATATGTGAAACCCATTGTCACAAACCTGGGTGTACGGATTGATCGTGATTTTAAACTCGACAAACAGATCCATTCTGTGGTAAAATCCAGCTTCTTTCAGCTAAGACTTTTAGCAAAGGTCAAGCCTTCCTTTCTTTGAATGACTTTGAGAAAGTAATACATTGTTTTATATCCACTAAACTGGATTACTGCAATGCTCTGTACATTGGAGTAAGCAAGGCTTCCCTGTCACGCCCACAGCTGGTCCAGAATGCTGCTGCGCGCCTCCTTACAAGGACAGGCAGGCGTGAACACGCCTGTACTCGCCTCGTTACACTGGATACCAGTGTAACGAGGCGAGGCTACCAGTCAGTTTTAGAATACAATTTAAAATGTTACTGTTCACATACAAAGCCCTAAACGGTTTAGCCCCACCGTACCTGGCAGATCTCTTAAAACCATACACACACACACACACCCACCACCACCCCCCCCCCCCCCACACACACACACACACACACACACACACACACACACACCCACACACACACACACACACAACCACACACACACACACACACACACACACACCACACACACACACACACACACACACAACACACACACACACACACACACACACACACACACACACACACACCACACACACACACACAACACAACACACACACACACACAACACACACACACACACACACACACACACACACACACACACACACACACGGTCACTGAGGTCGGCTGACAGATTACTTCTGGTCGTCCCTAAATCGAGGTTAAAGCAGCGAGGAGACAGAGCCTTTGCTGTTGCAGCTCCAACATGATGGAACGAATTGCTCCTCCAGGTTAGACTTGCTCCTCCAGGTTAGACTTACTCCTCCAGGTTAGACTTGCTCCTCCAGGTTAGACTTGCTCCTCCAGGTTAGACTTACTCCTCCAGGTTAGACTTGCTCCTCCAGGTTAGACTTGCTCCTCCAGGTTAGACTTGCTCTCCAGGTTAGACTTGCTCCTCCAGGTTAGACTTGCCCCTCCAGGTTAGACTTGCCCTCCAGGTTAGACTTGCTCCTCCAGGTTAGACTTGCTCCTCCAGGTTAGACTTGCTCCTCCAGGTTAGACTTGCTCCTCCAGGTTAGACTTGCTCCTCCAGGTTAGACTTGCCCCTCCAGGTTAGACTTGCTCCTCCAGGTTAGACTTGCTCCTCCAGGTTAGACTTGCCCTCCAGGTTAGACTTGCCCCTCCAGGTTAGACTTGCCCTCCAGGTTAGACTTGCCCCTCCAGGTTAGACTTGCTCTTACAGACCAGGTGACACTTGTGCATTTACATTTGGGTTTTATCTTCCTAGTGTTTTGTATTGTTTGTACGTCATGTAGGAGAGTGTCTCAGTCTGTGGCTTCTGATCTGGTTTCAGTGTCTCGTGTTTTACTTTTGTTTCGTGTCCTGTCTGTTTTCATGTATTGATGCTATGTTTGATACAGTTGTTGATGTACAGCACTTTGTTCAACTCTGTTGTTTTTTTAAATGTGCTATAGAAATCAAATGGATTGGATTGGATTCTCATAGAACTGAACCACAGCCTGTTCAGACTGCACAGAGGCGGTATAGATCTGCAGTCTGCTGGGTGCCTGCACATGAGGGGGTGAAAGGGAATGAGTGTGCTGATAAATGAGCAAAAAGTGCACTACAAAAGGAAATCACATTACCAGTTCAACTTGGAGAAGGAGAAGGAGAAAGGCATTAAGAAGAAAGGGATGGAGATCTGGCAGAAAAGGTGGGAGGAAGACCAGAAAGGCAAAGAGTATCACAAAGTTCCAAAGACAATTACAATTAATATTTATAAAGAAACAGAAGGGAGGAAATCATGATAGCTAGACTCAGACTGGATCACACAGCATTGAATGGTACTCTGTATGTCATGGGGAAAAGTGACAGGGACAAGTGTGGGAGCTGTGGAGTTAAAGAACATGTGGAACATATCTTATTACATTGTGACATCTATAAAGCTGAAAGAGGAAAACTACAGGATGAAGTTTTAGAGGCAGAGAGGGAGAGGGGTTGGTATTCTGGGAACAGAGGGAGTACGAGCTACCAGGAAGGCACTGTTTACCTTTCTGAGGGAAACTGGGGTAGCAAAAATAATCTAACATTAGGTCAGGAAAGATCATAGGTTTTTGTTTTGTTTTATTTATTTTATGTTTTTTGTTGATTTATTTATTTTTGTTTAGATCATAGAAAGATAAAGTCCATGAGTTAAGAGATGGAATGATATGATGATTCACACTCATGTACAGTAGGTGGCGGTATGCACCTTAAAGTTGTTTGCAATCTGCCAAAACCGAGAGAAGAAGAAGAAGAAGAAGAAGAAGAGAAGAAGAAGAAGAAGAAGAGAGAAGAAGAAGAAGAAGAAGAAGATGCTTTTACTTTGAAAAAAACGTTGTTATTTTGAAAAGCGGAAATCGCTTTGTTTACATTGTTAGCATCTCTGCTCCGTGCGTCAGCTAACAGCTAGCAGGTGGATGTTGTCCCGCACAGCTTTGACTGTAAATTGTAGTTGTATAGGTTTATCTAAATGTGTTCAGTCATTCCAAGCTAACCGGCTAACAGTGCTAACGGTCAGGAGCTCATCCGGAAACAGGAAGATGCCCAAAAAAGGAAAAGCGGTGAGTTATTAGAGACGTTAAAAACCAGCGTGACGTCCCACAGAGCATCACTTACCTTCAGAGGTGTAAAGTAACTAAGTACACTTACTCAAGTACTTACTTCAGCACAATTTAGAGGTACTTGTACTTCACTTGAGTATTTCAGGTTGATGCTACCTTGTACTTATACTACTCCTCTACAGTTCAGAGGTACATGGTGTACTTTTCCTCCACTACATGTATTTAATACCTTTAGTTACTTCACAGATGTGGATGAATGATGTGAAATATAATCAGGTGTTAAATCAAGACTTTAGTTCCACCTGGAGTAAATCCTCAAGCTACCCTGCAGTATACAAAGTCATTCAACTAGCTGCACCTTTACCAGCTTTGAGAACACTTTCATGATCAATCATTATAAAACATATCAGATATATTATTCTGAAATGGACCAATCTGCACAATGACTACTTTTACTGTCGCTACTTTCACTATATTTTGATGAGAATACTTTTCTACTTTTACTTGAGGAACATTTTGAATGCAGGACTTTTACTGGAACAGAGTATTCCTACACATTACATTACATTACATTACATGTCACTTGTTAGACGCTTTTATCCAAAGCGACTTACATACTCAATACTGTGGGCAATCCCCACAGGAGCACTTTGGGGTGAAGTGTCTCAGGGACACAACGACATGCTGACTGCAGTGGGGTTTGAACCTGTGACCCCCTGATCCCAACACCAAGGCTCTATCCACTGCCTACACTCTGGTACTTCTACTTTTACTCAAGAACAAGATCTGAGGACTTATATATATTTATTGATATCTAAGCAGGTCAAAGGTCAGCCGGCTGCAGCGGTTCAGCAGGAAGCTCCTTCTTCTCCGGTGACTCAGGATAAAAGTGGAGCTGTTACCGTTACCGTTCACGCCAAACCAGGCGCCAAACACAGCGGCATCACAGGTGTGTGTGTGTGTGTGTGTGGGTGTGTGTGTGTGTGTGTGTGTGTGTGTGTGTGTGTGTGGTTGTGTGTGTGTGTGTGTGTGTGTGTGTGTGTGTGTGGTGTGTGTTGTGTGTGTGTGTGTGTGTGTGTGTGTGTGTGTGTGTGTGTGTGTGGTGTGTGTGTGTGTGTGTGTGTGTGTGTGTGTGTGTGTGTGTGGTGTGTGTGTGTGTGTGTGTGTGTGTGTGTGTGTGTGTCTGTCCAGAATTCTGAGAGTCTCTACTCTACTCTCTCTCTAGTCTCTCTTTTTACTTTTACTTCTTACATTTTGAACACAAGTACCTGTACTTTCTACTTCTTACATTTTAAACACAAATACCTGTACTCAGGGTTCGAGTTATAAACTGAGCTCTATGGGGGTCTTTAAACTAATGGGCATGCGCACACACACACAGACACTCAAACACACACACACACAGACACTCAAACACACACACAGCAGCAGCCCTCTACTTGCTACAAACTTAAATATGAAAAGGTTCAACTACGCACACACACATCATCTCGGCTCGCGCAGCACGCTCACAGGCATAGATTGTGCAATAATGTATTGCGCACCTTGGAGGTGCAGCGCAGGCATATTGTCATTCAAGAGATGCGTAGTTCTTTTGGAAAACATGTTTTTCTTTTAGCCTATTTACCTCGTTAACATAGATAATACTCATTACATTGACACATGCATTATTTGTGATTAAAATAATGGTTGTTGGTAATGTATTAGCGACCCCCACAGATGTATGATTTCACTGCGTCCGTGGGAGCTCAGACCCTCCTTGTGGGAGCTCAGCTCCCATTGGCTCCCACATAACTCGAACCCTGCCTGTACTTTTACTTTACATTTGAACCCAAATACCTGTACTTTCTTCTTACATGTTGAACCCAAATACCTGTACTTTCTACTTCTTACATGTTGAACCCAAATACCTGTACTTTCTACTTCTTACATTTGAACCCAAATACCTGTACTTTCTACTTCTTACATGTTGAACAAATACCTGTACTTTCTACTTCTTACATGTTGAACCCAAATACCTGTACTTTCTACTTCTTACATGTTGAACCAAATACCTGTACTTTCTACTTCTTACATGTTGAACCCAAATACCTGTACTTTCTACTTCTTACATGTTGAACCAAATACCTGTACTTTCTACTTCTTACATGTTGAACCCAAATACCTGTACTTTCTACTTCTTACATGTTGAACCCAAATACCTGTACTTTCTACTTCTTACATGTTGAACCCAAATACCTGTACTTTCTACTTCTTCCATGTTGAACCCAAATACCTGTACTTTCTACTTCTTACATGTTGAACCCAAATACCTGTACTTTCTACTTCTTACATGTTGAACCCAAATACCTGTACTTTCTACTTCTTACATGTTGAACCCAAATACCTGTACTTTCTACTTCTTACATGTTGAACCCAAATACCTGTACTTTCTACTTCTTACATGTTGAACCCAAATACCTGTACTTTCTACTTCTTACATGTTGAACCCAAATACCTGTACTTTCTACTTCTTACATGTTGAACCCAAATACCTGTACTTTCTACTTCTTACATGTTGAACCCAAATACCTGTACTTTCTACTTCTTACATGTTGAACCAAATACCTGTACTTTCTACTTCTTACATGTTGAACCCAAATACCTGTACTTTCTACTTCTTACATGTTGAACCCAAATACCTGTACTTTCTACTTCTTACATGTTGAACCCAAATACCTGTACTTTCTACTTCTTACATGTTGAACCCAAATACCTGTACTTTCTACTTCTTACATGTTGAACCCAAATACCTGTACTTTCTACTTCTTACATGTTGAACCCAAATACCTGTACTTTCTACTTCTTACATGTTGAACCCAAATACCTGTACTTTCTACTTCTTACATGTTGAACCCAAATACCTGTACTTTCTACTTCTTCCATGTTGAACCCAAATACCTGTACTTTCTACTTCTTACATGTTGAACCCAAATACCTGTACTTTCTACTTCTTACATGTTGAACCCAAATACCTGTACTTTCTACTTCTTCCATGTTGAACCCAAATACCTGTACTTTCTACTTCTTACATGTTGAACCCAAATACCTGTACTTTCTACTTCTTCCATGTTCCAAACAGGCTGGTTCCTTTAGTCTGAATGTGTGTTTGGTGGCGTGATCATTATTATTTAGAGTCATTGCGTGCCTATTGATTTGAACACGATCCGTGTATCCATCATTTCCTGGTCTTCTCTAAAGAAGAGGGACCAATGAAACGTTGTCATGTTGCCGTTGTTCAGCATGGAAACATTCATTAGCTAACAATGACATTATTGTTCTATTAATATAAAGGGAGGTCAGGTACTCTTTAAAACAGCTGCTAGTTATGGGTACTTTTTACTGAAGTACATTTCAAAGCCTCTTTACTTTACTTGAGTAAAGAAGTTTAGTCAGTACTTCTACTTTTACCAGAGTATTTTTAAACACGAGTATCTGTACTTCTACTTGAGTAAAGGATGTGTGTACTTCTACTTGAGTAAAGGATGTGTGTACTTCTACTTGAGTAAAGGATGTGTGTACTTCTACTTGAGTAAAGGATGTGTACTTCTACTTGAGTAAAGGATGTGTGTACTTCTACTTGAGTAAAGGATGTGTGTACTTCTACTTGAGTAAAGGATGTGTGTACTTCTACTTGAGTAAAGGATGTGTGTACTTCTACTTTAGAGTAAAGGATGTGTGTACTTCTACTTGAGTAAAGGATGTGTGTACTTCTACTTGAGTAAAGGATGTGTGTACTTCTACTTGAGTAAAGGATGTGTGTACTTCTACTTGAGTAAAGGATGTGTGTACTTCTACTTGAGTAAAGGATGTGTGTACTTCTACTTGAGTAAAGGATGTGTGTACTTCTACTTGAGTAAAGGATGTGTGTACTTCTACTTGAGTAAAGGATGTGTGTACTTCTACTTGAGTAAAGGATGTGTGTACTTCTACTTGAGTAAAGGATGTGTGTACTTCTACTTGAGTAAAGGATGTGTGTACTTTCCCTCTCTGCCCACGTCTCTTCTTCTCTTGCAGATATCTCTCGGAGGCGGTGGGCGTCTCCATCGCAGCGCCTCCTACAGACGGAGAAGCGAACACGGAGCTCATCAGATACCTGGCCGAGGTTCTGGACCTGAAGAAAAGTCACATTTCTCTGGACAAGGTTCAGGAACACTTCTAAACACGTCATTACTCACTAACAGCATCTGAGAGGAAACAGGAAGTACTGGAGAGTCTGTGAATATCTCAGATCCTTCTTCTTGGTAGAAGATGAAGGAGGGATCTAGATCAGCATGAAGGGTGTTCTTTTCCCCATAATGACCAAGTCGCTGCACATTACCCCGCTCATCACACGGCCACATTCTCAACAAAGTAACGACATGACTCACAATATTAATTGAAATGCTTTTATTGATTTAAAATGACATGCATCCGCTAAGAAAAATAGTCCGTTGTTACCGCTTGAACTACGTAGCAACGGCAGTAACTGCTTCGATAGCTTTTTGATTACAGATTTGAAAACATCGTTGCTTGCTTTAACAGTAGCACGATCCATGATGTCAGAGCTTGGAGAGCATCTAGGTATCCCGCCCTGATGCCAAAGGAACTGCTCACTGAATATGTGTCGCCGTCTGATGTCTGTCTGGACCGCTGCGTAAAAAGGAGGGTTTCTGCCTCTCTTACTTCTCCGCTGTTTTCTGTCCCTCTTGTCTTTTTCTTTTCTTCACTGAGGATCATCAGCCACTAACCATTCATCCTGTGCTCTCCAAATATCTTCAAATGAATCTTAGAATCCTCCATGTTGCTCTCAGACGGGAGACAACGGGAACTAAAGACAAGCCGACAGTTTGAAAAGCAAACTGTAAGCAGTTCAATCGACCGGACTTCTTTCTGCAGATGTGAGCGTCCTTAGCAACGGCCAATAAGTCCTTGACAGCGGTCTGTACTACAGGCTTAACAACGTGTCACGTGCTCTGAATTGACCAATCATAATCGAGTATTCAACTAAGCCATCTAATACAAATATTTATTTAGCAAAATGGCTTTTAATAAACACAGAAATCAGAGATTATTATTATTATTACAAAAATAAAAATTAAACATTTATAACTTTTATTATTTAAATTCTCTCCTCCTCTCTCCTCCTCTCTCCTCCTCTCACCTCCTCTCTCCTCTCTCCTCCTCTCTCCTCCTCTCACCTCCTCTCTCCTCTCACCTCTCTCCTCCTCTCTCCTCCTCCTCCTCTCACCTCCTCTCTCCTCTCACCTCTCTCCTCCTCTCACCTCCTCCCTCCTCCCTCCTCTCTCCTCCTCCTCTCTCCTCCTCCTCCTCCTCCTCTCTCCTCCTCTCACCTCCTCCTCTCTCCTCCTCCTGCAGGGCTCCAGGTCAAGAGAAAAAGTGATCAGAGTCGACTCCTCCCTCAGTCCTGAGGAGGTGATGAGGAGAATCAGAGAGGAAGCTGGGTGAGGAGGAGGATGATGATGATGATGATGTGCAGTCGCCAACGTCTTCCTACGATTTTTTTCTTATAAGGAAAAATGAAAATAAATGTTTTTCATTAATTTAATAAAAAATATCCCATTTTTTAATGTTCTTTCTTCTTTATTTATTTGTTCTCCATGTTGATAAGCGTTATTGGGGGGGGGGGGGGAGGAGTCCTCGATGTGATAATAAATAACTTCAAACGCCTCCGCCCTGTCGAGGACGTCTTCAAAAAGTAAGACATCGTAACGCCGAGCTCACGCAAAGAATCAAGCAGGGGGACACGACTCAAGACAACGAACATCTGAGGTCCCGGGCTCCTCCAAACAGAGCAACATATAGGACATCAAACAGAACCAGAGACTGACCGGAGGGAGGCTGCGTGACGCATCGCTGTAAATAATACTCACTGGACAGGGACAGAGAGAGAGTGTCTTTGCAAACTGAATAAACAAATGGTGAAGCATACTTTCAAGCAGAGTGGAGTCCATCAAGTACTGTCCTTCAGTATTACTTTGAGGTACTTGTACTTCGCTTGGGTATTTATATTTACGCGTCCCACTTATTCATTTGACACTTGTTACTTTTACATTTGAAATTGTGGTTTCGGACATTTGCTCCAATTTAAACTATGTACAAGAAAGATGTGTGTGTGTGTGTGTGTGTGTGTGTGTGTGTGTGTGTGTGTGTGTGTGTGTGTGTGTGTGTGTGTGTGTGTGTGTGTGTGTGTGGTGTTGTGTGTGTGTGTGTCGTGCGCTGTGTTGGACTCCAAGTGTGTGGGTGTAGTTTTCTGTTTGTCCACTAGATGGTAGTCCAAGCTCTGTTTTCTCCTCAAGTATTTTCTGTGATTTCCACCTGAGCGATGAACAGAGGTGGAAGAAGTACTCAGGTCTTGTACTTTAGTAAAAGTAGAAGTACTCAGGTCTTGTACTTGAGTAAAAGTAGAAGTACTCAGGTCTTGTACTTGAGTAAAGTAGAAGTACTCAGATCTTGTACTTGAGTACAGTAGAAGTACTCAGGTCTTGTACTTGAGTAAAAGTAGAAGTACTCAGATCTGGTACTTGAGTAAAAGTAGAAGTACTCAGATCTTGTACTTGAGTAAAAGTAGAAGTACTCACATCTTGTACTTGAGTAAAAGTAGAAGTACACAGATCTTATACCTGAGTAAATAGAAGTACTCAGATATTGTACTTGAGTAAAAAGAAGTACTCAGATCTTGTACTTGAGTAAAAGTAGAAGTACTCAGATCTTGTACTTGTGTAAAAGTAGAAGTACTCAGATCTTGTACTTGAGACAAAGTAGAAGTACTCAGATCTTGTACTTGAGTAAAAGTAGAAGTACTCAGATCTTGTACTTGAGTAAAGTAGTAAGTACTCAGATCTTGTACTTGAGTAACAGTAGTAGTACTCAGATCTTGTACTTGAGTAACAGTAGAAGTACTCAGATCTTGTACTTGAGTAACAGTAGAAGTACTCAGGTCTTGTACTTGAGTAAAGTAGAAGTACTCAGATCTGTACTTGAGTAAAGTAAAGTACTCAGATCTTGTACTTGAGTAAAAGTAGAAGTACTCAGATCTTGTACTTGAGTAACAGTAGAAGTACACAGATCTTATACTGAGTAAAAGTAGAAGTACTCAGATCTTGTACTTGAGTAAAATAGAAGTACTCAGATCTTGTTCTTGAGTAAAAGTAGAAGTACTCAGATCTTGTACTTGTGTAAAAGTATAAATACTCAGATCTTGTACTTGAGTACAAAGTAGAAGTACTCAGGTCTTGTACTTGAGTAAAAGTAGAAGTACTCAGATCTTGTACTTGAGTAACAGTAGTAAGTACTCAGATCTTGTACTTGAGTAAAGTAGAAGTACTCAGATCTTGTACTTGAGTAAAGTAGAAGTACTCAGATCTTGTACTTAAGTAACAGTAGTAAGTACTCAGATCTTGTACTTGAGTAAAGTAGAAGTACTCAGATCTTGTACTTGAGTAAAGTAGAGTACTCAGATCTTGTACTTGAGTAAAGTAGAAGTACTCAGATCTTGTACTTGAGTAACAGTAGAAGTACTCAGATCTTGTACTTGAGTAAGTAGTAGTACTCAGATCTTGTACTTGAGTAAAAGTAGAAGTACTCAGATCTTGTACTTGAGTAGAAGTACTCAGATCTTGTACTTGAGTAAAAGTAGAAGTACTCAGATCTTGTACTTGAGTAAAAGTAGAAGTACTCAGATCTTGTACTTGTAAAAGTAGAAATCCAGATCTTGTACTTGAGTACAAAGTAGAGTACTCAGATCTTGTACTTGAGTAAAAGTAGAAGTACTCAGATCTTGTACTTGAGTAACAGTAGTAGTACTCAGATCTTGTACTTGAGTAACAGTAGTAGTACTCAGATCTTGTACTTGAGTAACAGTAGAAGTACTCAGATCTTGTACTTAGTAACAGTAGTAGTACTCAGATCTTGTACTTGAGTAAAAGTAGAAGTACTCAGATCTTGTACTTGAGTAGAAGTACTCAGATCTTGTACTTGAGTAAAAGTAGAAGTACTCAGATCTTGTACTTGAGTAAAAGAAGAAGTACTCAGATCTTGTACTTGAGTAAAAGAAAAGTACTCAGATCTTGTACTTGAGTAAAAGAAGTACTCAGATATTGTACTTGTGTAAAAGTAAAGTACTCAGATCTTGTACTTGAGTAAAAGAAGAAGTACTCAGATCTTGTACTTGAGTAAAAGAGAAGTACTCAGATCTTGTACTTGAGTAAAATAGAAGTACTCAGATCTTGTTCTTGAGTAAAAGTAGAAGTACTCAGATCTTGTACTTGTGTAAAAGTAGAAGTACTCAGATCTTGTACTTGTGTAAAAGTAGAAGTACTCAGATCTTGTTCTTGAGTAACAGTAGAAGTACTCAGATCTTGTTCTTGAGTAACAGTAGAAGTACTCAGATATTGTTCTTGAGTAACAGTAGAAGTACTCAGATCTTGTATTGAGTAACAGTAGAAGTACTCAGATCTTGTACTTGAGTAACAGTAGAAGCACTCAGATATTGTACTTGAGTAACAGTAGAAGCTCAGATATTGTACTTGAGTAACAGTAGAAGTACTCAGATCTTGTACTTGAGTAACAGTAGAAGTACTCAGATCTTGTTCTTGAGTAACAGTAGAAGTACTCAGATCTTGTTCTTGAGTAACAGTAGAAGTACTCAGATATTGTACTTGAGTAACAGTAGAAGTACTCAGATCTTGTACTTGAGTAACAGTAGAAGTACTCAGATATTGTACTTGTGTAACAGTAGAAGTACTCAGATCTTGTCTTGAGTAACAGTAGAAGTACTCAGATATTGTACTTGAGTAACAGTAGAAGTACTCAGATATTGTACTTGTGTAACAGTAGAAGTACTCTGATCTTGTACTTGTGTAAAAGTAGAAGTACTCAGATCTTGTCTTGAGTAACAGTAGAAGTACTCAGATCTTGTACTTGTGTAACAGTAGAAGTACTCAGATCTTGTACTTGAGTAACAGTAGAAGTACTCAGATCTTGTACTTGTGTAAAGTAGAAGTACTCAGATCTTGTACTTGAGAAACAGTAGAAGTACTCAGATCTTGTACTTGTGTAACAGTAGAAGTACTCAGATCTTGTACTTGAGTAACAGTAGAAGTACTCAGATCTTGTACTTGTGTAAAAGTAGAAGTACTCAGATCTTGTCTTGAGAAACAGTAGAAGTACTCAGATCTTGTTCTTGAGTAACAGTAGAAGTACAGATCTTGTACTGAGTAACAGTAGAAGTACTCAGATCTTGTACTTGAGAACAGTAGAAGTACTCAGATCTTGTTCTTGTTAGCTCAAACTAATGATGAAAGATCTGGAAACACAGACTAAAGGTAATGTATATATATATGTAGTGACGGTGGAGGAAGAGACTGCTAAGGACAAACTCAATTCACAGTGAAATGAAAACATAGAGTATGACTTTATCGTGTGCAGGAAGATAAACAAAATGGTGAGGATAACATCGGTCCAGCTCAGGCATCAATGGTTCACTTTTTATTTGATGTTTTATTTGTTCAATGGTGGGCTAGAACTTTGACATCATTAGAAATACATTAAAAACATTTTTGTTTTGGTGCCAATAACAAAAAGTCCGTTCACATTCTGGGAGAATACAGTAATATATGCAATAAATGCAGCAGGGTTAATGATCCAGAAACAAATATATATATATAACAGGGAACAATTGAATGCTCAGCTAACACTAGAGTACTTAAATACCTCAACACTTTAACTTCAGTGAGGTTTTGAATGCAGGATGTTTACTGGGTTATCTTCACTCTGTGGTATTAATGTATTTATTTCAATAACTTTGTGGAGCTTGTTTTTAGCTCTGTTTCTATCTCACTGAACAGAGTCCCTGGATGTGAACTGGTTCAGCTGGTAAGGCTGCTTATAAAACAAAGGGAGGAGCTGCAGACAGGAAGGGAAGTTGAAAGTGAAGGAATGAAGTCAGACTGCCAGACGCCATTTTACAGCTGGACGGAGCCGCAGGAGAACAACAGGGGAGTGTTAACACCAGGATCTGCTTTAAACACAGGTACGGGCTATTGTTGCCCGGGCAACGGCCCGTTTGCCCTGACCTGCCCCTCTGGAGAGAGCGAGAGTTTTTGGTTTTTTTCTGTTGTGGCCGAATCAACATGATAAGCCCACAATTAGTATTGTAGCGTCTCGCTGCGATAAAACACACTTTGTCAGCGCTGTCATCTGCCGGTGCGTTAAAGTCCACCTCTAGTGTCGGATTTTGGAAAATTGATTTTGAGTTTTCTCATGGCAGCTAGAGTATAGGCGACAAACCAGGGGACTTATCTTCCTCTTGACACCGTCTCTTATTTACAAAAAAAACACCTAAATATACTTGTGATTGTGCTTCTGTCTTTCTGTGTCTTTTCATCTGTAAACTCCCTCACCCTCTCTCTCTTCTCTTGATCGCACTCTCACGGGTGAACACTTCACTGTCCCGCTTCATTGTAGGATTTCTGCCATGTCTCTACTTTAATTTGACCATCTCTGTTATGAAGTTATGGAATACTAAATAAATAAGAAATTAGATACCGTACCGTTACTGCGCTCATAAAGAATGATAAGAATAAGAATAATGCGTATTGAACTGGTTTCATTAATTAGTGAGTTTATTTAAAGGGGACCTATCATGCAAAATGCACTTGTGATGTCTTTTATACATACATATGTGTCCCCGGTGTTCCAGGAAACTCACAAAGTGTCAGAAAACACAACCCTCTCTCTTTTCCTCCATACCCAAATCTCTAAAAACGGGGCTGCAACGGATTTGATACGGGTGGATTTTTTATTTGCCCCTTTTTGACGTAATGTAGGCGCACTCCGCCTGATTGGTCAACTCTCCACCAATCAGGGGAATGAGAGGTTGGGCCATGTTGACTCTCCACTCGTAATCACAGCAAGCATGATAACATGACGCTCGTGCCGGGGCCGTGTCACGCCCCCCTCTTCCGCATGGGGGCGTGGTCAGCTGAATCAGACCTTGCAAAGACAGAGCTGGAGTGAGGCAAAATGAGGCATGGCTAAAATGCATGATCTGTTTCGTATTTTGAAAATTAAAACGTATTAATATACCTTATATATATATATACCTTATATATTATTTAAATATAGCATGATAGGTCCCCTTTAAGGTAATTAGTTAGAAGCCCTATTTCATCAGTATGTCTGCACAGCAGTTACAATGGTCATACTACATTAAAACAGAATCGTCCCCATTTTCTCTTTAATAGTTAGTAACATTAGATATTTTAATGAGATATGGACCGCAAAACTAAAAATATCCCTGGTTTTCCTTTTATGAACTACCGAATGCAAGTAGTCGCCTTCGCTTTTTTTCTTATGAGATGATAATCTATAATTACTCTTCAAATTAGTTAATGTAAAAATCGTTTGGTTTCTTTTACATTAAAACAAATTAGAATTTTCAAAAGGTCTTATGTTTTTTTTCGGGGTAGGCCCTTTTTCCAGTTTAGAGCAATAGCCCCTCCAAATGTCTGTGCACGTCCCTGTTTAAACACATTCATTATTTACTCTGTTAGACTAACATAACTTCTTTGTTAAAAATCAGCGTCCTAGAGTCCAATGAGACTTCTGCAAACTCCTCTATTTCCTGTTTGCTGATCCATCAGAGTTACTGTGTGTGTGTGTGTGTGTGTGTGTGTGTGTGTGTGTGTGTGTGTGTGTGTGTGTGTGTGTGTGTGTGTGTGGTGTGTGTGTGTGTGTGTGTGTGTGTGGTGTGTGTGTGTGTGTGTGTGTGTGTGTGTGTGTGTGTGTGTGTGTGTGTGTGGGTGTGTGTGTGTGTGTGTGTGTCACAGACTGGAGAAGATGAGTGATTTAAAAGATGAGGAAGAGGACACATCTTCAGTCTTCAGCTGTCTGTCTCTGAAGAGTGACCGGTCTATTCCGGAACCTCCACTCTTCAGAAATGGACCTGGACCCTCAGACACAAAGTAAGAGTTTCTGCTGTAAACTGACCTGAAGAGGATTCCGTTTTTATACAACCTAATTTAAGGATATTTCAATATGCAATTATATTATCATTGTATCTGCATGCCCCCGGACCCCCCTAGACGACGGGAGGTCAATCCACAAATAAAACAGGTTTACATGGATAGGAGAATAGATAAGTTTGCACACTCATTATATACACTACACATTTTTCTTGGATTTTTTAAACACCATAGTCCCTAATTTGTTTGTAGAAAGGCAGGAAAAGGAATTAAATCGAGAAAATGTTTCTGTGTGTGTGTGTGTGTGTGTGTGTGTGTGTGTGTGTGTGTGTGTGTGTGTTGTGGTGTGTGTGTGTGTGTGGTGTGTGTGTGTGTGTGTGTGTGTGGTGTGTGTGTGTGTGTGTGTGTGTGTGTGTGGTGTGTGTGTGTGTGTGTGTGTGTGTGTGATCTCTCAGACTGGAGACGATGAGTGATTTAAAAGATGAGGAAGAGGACACACCTTCAGTCTTCAGCTGTCTGTCTCTGAAGAGTGACCGGTCTAAAGAATGGTTTGAAGACTTCAGAAATGGACCTGGACCCTCAGACACAAAGTAAGAGTTTCTGCTGTAAACTGACCTGAAGAGGATTCAGCTTTTATACAACCTAATATATTAAGGATATTTCAATATGCAATTATATTATCATTGTATCTGTGGCATAAAATGGTTTTAAATGGCACAAATATTGATAAACACTAAAAACTAAATACATATCATCCAAAACATTATTCACTACTTGGGCATGTTTATGATATGTGTTCTTAAAGGTGGGGTAGGTAATTTTGGAGAAACCAGCTCGAGTGCGCTAGAATTTGAAAATACACAACCGAAAAAAATCTGCCCCTTCCTCACAGAGCCCCTCCTCCAACACACACGAACGCACACATGACCAATGAGGGCACGAGGTCAGTTTGTGCACAGATGGAAGGCTGACAGGCAGGTAGGCCATCCAGTTACTTTAGCCGGGCCGGCTCAGATGATTGGTCGTGCTTTCACAGCGCTACGGCTTCCACAGATGAATGTTTTATGGATTTTTTGTCAAAGCACTGAAGATATTCATTGCTATCGGGATGTTAAGAGCATTCCATGGAATATAACAACAAGTGGATCTCGAGCCGGTTTCTCAAACTTACCTACCCCACCTTTAAGATGATTATTAAGGGATAATGTGCAGCGAGGCGGTCCTTATGGGTAAAAGAACACCCGACAGGCTTGTCAGGAGCCCGACGCGAAGCTGAGGGATCTCGATCAGCATGAAGGGTGTTCTTTTACCCAGAATGACCAAGTCGCTGCACATTATCCCGCTTATTACACGGCCACATTCTCAACAAAGTAACGACATGACTCACAATATTAATTGAAATGCTTTTATAGATTTAGAAAAAAATATATTGATTTAAAAAAATAGTAGGCTGTTATTGATTTAAAATGACATGCATCCGCTAAGAAAAATAGTCCGTTGTTACCGTTTGAACTACGTAGCAACGGCAGGAACTGCTTCGATAGCCTTTTTGCTGACCTTTTTGATTACAGATTTGAAAACATCGTTGCTTGCTTTAAAAGGAGCACAATTCATCCCTGCCCTGATGCCAAAGTAACTGGCAACTGAATATGTTTTGCCGTTTGATGTCTATGTCTGGACCGTTGCGTAAAAAGTAGGGTTTCTGCCCCGTTACTTCTCCGCTGTTTTCTTGTCCCAGTCCGAAAAGCAAACTGCATGCAGTTTGCTTTTCGGCCAAACTGTATACAGTTAAATCGACCGGACTTCTTTCTGCAGATGTGAGCGTTCTTAACAACGGTCAATAAGTCCTTGACAACCGTCTGTCTGTACTGGATTAACAACATCTCACGTGTTCTGAATTGACCAATCAGAATCGAGCATTACATTACATTACATTTAGCTGACGCTTTTATCCAGAGAGACTTACAATAAGTGCATTCGACCAAGAAGATACAAACTTGAAGAAAACAGAATCATATAAGAACATCAGGTTTCATAGAGCCAAAACATTTCAAGTGCTACTCAACTGGCTTTAGATAAGCCAGTCCTTTGTTAGTATATAAGTGCTTTGTTAGTAATTCTATCGCTCGAAGTGGAGTCGAAAGAGATGAGTTTTCAGTCTGCTCCGGAAGATGTGGGGGTAGTGGTGGTCTAATAGATAGTGAGGTGGGCTGAAGATCGGAAGGTTCTGAGTTCAAATCCCGGCTGAACACCACCACTAGTGTGCCCTTGAGTCAGGCACTTAGCCCTTAGTTACTCCAGGGAGAATGTCCCTGTAATTGTAAGTCGCTTTGGATAAAAGCATCAGCTAAATGAAATGTAATGTGTAAGCTTTCTGCTGTCCTGATGTCAATAGGGAGCTCATTCCACCATTTTGGAGCCAGGATAACAAACCGACGTGCGGGCACAGCGAGCCGTTTGGCTGATGCAGAGCGGAGTGCACGTGCTGGGGTGTATGGTTTAACCATGTCCTGGATGTAGGAAGGGCCAGATCCATTCACAGCATGGTACGCAAGTACCAGTGTCTTGAAGTGGATTCTAGCAGTTACTGGAAGCCAGTGAAGGGAGCGGAGGAGCGGCGTGGTGTGGGAACATTTTGATAGGTTGAAAACCAGACGAGCCGCTGCATTCTGGATGAGCTGCAGAGGTCAGATGGCACATGCAGGTAGACCAGCCAGGAGGGAGTTGCATTAGTCTAGGCGTGAGACGACGAGAGCCTGGGCCAGAACCTGCGTAGCTTTCTGGGTCAGGAGGGGACGTATCCCTGATGTTGTAAAGAGTATATCTGCAGCAGCAGGTTGTAGAAGCGATGTTTGCAGTGAAGGACAGGTTGTTATCTAGGGTCACACCCAGATTCCTTGCAGTCTGAGTCGGGGAAACAACAGAGGAGCCGATGTTGATTGTTAGGTCAAGAGTGGGACAATCTTTTCCGGAAGGAAAAGCAGTTCAGTGTCAAGG
Source organism: Dissostichus mawsoni (assembly GCA_011823955.1). NCBI lineage: Eukaryota > Metazoa > Chordata > Actinopteri > Perciformes > Nototheniidae > Dissostichus > Dissostichus mawsoni. The sequence goes on from JAAKFY010000007.1 coordinate 38,594,142, forward strand.
TTGAGCTTGAGGTGGTGAGCAGACATCCACTGAGAGATGTCAGCTAGACAAGCAGAGATGCGTGCGACGACCTGGGTCTCTGAGCGGGGAAAGGACAGAATTAATTGGGTGTCGTCAGCGTAGCAGTGGTATGAAAAACCATGCGGGCTAATGACTGATCCGAGCGAGTTTGTGTACAGAGAGAAGAGGAGGGGACCAAGGACAGAGCCCTGAGGGACCCCTGTAGTTAATTGACAAGGGTCGCACTCGGACCCTCTCCAAGTTACCCTGTAGGTGCGGTCTTTGAGGTATGAGGTGAGGAGGGAAAGTGCAGAGCCTGAAACTCTTCTTGGAGAGTGCGAAGGAGGATCTGATGGTTCACCGTGTCGAATGCAGCAGACAGGTCCAGAAGGATGATGACCGAGGAGAGGGAGGCTGCTTTAGCCGTGTGCAGTTCCTCAGAGACAGCGAGGAGGGCAGTTTCTGTGGAGTGACCTGCCTTGAAACCAGACTGGTGGTATTCAACTAAGCCATGTAATAATAATAGTAATAACCTGGTGAACTGGTTGTGTTTAGCATTAGCAGATATAACAGAGTTTTGTGTGAGTACATAAACACAACTGCGTATTCGTGCAGCGTGACACATTTCATCTTGAGTGTACAGTTTGTGACGCTCTGCCCATTGGTGAGAATCAGCTCCACTAATGTAAAGTGCTATAAAGGATGTGTTCATCTCCACAGAGGGAAGAGGAGAAGTGCTGCCAGTCAGACCAGAACTGTACGAGGTAAGAGGCCGAACACATGCAGCGTTTATTCCTCTTCCTGGTTCATTTGTTTTGGATTAGGTATACTGTTGTAGAGCATAGACAGTAAGCTGTTTTATAAAACATTTAACTCTATATTTTTAATTAGATTCTCAGAGCATTTTCCTGATTCTCTCGTGTTTCCTTCTCTTCCAGCAGATAGTGGTCTGCAGGAGGTTTTAGATGAACATAGGCTCAGTCTGAGGAGGAGATGTGAACGTGTGACTGAAGGAACTGATCAAAGTGAAACCCTCCTCAACAGCATCTTCACTGAGCTCTACATCACACAAGGCCAGAGTGAAGAGGTTAATACCCAACATGAGGTGAGGCAGCTGGAGACAGCTTCCAAGAAGAAGACCCTCCATGACACTCCAATCAAGTGCCAGGACATCTTTAAAGCCTTACCTGACCAACAGACTCACATCAGAGCGGTCCTGACCAACGGAGTCGCTGGAGTTGGAAAAACCTTCTCAGTGCAGAAGTTCACTCTGGACTGGGCCGAGGGTTTGGAAAACCAAGATGTCAGTCTGGTGATCCCGCTCTCCTTCAGGGAGCTGAACCTGATCAAAGGTGAGCAGTACAGTCTTCTCAGGCTGCTCCATGTTTTCCATCCAACCTTACAGAAGGTCACAGCAGAGCAGCTGGCTGTCTGTAAAGTGCTGTTCATCTTTGACGGCCTGGATGAAAGCAGACTTTCTCTGGATTTCAGAAACAATGAGGTTGTGTCTGATGTCTCACAGAAGTCCTCAGTCAACGTGCTGCTGACAAACCTCATCAGGGGGAAGCTGCTTCCCTCGGCTCTCGTCTGGATAACTTCCAGACCTGCAGCGGCCAATCAGATCCCTCCTGAGTGTGTGGACAGGGTAACAGAAGTACGAGGCTTCACTGACGCCCAGAAGGAGGAGTACTTCAGGAGGAGATCGAGTGATGAAGACCTGTCCAGCAGAATCATCTCTCACATCAAGGGCTCCAGGAGTCTCCACATCATGTGTCTGATCCCAGTCTTCTGCTGGATCACTGCTGCAGTTCTGGACCACATGTTGACTACAGACCAGAGAGGAGAGCTGCCCCAGACCCTCACTGACATGTACTCACACTTCCTGCTGGTCCAGATAAAGAGGAAGAAGCAGAAGTATGAAGAGGGACATGAGACGAGTCCACAGCAGCTGACGGAGGCTGACAGGGAGGTTCTTCTGAAGCTGGGGAGGCTGGCGTTTGAACATCTGGAGAAAGGAGACATCATGTTCTACCAAGAAGACCTGGAGCGCTGTGGTCTTGATGTCACCGAGGCCTTGGTGCACTCAGGAGTTTGTACAGAGATCTTCAAAAGAGAGAGTGTGATCTTCCAGAAAACAGTCTACTGCTTTGTTCATCTGAGCATTCAGGAGTTTCTGGCTGCAGTCTACATGTTGCACTGTTACACCAACAGAGACACAGAGGTACTGAAGGACTTCCTGCAGGAAGGACTATGAGAACAGTAACAGCAGTGATCAGGATTACCCATCCCTGGATGTCTTCCTAAAGGGAGCCATGGAGAAATCCCTCAGAAGTGAAAATGGCCACCTGGACCTGTTTGTCCGTTTCTCCACGGCCTCTCTCTGGAGTCCAACCAGAGACTGTTAGGAGGCCTGCTGGGTCGCACAGACAACAGACCAGAAACCATCCAGAGAGCCATCAGCAACCTGAAGGAGATGAGAGTGAAATCTCTCCTGACAGGAGCATCAACATCTTCCACTGTCTGACAGAGATGAAGGACCACTCAGTACATCAGGAGATCACAGAGTTCCTGAAGTCAGAGAACAGATCAGAGAAGGAACTCTCTGAGATCCACTGCTCTGCTCTGGCCTACATGCTGCAGATGTCAGAGGAGGTTCTGGATGAGTTGGACCTGAGAAGTACAAAACATCAGAGGAGGGACGACAGAGACTGATTCCAGCTGTGAGGAACTGCAGGAAGGCTGTGTAAGTCCAGATGTGATTAACTTTATAAACTAATGTGGATCAGGAGTTTAATTATTCAAATAAACACGATAACATTTCTGCTGTTTAAATACTGAGAGCAAAATAAACCAACACTGTTCTTCTATTTATTTATAATAATAGTTAAACTGAAGCGTTTCTCTCTTCATATTGAGTGATGGAGGCGACATGTCAAACACATGGAGGACTTTAGAGGTTTCTCAGCATGTGATCACACCACACAGCAGGACTTACAGTTATCAGAGAAAGCACTTATTACTTTCTAGTAGGGCTGCACGATTTGGGGAAATAATCTAATTGCGATTTTTCTGACAGATATTGCGATTCGATTTGTAATATTTGTTTTTAAGCGACCCAACGGAAGTTTATTGTAAAATGCGGCCATATCTCCGGCTAGGAAGGTCGCATCAACGTGCTCCCGTGTCTAGCACCCCCGCAGCCCGACTACGAGTGAAAGAACTAAACTTACATGAAACTTCCGTTGGGTTAGATGTAAAGGTAACACTTTATATTAAGGTACACAAACCACCAACCATCAACATGTATATTAGCAGTATATTGGCTCTTTATTAGTCATTATAAAACACTTATTAATGCCTTATTCTACATGACCTTATTCTACATGACCATATTCTACACGTAATAAGCCATTAGTTGAGAGTTTTTCCTCAATAACCCTCTAATTAGTGCTGATTTATTGCAAGTAAGGAAGGTGTTGTACATGAGTTTTGGTCTTAATATGCTCTGCTCAATATGGGCCTAATAAGGCAGCAGTACCACAGGAATAGTAATTCTCCCATAATAACACTTAACAAATATGATCTATTCTTATGTAACAAGACATGAAACTATAAGTGTTAATTGTGTTGTGTTTATGTGATGACATTTGGAGATGTTTAAACTCAATGAGAAAATGCGTTAGCATTGGCGCTAGCATTTGCGTTAGCATTCACGCTAGCGTTAGCATACATGCTAGCGTTAGCCATACTGTGACAGTTTGACTTACTTATTTAGGTTCTTTATTGACTTTTTTGGGGTGCCAGTCAGGTCTCTCTCCTGACGTTTCAGATGTTGATAGTCAGTCAGTTTTAGTAAGTCTGTACTGCACAAAGGTGTATACATCTCACTGCAAACACCCAACATTGAATGACATTAGAACATATAAGAAAGGACACAACTCAAAATTATAATCACAAATAGCAAGTGTATTTTGAACACCCCACAAACAATCAAACAATCCTTCGCCCCACAGTTCAATTTTAAATCCAAAATGTTCCACTTCGGGTTTTCTTCAAAATAAATAAAACATTCAATTTACCACGGGAGAATGTCAGTCATTTTAGTTAATCCAGTCGGTTTTGGAAATCCAGTCCTGGTTTTCAAGGTGGTTGGGAGATGACCGGCTCCTTTCAGTTTTGAAAACAATCCGGGAAAAGTGACAGAAGGGTATGATGACAGTGGACGGCGGATCAGACAAACGGCAACACGGACTTTAAATAACCTAACTGCTGGTTTCTAAATGGATGAGCGTGTTGCTCCGACGATCTCTCTTGCTGCACACACCCTTCCCCTTCCTGCTCCGTCTAACTATATAGGGAGAATTGAATGGAGGCGCCAACCAACAGCGAATCACTGGCTGGGTGGGCGTTACCGTGAGTGACTACCGGTGTTTACCTCTCCGGTTGTTACACTCCTTCCCCCATGAGAGAAGCCTGACATAGGAAGGCTTTTTCATTTTCCTTATCCCTCCTTATTTATTTCCGATATTGTTGTCCCAACTTTAAGCTGAAAAACCCACAAAATCCTCTTCATCGCTTTCCTCTTCAAAAATCTTGAGGATACGCTGATGTTGCTTTCTGTCCATCTCTTCAGCAGTGGGAAAGCATGGTTTGATTTGAGCCACATTAACAACACGAATGTTCTCTCCAGTCTCTTCTAGGACCACCTCAAAGTTTAAAGGTCCGACTTGCCTGATGACACGATAGGGACCTTTCCACCTAGGTGCTAATTTGGCCATATAGGATTTATCAGCCCTTGAGTAAGGATGTGCTTTTATCCACACACGATCCTTCTCTGAGAAATCCACATCTCTTCTTCCTTTGTCATAGTTTCTTTTTGTCTCTGCCTTGCTTTTTCCATGTTGCCGTTTACCATTTTCTGAAACTCGGCTATCTGTTTAGCTGTAGTGTATGCAGAGGTGTCAGGATCACAGAGATGGGGCTTTAGCTCGACATCCAATGGGCCTTTCAAAGGACGACAAAGGTTTAGCTCTGCAGGGGTGACTTCTGTGGACTCATGCACCGCTGAATTCAGTGTAAAGCGGAATTCTGGTAAGTATTTGTCCCAAGCTTTGTGTTTTTCTTCCACATAGGAAGCCATCATAGCTTTCACATTCCGGTTAACTCTTTCAGTCAGATTTGTTTGAGGGTGGTACGGTGAGGTCCGTTTCTGCTGAAGGTTCCACCGCCTGCATGTTTCTCCAAAAACAGCTGAAACAAACTGGGGACCTTGGTCCGAGAGGATGAAGGTCGGTACACCCCAGCGAGTCAGAATCTCCTTTGTTAATATCTGGGATACTGCCTCTGCTGTTGCTTTACGAAGTGGAAACATCTCAACCCATCTGCTGTAGTAGTCCACAAAGACGATGAGATAGAGGTTACCACTAGAGCTTCTTGGGAAGGGTCCCATGAGATCAACTCCTAACATCTCCCAAGGTCCATGTACCACAGTCTGCTGAAGTTTCCCTGGAGGTTTTCGGGTCTGAGGTTTGTAAAGCTGGCAAACCTGACAACAACGTACATGCTCTCTTACATCAATGCTCATTTTAGGCCAATACACAAGGGCTTGTAGTCTTTTATACGTTTTATGTCTTCCGAAATGGCCGGACACAGGATCATTATGGTAATGGTGGAGTAGTTGTTGGCGTAGTGAAGATGGAATATACACCTGGTATAATGTTTTGTGAGGTAAGTGCACCACTCTGTATACCTTGTCCTCCAAAACAGTAAACTTGGTAGTTGCGTTTTCAACGACTTCTCCTTTTTCCATGATTGCATCGTACAGAGTCTGGATGACAGAATCCTCCTGCTGGGCTTTCCAGATGTCCTCATCAGTAATTTGTAGGTTTTTATAGGTGTCCCTCTTGGAGCGCAGCACAGCAGCACAGGTGGCAGGTTGTGTCTGGGCATCATCCACGGGAGCTCTTGACAGCATCTGGAACTGTGTTGTATTTTCCTTTACGGTACTCTACAGTGAAGGAGAACTCCTGGAGACGGAGAGCCCAACGAATAAGTCGCGCGCTGGGTTTTTGCGTTTTGAAAACCCAGACAAGTGAGGAATGATCGGTCACTACTGTAAAGTGTCTGCCTTCCAAGTAGTACCTCCACTTCTCTAGGGCCCATACGACAGCGAGGCATTCTTGCTCTGTGGTCGAGTAGTTCCGCTCTGCCTGGTTTAAAGTTTGGCTGGCTAATGCCAGGACCTGCTCTGTACCGAGACCAGTCTGTTGAGCCAAGACTGCCCCCAAACCGACATCACTGGCGTCAGTGTAGACGATAAAGGGGAGTTTAAAGTCAGGATGACCCAGGATTGGCGGTGAAACCAGACGTTTTTTAGAACCTCAAAAGCGGTCTGACATTGAGAAGTCCAGAGGAACCTGGCTCCTTTCCGTTTAAGGGCGTTGAGTGGTTCGGTTAACTGTGAGAATCCAGGCACAAAGCGATGATACCATCCAGCCATCCCAAGAACCCTTTGGAGTTCCTTGATGTTCTGGGGAACAGGGACGTTCTGTACTGCCTTTGTCTTTTCAGGGTCAACTTCAACACCAACAGAGGAAACAACATGGCCCAGAACTTCAGAGAGGTTCGGAAAAACTGACTCTTTTTCATGTTGACTGTAAGATTCGCCTCACGTAGCTTGTCTAGCACCGCTTGTATATCAGATGTGTGTTTTTCGAAGGTGTCAGAATAGATGATGATGTCGTCTAAATATACAAAGCATGTCTTTCCCTGTAGGTCCCGAAGTACTATCTCCATCAGCCGTTGGAAAGTAGCTGAGGCGTTCTTAAGTCCAAATGCATTACTTTGAACTGATACAGGCCAAAGGGCATATGAAGGCAGTTTTTTCTCGGCTATCATTATCCATTTGAACTTGCCAGTAGCCACTGTTGAGGTCCAAGGAAGTGAATACTACAGATCCAGCCAATGACTCTAGTATTTCCTGGATGTTTGGTAAGGGATAGGCGTCAGTGTGGGTAGATGTATTCATCTTTCTGTAGTCCACACAAAACCTTGGTTTGCGATCCTGTTTTTTAGGCACCAGGACAACGGGAGCAGCATATGGAGAGGAAGATGGCTCAATGTCTTTTTCTAACATTTCTTCCACATGTTCTTTTATGACCTGAAGTTTGGATGGGGACACACGATAGGCCTTCTGTTTGATGGGCATATTGTGTGTGAGGAAAATGTTGTGTGTCAGAATATTTGTGTTACCAAGTTTTTCTGTACAAACATCAGAGTTTGCTTGTAGTCGACATAACAGTTGTTTTTTTCCGAAATCGTCTAGGTGAGAAGTGAGGGTAGCAGCCTGTAGGAGGTCAGGGCATGGTGGTAGAGAAACCACGCTACCAGGAGGCACAGCAGAGAAGAAGGCAAGTTGTGGTGCAAAACCTGCACTCTGACTTTCTTTCAAGAACTGATACTGGCGCTTCTTATTGCACTTAAACCAGTAACTGCTCTCTGATGGAAGCAGGCAGGACGACACAAGGTAATGTAACTGTTTGCGTCTTTAATGTGAGGTTCATATCGCTAAAGGCTGTCTCGCTTCGCCATCTGCCAGGTACAAGGGTCCCCTTGTCCAGGGTTTGAGCACATCTCGCTGTCCTTTAATTCCTTTCCATATTTTTTCGTTTACCAGGGTGTAAGATGAACCGGTGTCAAGAATTGCAGTTCCCATCCATGGACCAATGTGCAATGGAACCATCAACTGACAGGGAAGAGTGCCCCCTGGTGGTACTGAAGAAAAGTTGGCAGGAGTGGTTGGTCCTAGGAAACCAAGTGTAGCATGACCATCATGGGGAGTTTTTGGTTGTTGATATGGGGTTTTCTGAGGAGGAGTAGCCCTGTTAGAGTTCCACTGTGGGCAGGAAGCTGGGGCATGACTTCCCTTACAGTGCCAACAGAACACTTGGGGGGTCGGTTGTGATTAGGTTGGCTTGGTCGGACAGGGTTTTCTCTGTTAGGAGGCATAGCAGCAGATTTAGAGGCAACATGCTGAGGTGTTTTACTTAGCAAATTCTTTCTTTGTTCATATTGCATCTGGTTCTCCCGGTCCTTCTCCAGTTGCTGACCAAGGCGGACAAGTCCATCGACAGAGGTGACTCTGCTACTTCTCAGCTGACTGGCCAGTTGGGGGTTCATGTTTTTCAAAATCAGCTTTATGATCTCCTCTTCATCAATATTTGGTTTCCAGCGCATAATGACTGATACATGTAGGCATGTACCAGTGTAAGATATTAAGGGGGGGCATATTGTGATAACCAGGCCTGTCATAAAATGCACCCCCCCCAAAAGATGTTTCTATTAATCCCACCCTCAAGCATTTTTTATGGTATGGTTCTAGGACTAGTACCAATAAATGGAGCAAGTTTCATGAATGTGACACTTTTATTTTGTAAGATAGCAAGGGGTGCATAACGTGGCAAAAATATGCTGACAAAGACTATGTAACATTTGTAAACATATATTTTGATTATTATATGACAAATATGTAAAATTAAACAATACATTTTAAAGCACGTGTATACAGACAGGACGTAACAATAAAAAAAAAAGAAAAAAACTGAAAAGGAAGTGACGAATGAATTTCGACACCACTACCATCAAATACGGAGCTAAAAGTTTAACCACAAGAATCAAGACTATATGAGCTTCCACTAAACAACTCAGTCTGAAAATTACCATTAATAAAAACCTGAACATTTACTTTTCGTTTTAAACATAGTTTTAAGGTGTAAACGTGTCATTTAGAAATGCGCGTTCCCGTGACAAGGGGGGCATTTCATGATGGGGGTGCATCATTTGACACAACACCGGCAGTCAGCGAACCGAGCCGGCCGTCTACGGCCCGCTGACGACCGGCCGTTCTGTGATTCTCCAGAACACACAGATGGCTAGTCCGCCCTTACCCTGTATTCCACCGGGTCACCGCGGCGCAGACGGACCCGGTGGAATACAGGGTCTACCGCGTTTAGGAACCGTTAAGCAGAACCGAAATTGTGTATTTTGTATGGGTACCCGGTACCCGGCATTTTCTTATCAGTTCTCATCTGGAACCGAGTTTCGGTTCCCAACCCTAGCCACTGACAGCAGGAGCACAGACATGTGATCAGATCACACTGACAACACATTACACTCTATTATAATGTATTATTATATATAATATAAATGGACTAACAGCAAATGTCAATCAGAACATATGTCAAATATTTTTTCATCAAATGCTTGAGTTTAATATAATGTTTCCTCTTTTTAACATGTTGTAATTGATATGTTATTATAGACTTACTCGCTGTGGACTCTCAAAGACTCTCTGTGAGTTTGTGGCCTCAGCTCTGAAGTCTGACCCCTCCCATCTGAGAGATCTGGACCTGAGTAAGAACGATATGAAAGATTCATCAGTGGAGCTGCTGAGTTCTGGACTAAAGAGTCCAAACTGCAGACTGGAGGCTCTCAGGTCAGTTCACTGACTGCAGTTCATACAGATCTGTTTGTGTTTATGATTTTCTGAATTTCCCTGAGAACAAATACAATGTTATTGTTATTTGTTCCACTGTTGCTAATGACTGAATATTGATCAGAGTAACAAAGAGAAGGTGAATGTGTGAGGGAGTGTTTGAGCTTCCACAGACTCACTCTGTGCTCCATGAGTCAGTGGAGATGCTGTCAGTACTGATGAGCTGTGAGGGAGATGAAGGAGTTGTTCAACATCTGATCAAAGTTCAAGTTCCAGATTATCAATGGATTGTTTCTGCATCATCTCTGACATTAAAACCCTGTTTAACTCTGAACAGATTATTAAACCTGGAGTTATTTCAAACAGGAACTTTGTTTTCTAAAGTTACATCATGTTTTCTTTATTCAGACTGAGGAACTGCGGGTTGTCAGAGATCAGCTGTTCTGCTCTGGCCTCAGCTCTGAAGTCCAACATCCATCTGAGATATCTGGACCTGAGATTCAACACTCTGAAGGCTTCAGGAGTGAAGCTGCTGAGAGATCTTCTGGAGAGTCCAGACTGCAGACTGGTGACTCTCAGGTCAGTAAGGGGTCTCTGCTGGTTCAGCAGTATTGTATTAAGGCTCTACACACCGGCCCGACTTTGGGAGTCAGAGGCCGTTCGAAGCCGTCAGAGGCAGTCGGGCATTCGCGTCGCACTACTCAGGTTGGTGTGTCGTCTCTTTACGGCACATTTTCAACCCTCCCGCCTCCTCCCGCGGCCGATTCAACATGTTGAATCGGCGCGGGAGGCCAAAGAACGTCGGGACAAATCAATCACTCTGATTGGCTGTTCAGCTTAGCGAATCAGTGCATCAGAAGTGAAGCGGAAGTGAGGGACCAAAACAAACGATAAGAAGGCACACACAGACGGCTAATCTTCCTCATTTTCATCTCACCCGGACGCAAGAGTTTCTTTTTTATCATGACGGCATGGAATGAAGAAAGTGAAGACCAACTGATCAACTGTTTATATTACTAAGTCTGTTCTTCTTCTCTCGGTGTATAAAACGCAGTCTGTCTTCCGGTTGTTGCCTCTTTTGAATGACGAATACACACTACCGCCGCCTGCTGGTAAGGAGAGTTATTGCCACTCGTCGGCTGAAGTATTTGCGGTGTGTTCGTAGGCGGGCGGCTTTATCCGACGTAGCTGACGTAAAAGTCGGGACCTTCAGTACGCGTTCTTTGGTCTCAGGTTGGTGTGTAGAGACCTTTTAAACACAGGGAGGTGTTTCTCTCACTGGGGAATCCCAACAGATCAGTGATGTTACCCACTGACTGCAGGCTCTTTCATTCTTCCATCAACTATAGAAGGCCAGCTGGAAATGCAAAGCCACACTTTAGTAATCAACTCTCTAACAGACAGATGGGTTTTACAGAAGAGTGGGAAAGGTGGTCTGTTCTTTATGGGATGTTTTAGTTTCTAATGACTGGTTACTTCCTGTAATGCAGCTGAGAGCTGTGGCAGGCAGTCGTAGTGTTTGCAGAGAAGATATGATGGGATGTAAAGCCTGAGCTCAGGACTCTGAAGCTGACTCAAAGAACTAACACTTATTTAAACTGGATCTCAAACTGTTGGATTGTGTTCATCTCTACAGGATCAGAGGAGGAGAGACGATCAGAGCCAAGATCCAGAAGACCTGTGAGTACTGAAACCATATCCTCCATTCATCAAGATATGAAACTCTTTAATGGAGCATGACCTCAGAGGAAAACAACACTCTAGTTTCTCTCTTCATCATTCTGGCTGTTTCTCTCCATGTTTTATTATCATCATCATTCTCTCTCTCTCTCCTTCTCCTCTCAGGTGACAGGAAGTGAAGACACACAGAAAGGTGAGAGGTCGTACCGTGTGAACTGTATTTATTGAGGTTTCACTACAGAATCAAATGTAGTTATTGATCAGTGTTTTTACATGTTGATGTAGAAGAGACATGAAGAAGAGGGGACACATGTTGATGTAGAAGAGACATGAAGAAGAGGGGACACATGTTGATGTAGAAGAGACATGAAGAAGAGGGGACACATGTTGATGTAGAAGAGACATGAAGAAGAGGGGACACATGTTGAAGTAGAAGAGACATGAAGAAGAGGGGACACATGTTGATGTAGAAGAGACATGAAGAAGAGGGGACACATGTTGATGTAGAAGAGACATGGAGAAGAGGGGACACATGTTGAAGTAGAAGAGACATGAAGAAGAGGGGACACATGTTGATGTAGAAGAGACATGAAGAAGAGGGGACACATGTTGATGTAGAAGAGACATGGAGAAGAGGGGACACATGTTGAAGTAGAAGAGACATGAAGAAGAGGGGACACATGTTGATGTAGAAGAGACATGAAGAAGAGGGGACACATGTTGATGTAGAAGAGACATGGAGAAGAGGGGACACATGTTGATGTAGAAGAGACATGGAGAAGAGGGGACACATGTTGATGTAGAAGAGACATGAAGAAGAGGGGACACATGTTGATGTAGAAGAGACATGAAGAAGAGGGGACACATGTTGATGTAGAAGAGACATGAAGAAGAGGGGACACATGTTGATGTAGAAGAGACATGGAGAAGAGGGGACACATGTTGATGTAGAAGAGACATGAAGAAGAGGGGACACATGTTGATGTAGAAGAGACATGGAGAAGAGGGGACACATGTTGATGTAGAAGAGACATGAAGAAGAGGGGACACATGTTGATGTAGAAGAGACATGAAGAAGAGGGGACACATGTGATGTAGAAGAGACATGAAGAAGAGGGGACACATGTTGATGTAGAAGAGACATGAAGAAGAGGGGACACAGGTTGATGTAGAAGAGACATGAAGAAGAGGGGACACATGTTGATGTAGAAGAGACATGAAGAAGAGGGGACACATGTTGATGTAGAAGAGACATGAGAAGAGGGGACACATGTTGATGTAGAAGAGACATGAAGAGAGGGGACACATGTTGATGTAGAAGAGACATGAAGAAGAGGGGACACATGTTGATGTAGAAGAGACATGAAGAAGAGGGGACACATGTTGATGTAGAAGAGACATGAGGAAGAGGGGACACATGTTGATGTAGAAGAGACATGAGGAGGGGGACACATGTTGATGTAGAAGAGACATGAGGAAGAGGGGACACATGTTGATGTAGAGAGACATGAGAAGAGGGGACACATGTTGATGTAGAGAGACATGAGAAGAGGGGACACATGTTGATGTAGAGAGACATGAGGAAGAGGGACACATGTTGATGTAGTAGAGACATGAGGAAGAGGGGACACATGTTGTGTAGTAGAGACATGAGAAGAGGGGACACATGTTGGTGTAGTAGAGACATGAGAAGAGGGACACATGTTGATGTAGTAGAGACATGAGGAAGAGGGGACACATGTTGATGTAGTAGAGACATGAGGAAGAGGGGACACATGTTGATGTAGTAGAGACATGAGAAGAGGGGACACATGTTGATGTAGTAGAGACATGAGGAAGAGGGGACACATGTTGATGTAGAAGACATGAAGAAGAGGGGACACATGTTGATGTAGTGAGACATGAGAAGAGGGGACACATGTTGATGTAGTAAGACATGAAGAAGAGGGGACATGTTGATGTAGAAGAGACATGAGAAGAGGGGACACATGTTGATGTAGAAGACATGAGAAGAGGGGACACATGTTGATGTAGTAGAGACATGAAAGAGGGGACACATGTTGATGTAGAAGACATGAGAAGAGGGGACACATGTTGATGTAGTAGAGACATGAAGGAAGAGGGGACACATGTTGATGTAGTAGAGACATGAAGAAGAGGGGACACATGTTGATGTAGTAGAGACATGAAGAAGAGGGGACACATGTTGATGTAGTAGAGACATGAGAAGAGGGGACACATGTTGATGTAGTAGAGACATGAGAAGAGGGGACACATGTTGATGTAGTAGAGACATGAGGAAGAGGGGACACATGTTGATGTAGTAGAGACATGAGGAAGAGGGGACACATGTTGATGTAGTAGAGACATGAGGAAGAGGGGACACATGTTGATGTAGTAGAGACATGAAGAAGAGGGGACACATGTTGATGTAGTAGAGACATGAGGAAGAGGGGACACATGTTGATGTAGTAGAGACATGAGGAAGAGGGTTCATCATAATAGGAGACCTTTAATGTTCTTGTTCCTGCTCCTCAGAGCGACCTCGGGGAACTCTGCTCCGCGAGGAAAGGCTCTCGGATCGGGAAGATGTGCGACTGTCCGTCTGGAGCTTTCTGCATCTTCCTCCTGCTCAAGTGCTCATGAGCTCATTTTAAAATAACATGTATATATTGTTGAGGTCTCCATATTAGGTTGAATACTCAAAACGCAAGTTAATTATAATCAATTATATTCTTGTATAACCCACAATGATTATGCTTCATATTTTATAATCTTCTATATTTACAGTATAAACAAAACACAAGTGGTTTGTTAAGTTGAGTGTAAGACTTATAATGGTTTATGGGTGTCACTGATTAGAGAGGAGAGACAGTTTCTTCCCTCTTCCCTCACAGCAGTACACAGGGGGGGGGGGGGGGGGGTTGGGGGGCTCCTGACTTAAGGTTTTTGTGCCATAGCCGAGAATAATATTTTCCAGTCCTGCACACTAGAGGTCATGACCTTTTCACACATGTTTGGGAAGGTGTGTCTTATGCCATAGCCATAGAATATGTCTGGTCATGTCCAGTCCTGTACATCAGAGGCCATGCCCGCTTCCACAAACATGGGTATGGAGGAGGGTCTTTAGGTTTTCTGTCCTGCTTTGAGCACAAAGACACTGGCAGAGAGGGAGCAAACGAGAGGGGGGGGGGTTCCCCTGGTAGCTCTCCCGGTAAGCTCTCTCCCTGAGAGCTGGGTTTTTCCCTCGGTAAAGGTTCTCTCAAAACTTGGTAAATATCTCTCAATGTATTCGTTGAATGTTGAGTGAATTGTTGGATGAAAGTTTGAAACTGTTCGATCCTACTGACCATTTATGAGGATCTGCCTCTAAATGCTGTCGGGCTCTAGGTGTGAATGATTAGTACCGCGATTCACGAGGAGATTCCTCTGGATTGTGTCGGAAGTATTTCATGTCTAAACTATGAATTGAGGTTTCATATTAGAACATGACCACAGCATGATGTGTTTAGTATGATTGTCGTGTTGTAACGAGAGAAGCTAGAAACCTGTTCAAGTGTGGACCAATTTCTCTTCAAATAAACTGATCCCACCTTTTGGATTGGGACAACTTAAAAGACATCTGCGCTCTCCTCTCCTGGTTTAAGGTAAGATTGCACACGGCCCCACTCACACTCAGGCAGGGCCACACCTCATTACTGATATCAGAATCCTTCGGGATCGCTTCAACAGATTTAGCGGGTCGTCTGAATTGAAACAGCAGTTCATTGAACCTGGTTCTCCAGGAGTTGATAGAGGTGAGATCTTGCTGACGTTGGTGGATCTGAGCCAAGCAGTGAACTTACATGGACTCAATAACTTCTGTCAATTAGTAGGTCTGAGTCATTTAAATGATCAGGCCCCCGACTCCTACAATATAAATATGTGAAGTAGCTTTCAGAGCATTCATGTTGTCTCTTTAAAACTTGTATCTTTCAGATGTATCCTCTCTTGTTCTGCTTCTTATATAATTAACATGTTTGATTTGGAAAGGTTCAGACAGCTTCAAAGTATCAGGATTCATTCAAGTTTAATAACCACACGAAGAAACAGCAACTAAGAACGTATCGTATTCTCAGATTTGAGGTTTAGTGCTTTGTTGTTTAAGTTTTGGGATGAACTGAATACTTTTGGGGGAACTGGAAAAAGGGACAGTTGTGATTATTGATTTGAAATCAATAAAAAAACCCTCAAATGAAGTCTACATTTATTAAAAAAGGTGCTTTGATGGTATCATCTCTTCTTCTCTAGTCTTCTTATAGCACGCTGCCAACGTTACATTTTAAACACCACATTGTTATTCAAGACTATTTGAAGTCATGAGAAAGCATCTCAAATGAACAAACACATCATTCTGGAAGCAAGAAAAAGGTTTAAATTGACAGAAATACGTATTAACTAGAATTCTGCTTCGTTCCCAAAGTGGATGTTTAAATATAAGTCCTGCAAACACTTCAAATAAACACTAGATGGAATAGATTAGCTGCAGAGATGCATGCTAACACATCTTCTGAGTTTACACTAAACCCAGTGATGTCTGCACCACGACACCAGGTCAGACTCCTCGTACGTGTCGACCCACCTGGTGATGAACCTGGTTCTGAGATATCTCCAAAGGGTAAACACTAAACACCAGAGCACAAAGTCAAACGCACTCTAAGGCCAGACACTACAGGTGAAAAGGGGCATTTTTTTAACTTACAGATATCAGCTAGAAACTTCTCCAGTTAATTACTTACATTAACACAATTGTTTTTTGTATTACAAGTTTTCTCAAATAGCATGTTTAAATATGCAAATGAGCCATACTCTCATTAAATATGCGCATATTTTAACACATTTCAGGAACACAAATCTGAACATTGGATAAAGCCAGGTTCAAAATTCTTGTTTCAGTTTGTAGTCATATTAGAATCTAAAGTTTCTACAGAAGGGATTTTGGATATCTCTTTTTATCACTCCATAAATCAGAAAATACAAAAAGAAACAGCCGTAAAATATCAATTTTCGCCATGTTTTTAGGTATAAAATGTTATTTAATTCAGGCTATGAATGATATATGAACAAACCCTTCAGTAAAAACCTTCAGAATATCGATAGGAATATAACTGGAAGGTTTGGTGTATGTGAGTGCTACTGAAGTGGACATTTCTCACTCAGAAGAGGAGAACAAACTCATTATGAGGCAGTGAGGCGCTACCTGAACCCTGCTGCTCTCTGGAGGACAGCTTCTATGGGCAGAGATATGTCTCGTAATATATATGATCAAGAAGAAGGTGGGACTGTTTGCAAGCCTGCAAGGTCACCGAATGAGAGGAGGTCGGGAGCGCTGGGGCTTGAGATAACCAGAGGAGACAAGGAAGGGAACTGGAAATGAGTGAGTTTTGCACATAAACACACTTACACTAATGCACACAAAAGGGACCACATTTAAAGAACTTGAATTGGCTTGTTAAATATAAAAATGGTTTTATTCCGCAAGAATTAAGCAATTGGTAAATTACAAATAGCAGAAAAGAGGATATTATTAAAGTAAAATGAGAAAATAAACTTAAAACACTGTAGAATAAAGGGGGAAACACGAAGGAAATATTCACGACACTTTTTCTTAAACTGGTTGTTTTGGAGTCATTCATCATATTGACCAATTATTCTTTTAGAGCTTTTATTCATGTGTGAATTTGGAAGTGTTTTAATTGGTAAAAGTATTGATCTACAGTTTAAAGGGAGAGTTTATACCCACTCTATCATATATATAACTATATAAATGAAGGGAAAGCTAGTACTATGCAAAATATAGTATTACAATCTAAAGTATTAGTTTCACCACGTATAGATGCATATTCGGATTAGCAGTGGTTTGAGCATAGATATTACTAAGAGGGAAATAACTGTTGTGTGTAGTTCGAAATGCAGAGTTTTTAAAAGACACTTTGGGCAAATAGGAATTACAAATTTAATTTAGAAAAAGCAATATAACTGGGAGCAAACATGTGGGGCCTTGGGTCACTCATTGTAATGGTGCATATGTTTGGCAACAGACATCTGTGGGGAGAAGGGGTCCCTTTACCCACCCTTCAGCTGTTTTCACCTTATCTGCGCCCTCCTAGGGAAGCATGCACAGCACCAGTTTATGAGTTCAAAAAAAGAAGAGCGCCACCCTTCCAGTGGACATCCACTTAATTAGTGATGACCTGAAATTAAAAGATTTTACGCCCAAATTGTGGGCTGATCGCAAATATGGTATTTATTCAAACATACCTGCCATAGTGATCAAATCCTTCATTCGACTACAGACCATGTCAAATATAATTAGCCACACGAACAGGAAACCATCGATGGAATTACTCCTGTTTTTAAATCCTCATTGAAGGAAGGAGGACTTGTGACATGTTCAAACTTCCCATAGTTCCACACATTACTCCCCGGTTAAAAGGATCAAATGTTTCTTTAAGTGGACCAGAATTGAAAACAAATACATGTAATGAATTGTGAAATACATTGCAGAGCTACACAGATCCTAATAATGTTTTGACTCAAGATAATAGTTATGTGCACAAGGTTCTGAAATAGATCTATTAGATATTTTAATATAGATTAGGTGTTAATAAACTGCAGTAGTAGTACTATAAGGAAATGTGGGAAGCAGCTGTCCCAATGAGAAGTCAGAGCTTTCTTGAAAATTATAGTCGTAATTGTGAAGAAATAAATGATGGCACTCAGCATGACAGGCCTTTGGAGAAAAAGGATACCTGCCTATGCTGACATATCAAAGTCTCTGCAGAGCGTGACTCTGAGACCAATGACCTTTGACCCTGACTGACAGTGTTACTTGAGAAAAGCACTGTCAATGACTGACTCTGGGGCGTACCTGACCAAACTTGACTTTACAAACCAGACCGTGTGAGTGTGAATGTATGTCTGCATGTGATCAGTGTAACGGCATGATTTAGAACAATAACTAACCAACGCATGTTTTGGACTAACACACGATGTTGGGGCTCTGTGGGAAACGAGAGGGTTCCTAAATTCCACAAGCTGGAAAACCGCACATATCATCATCATCATCAGCTTTATTTAAAGAGACTCTTGGTCCATTATTAAAAGACATACAAAACTCAAATATAAATTAAAAAAGGCAGTTGTACCAATGTTTCCACAGAGGTGACTGGTATCGTACAGCACTGAGACACGGATTTGAAAGCAGCATAATGACAGAGTTATGAGAAACATTCAATCGACAGATGAATTTGTACATCAGATATGTCATCTTGTTTCCACAGGAGGTGGATATTCATGAATGTGGGGCTCAAACTAAATCTCAAGATTCTGATTTCTTTTAGGACTGGTTGAAGGAGAGAAACACGCCTTCTCACTGAAGTGTTTATTGTGGAAATAATAATGATTATTTTCCTGCACAGGTTGTTGTTACACATATGTTAATGTGTAAAAGGGGGGAGTAGCCAATAATGTCAACATGGCTGCTCATATAACTAACAATTCACAATTTTAAATTGTCATTGAATTATAACAGGTAAAGCAGATGCAGAAGCAGTGGCCAAGGTGCTACTGTGAGACATTTTATGACAGTATGTTGGATTTCTGCATTCGTTTTTATGCTTGTTAAGATCCAAGCACTGACAGGTAGAAGCAGTTTTGCCAGCATGGTGCCATTGATGGAACCTCTGCACACGATCCAGGCAGAGAATGGGTGGTGATGAAGGACTGAAAGAGACTGAATTAGAGCAAGCCAAGGGGGCTGAGCTATTCCAGGATTTGCTGTTGACCAACTCGGCTGCTAAGATGTCTGAGAGGGCAACTTGGAAACCACTGGAGACACTGCAGGAAGGCTTCACCTTTGGAAGGACACACTGTTCCTGAGGATCCACACTGCAATTAAGGGAGCTTCGACCACAAGGAGCTTGAAGAATGAAGCCCATTCAGGCAAATGGGGTCTGGCACAAGAGAGAGAGCAGTTGCTGTCTACTCCTCAAAGGCTGCCTGATACTGATGTCCTTGTGAGATCGGAGTCACATAGGGACCAACAGAAATTGATGAACCAATGTTCATACGAGGCATCATTGATACATCAAAAGGCAA
This sequence comes from Dissostichus mawsoni, assembly GCA_011823955.1. Lineage (NCBI taxonomy): Eukaryota > Metazoa > Chordata > Actinopteri > Perciformes > Nototheniidae > Dissostichus > Dissostichus mawsoni. The sequence continues at coordinate 38,613,454 of JAAKFY010000007.1, forward strand.
GGACAAGCCTCAGAGATGTAAGAGGTTATGTGATTGGCAGAAACAGAAGCCCTGGGAAATTGACTCTGATTCATGACATACCTAACGGGACAGACACACCCAGGAAATTCAGTTATTCTGGCTGTATCATGGTTGGAGTTTTATTTTTTGTTTGCATCATTGGCACAGGCCAAGCATTAAGATTTTGAAGCAGCGCTGGACAATTAGGAGGTCTATAATTAATTTAGAAAACATTAATATTAGAAATTATAAGCACACCATTTATAATGTAATGTTTTGAAACAACATACAGGTGGTTTAAACAGAAAGTGAAGATGGGTTGCGTAAGTGGAGAAAGTCAAAGTAATGTTGATAATGTAACTGAAGGAGGTATTCTGAATGTTAACTTTATGAACACTAATTTGGAGAAAAGGAAGTTTCCAGTTACAATGTTGGTTAAGAGAATGTGATATTTCTTCTAAAACAGGAAGTTTAAGATGATTATGAAGAGAAGGGGAAGAGGATGTGAGATTTAAAGAGAAAAGTACAAATGAAAGAGTATGTGTTTGCTATGTGAAAGTATGAAATGGTATGAGATGATCTAATGAAAATAATGGGGCTATAACTAAAACTAAATCTGAGCGGTTAAGCAAGTTAGACACTAATACCTAAACACTTGGATAAAATGATTAATATGTTAAACAGCCTTAGAAAGCTTGAAGACGTTTTTTTGTGTCATGTTATTCCTTCGATAAATGGTTACATGACAATTTGACCTAAAGGGGTCACACTATTTCAAAAAAAGAATTGATATTTGATAAGGTAGTATTTGATGTACTTCTTATACTTTGGATTGTATTTTTAACAATGTATGGGAGTTTAACTCTAAGGCCCAAACTAAGCATGTGTGAGGATGGAGAGTGACAGAGCATTTAGGTAACATGAGAAATGGTAACAGACACACAGGATGAAAGGGGAACTTTTCAAATATTCACATTTAACTTACAAAAAGGCGGACCAATGTTAACTATAATACCAACTTCTGATTGATGATTAAGAATAATCAAGGGGGGGTGATGGAAATGATGGTATTGAAGCTTAATACAGTGTAATCCTCTTTAAATGTAACTGCTGTATTCTGAAAATGTCATGTAAACTGTTGGGAGTGACCTTTGAATGTGTGTGAGTGATCAACAGATGTGTTGGGACAAGGGGTTTTATGACAATACAGGAAGACAGGATAAGGGGAAGGATGAAGATTGTTCTTTGCAGGGTGTGGGTTTCTGCATACAGTGTCTTCTGTGATACCAGCTGACCTCACCACATGTTGTTGTAATGTAAAGAACCTTTCATGTCTTGTATAAGAAAGGTCTGTTTGAGACACAACGGGGCACTCTCTGTTCTGGAGGTGTCATGCTTGCAAGCATTAAAACCAAGATCTCAAAATACTTTATATCGATATTGTGTTTCTGTGCATATTTGCCGAACTCATCTTTTCACTCTAGACTGCATCTGAATGAAGTTGTGACGACAGCTCCTTCCTACTTGCCACTAAAGCTTGTTAGTCAACTGGATGTGATCACCATGAACTAGCTGGACAAACATGTCCATGATGAACCAAAGTAAAGAGTTAGACCATATTTCCTAATCAGTGTGTGACCCAGTGCTCTGTGTGGTCATTTTAACAAAACAAATATGTTGACTTGGTCAGATGTCTGCCTCTATGTTCAGAGGAACTCTTTATCTTTCATGAAGAGGACAAAAGATGATCTCCAAAATAAGAAGAAAGCACAATAAATGACCAAACTGGGCCAAGTCTCCTAATAATGGTTTGCCTTAAACATAAAGATCATTCTCCATGAATGCTTCTTCAACAGTTTTGAAGGAGCAGTTCCCCAACAAACAGAAATACATATTTATCTCCTGTAATGCTATTCATCAGTCTGTGTTGTTTTGGTGTGCCGTAGAGATGTCTGCTTTCTCTGGAATATAACGGCACTAGATGCCACTCGGCTTGTGTTGCTCAGAGCCTCAAATAGATACCTTTTGGATGTAGAATTTAAAAGCAGTGTTTATTTCCGGAAATCAAAATAATCCGCAGTCATGGTTGTGAGCAGTTTCATGTAGGGACTATTTTCTATCTACCGAGCTACATTTGCCAACAAATAGACAAATACATGTTTTATAGTTGGATTTGTTCATTTTGAAAGTAAGAGTAATGTTCATTAAAAACTAATGTGTGACACATCAGGGTCTGGTAAGGAGTTTCAAGAAGTAGACGTTACCTGCTGGAGGTACACGTTACCATTATGATCATATTAAACCGTAACTGAAGCCATTTCTTCACAATACATGTAATCTACTGTTATATACTGTACTTTTATACTTTTATACTATACATGTGTACTGGTATATACAGTGAGTATATACTGCAATATACTGTTAATATATACTGGTCATACACAGTGTTATAAAATGTTATAAGCGGAGCGGTGCGGAGAAACGAACTTAAAGTGGACCTATCATGCTATATTTGAATAATATATTGTAGGGCCATACCTATATAAAACATGTCTGTGAAGTTTGTTTTCAAAATACCAAACAGATCCTGCATTTTAGCCACGCCTCATTTCGCTCTATAGAGAACCGCAGTGACGCGTCCTAAAACCCGGAAGTAAGTTAGCATTTTTACCACTTCCGGTTCCTTCGTCAAAAAGCAATGCAATTTCTCCAGAGGGTTTTGGAAAATAGCTCCAAATAAGGTCTGTGTTTGACACAAAATGAAGAGATAGATCACGTTTTGTTCCACATTAAATACATCAGCAGTGACCCCGCTGGTGATTTCTGAAGAGTTTACGTGTCGGAAAAACGATGGTTGTTAACAAGTGGCATTAGTGGACTACAGAAATGGTCGAGGCCGTTGTACGTCATTACGCCGATTACGTAAACACTCCCGCTAAATTTCTTTCCCCCTGTGTTCTGCTTGAAAGAGAGTATATGCCTATCTTAAGTATCTGTAGTATCTGTAGTATCTTTAGTATCTATATCTTTATCTGACCATCATCATAAAATGAAAAGCTTTGTTAAAATATGCAAGCGCGCGAAAGTCAGTTGAGGCGATCTTAAGTTGGCGTGACGTTGAGTCGTGCGACCCTGCCGTTCTAGCTTGTAGTTCCTTTATAGCATAACGTTAGCATTTTGCTTCTAGCGACTAGATTTATGAATCGAAAATTATAAAAGTAGCGTAGATATGTGGAGATTATCTGGCTGAACAAAACGTGATCCCTCTCTTAAATGTGTTTCAACAGCAGACCTTATTTTGAGCTATTTTCCAAAACCCTATGGAGAAATTGCATTGTTTTTTGACGATGGAACCGGAAGAAGTTTACTTCCGGGTTTTAGGACGCGTCACTGCGGTTCTCTATTTGCTCTTTTTTAGCCCTGTTTTTGCAAGGGCTAATTCTGTGAGAAGTCTTCTTCGCTGCTTTTGTGGCAGACTACAGCGCCACCTACAGGCCTGGCATATGTACTACAGCGTCTCCAGCGCTTTCGAGCGGCAATGGCCGTGGCCGTCTCCTCCTGATAGGTGGAGAGTTGCCCATATAGGCGGAGCTCCTCGTTTCTGACGTCAGAACAATTTCTAATCTGTATCAGTCTGGATGAGCTCCGTTGCAGCCCCGTTTTTAGAGATTTGGGTACGGAGGAAAAGAGAGAGGGTTGTGTTTTCTGACACTTGGTGAGTTCCCTGACACACCGGGGACACATATTCATGTATAAAAGACGTACAAAAGTGCATTTTGCATGATAGGTCCCCTTTAACTTATGAAGCAGCTTTTAACGGCGCGCTATGCATGGGGCACCCTAGAGGGGGTTTCCAGACATGTCATTGCAGTCAATTAAAGGGGGTTTCAGGTTGTCGTTGCTATGGACCTTTTCAATCGACCTTCTTTGTGGGGCCCCCTTCTGGTCCGGGGCCCAAGCAGTTGCCTGTCTTGCCTGTCCGCAAGCGGCGGCCCTGAGTATAGGAAGAAAGTAACTTGGACTGTTGAACCCCAAACCCCAAAGTAACACTTTCAACTTGAGAAATATGAAATAAAAAATAATGATTTAAGATGACGTTGCGTGGAAGTCGGAAACAGTACCGAAGGAGTGGCAGACCGGGGTGGTGGTTCCCCTTTTCAAAAAGGGGGATCAGAGGGTGTGTGCCAATTACAGAGGCATCACACTACTCAGCCTCCCCGGGAAAGTTTACTCTAAGGTACTTGAAAGGAGGGTCAGGCCGATTGTCGAACCTCAGATTGAGGAGGAACAATGCGGATTCCGTCCTGGTCGTGGAACGACGGATCAGCTTTTTACTCTCGCAAGGATCCTGGAGGGGGCCTGGGAGTATGCTTATCCGGTCTACATGTGTTTTGTAGACTTGGAGAAGGCGTATGACCGAGTTCCCAGGGAGTTACTGTGGGAGGTGCTGCAGGAGTATGGGGTGAGGGGGTCTCTACTCAGGGCCATCCAATCTCTGTACTCCCAAAGCGAGAGCTGTGTCCGGGTCCTCGGCAGTAAGTCGGACCTATTTCCGGTGAGGGTTGGCCTCCGCCAGGGCTGCGCTTTGTCACCGATCCTGTTTGTAATATACATGGATAGGATTTCGAGGCGTAGTCGTGGGGGGGGGGGTCTGCAGTTCGGTGGACTAAGGATTGCACCACTGCTTTTTGCAGATGATGTGGTTCTAATGGCTTCATCGGTCTGCGACCTTCAGCACTCACTGGATCGGTTCGCAACCGAGTGTGAAGCGGCTGGGATGAGGATCAGCACCTCCAAATCTGAGGCCATGGTTCTCAGCAGGAAACCGATGGACTGTCCACTCCAAGTAGGGAATGAGTCCTTACCCCAAGTGAAGGAGTTCAAGTATCTCGGGGTCTTGTTCTCGAGTGAGGGAACAATGGAGCGTGAGATGGGCCGGAGAATCGGAGCAGCGGGAGCGGTACTGCAGTCGCTTTACCGCACCGTTGTGACGAAAAGAGAGCTGAGCCAGAAGGCAAAGCTCTCTGTCTACCGGGCCATTTTCGTTCCTACCCTCACCTATGGTCATGAAGGATGGGTCATGACCGAAAGAACGAGATCGCGGATACAAGCGGCCGAGATGGGTTTTCTCCGCAGGGTGGCTGGCGTCTCCCTTAGGGATAAGGTGAGAAGTTCAGTCATCCGGGAGGGACTCGGAGTTGAACCGCTCCTCCTTCGCGTCGAAAGGAGCCAGTTGAGGTGGTTCGGGCACCTAGTAAGGATGCCACCTGGGCGCCTCCCTAGGGAGGTGTTCCAGGCACGTCCAGCTGGGAGGAGACCAAGGGGTAGACCTAGGACCAGGTGGAGGGATTATATCTCTTCGCTGGCCTGGGAGCGCCTTGGGATCCCCCAGTCAGAGCTGGTTGATGTGGCCAGGGAAAAGAAAGTTTGGGGCTCTCTGCTGGAACTGCTACCCCCGCGACCCGACCACGGATAAGCGGGAGAAGATGGATGGATGGATGGATTTAAGATGATTTAAAATTATAAATAATTATTGGTGATTATTTAGATACTTAAGATGGATTTATTATAATTTTAAAGGAATACTTAAATCAGTTTATAAAAAGTATGAAATACAAACTATTTGGACCATAAATGCACTCACAGAGCACTGTGGGTTAGGTTGCCCCAATGTAGAAAAGCGCAGCAGAAAAATATAATAAAACAGCACAGTGGTCATTTAGATTTGAAAGGGACAAAGTACACCATTGTTTTCCAGCAGGACTTATTAGAACAACATTTAGTTTTCATGTTAAAACTAAGCTCATGGGTTAGTCAAGTTAGGGTAAGACATGTAGGAAAACAAATGGAAGGGTGACTCATGCTTTGAAGGTTTTTAGATGGAAAATGTCCTAATTATTTTCTTTTCTTTTAATTAACATCCTTATAGTGCATTATTTATCTTTCAATACAGTAACTGTAATTCCGTCTTTGACTGGTTGTTCTACTTAATGATTTCAACAATGGACTTTGACTCTGTAGTATCAACACATTGAATGTGGTAACTTGACATAAACTGATACTCAAACATATCCCAAAGTCCCTCAGCTTTAATTCTAAGTTTCTATGCAAAGTTGCTTCAAGATAGTCGTAAACCAGTGATGTATCTGCTCCGTTAAACCATACCAATTTCATCACTTTAATCGATAGTGTATTAAATACATTATTGTTTTTGATGTCCTTGTTGCTGATCCTGTCGGGTCTAACTTGATTTATCATAAAATATTTCCTGATATGTTTATTAACATAATGTTTTTCAGAAAGTGCAGAGTCTCTGGCAGTATTTTATGAATTATTTTTTGAAGAGGATACCAAAGGGAATACACTATTAAAGACTACAAATGGATTATTTATAGTACAAAAGACACTGTCTCTGAACCTTTCTGTCGCTTTTATATTGCTTTTACGAACAGCGTGTGCTCTGTGTTTTCTTATGCGTCATGTGTGTTCATACAGCTTTGCAATCCCACTGACCCTCGGTACTCCCGAGGACTGTGGCTGGGGACAAACACAGAAAGACAGAGTTGGTCAAAGAAGTTAGTCTCAGTTAGACTTTGTCACTGCACGGCTGCTCCTCAAAATGCAATTGTCTTTAATCCTCTTGCTTCTTCAACTGTGGGGGATGTGGAGGTTACCTTATCAAGAATGGTAAGAAAGACTTTTTTATATTTGCTTTTCGTTAGTAGAAACAGAAGGTTAAAGGGAGGGGGGTGAAGTTCATGGATGTGATGTTGACTTTTTTATATTAGTGTACTGTAAAGTCATATCCTAATGTTTAAGACATGTCCAATTAACCCTTGTATTCCCATGTTGCTGTTGATTCAACTTTCATAAAATACACTGCAATCTGGACATAAAACTTGCGTTAAGGTATGGTTTGTTGCAGAGCTGTGACAATAGACTGTATTTGTTTTCAGCTAAGTGAACCTAGTCAAATGGCAGTGTGTATGTTTACAGACTTCTAAACCCTAAGATTGTTTATTTATTTGTGTGTTGGGTTTCTGTGCATTCTTTTAGCTCCTTCGGGTTGTGGGAAAACCAACACCCCTTGCAGATGGAGACATTGAGGGAACTGTTGGACACGAGTACAGGCACGGAGACAGGGTTAAGTACATCTGTCAGAATCACTACATCATGCAGGGTGATCCTTACAAAACCTGCACCAATGGTGAATGGATTGGACAGATGAGATGCCTCAGTAAGTTACAATTTCATTTACTTTTGTTTTATTCTGTGAGGTTTTTGGTATAAAGCATATAACGTCCTGTCTGTTTACCAGTATGCTAGCTAGTAAGGCTTTGAATGTTGAGTATTTTAACAGAACAAGATACTGATTACATTTTGGACTATAGTTTTCAAGCCCTAAATATATTTTTACTGCGTATGAATTAGGTGTTATAGTCATTTCCCATTAACAATATGCCCACCCCTCTGAATGACTTTTAAGTATTAACTATATGCTGTGTATCCATTTTGTCTTGCAGAACCCTGCACTGTGACTACCAAGACCTGAGCACACATAATATTGACTTCAGATATACTACAACCGATAAACGTATTCAGAACATGATGATATATCGGGTTCAGGTGTACCAGTGGAAGACATGACGGCATATTGAACATGCGTGGGAGATGTAATGATGGTGTGATGCTCCTTCCTACTTGCCACTAAAGCTTGTTAGTCAACTGGATGTGATCACCATGAACTAGCTGGACAAACATGTCCATGATGAACCAAAGTAAAGAGTTAGACCATATTTCCTAATCAGTGTGTGACCCAGTGCTCTGTGTGGTCATTTTAACAAAACAAATATGTTGACTTGGTCAGATGTCTGCCTCTAGTTCAGAGGAACTCTTTACTTTCATGAAGAGGACAAAAGATGATCTCCAAATAAGAAGAAAGCACAATAAATGACCGAACTGGGCCAAGTCTCCTAATAATGGTTTGCCTTAAACAAAAGATCATTCTCCATGAATGCTTCTTCAACAGTTTTGAAGGAGCAGTTCCCCAACCAGAAATACATATTTATCTCCTGTAATGCTATTCATCAGTCTGTGTTGTTTTGGTGTGCCGTAGAGATGTCTGCTTTCTCTGGAATATAAACGGCACTAGATGCCACTCTCGGCTTGTGTTTGCTCAGAGCCTCAAATAGATACCTTTTGGATGTAGAATTTAAAAGCATGTTTATTTCCGAAATCAAAATAATCCGCAGTCATGGTTGTGAGCAGTTTCATGTAGGGACTATTTTCTATCTACCGAGCTACATTTGCCAACAAATAGACAAATACATGTTTTATAGTTGGATTTGTTCATTTTGAAAGTAAGAGTAATGTTCATTAAAAACTAATGTGTGACACATCATGGTCTGGTAAGGAGTTTCAAGAAGTAGACGTTACCTGCTGGAGGTACACGTTACCATTATGATCATATTAAACCGTAACTGAAGCCATTTCTTCACAATACATTAATCTACTGTTATATACTGTACTTTTATACTTTTATATACTATACATGTGTACTGGTATATACAGTGAGTATATACTGCAATATACTGTTAATATATACTGGTCATACACAGTGTTTAAAATGTTATAAGTTGACATAATTTCTGTAGTATAATAAGATATAAGATATACAACATAAGCACCATAAAAAAGAGAAGATTGAACATGAAACTTCAAATCAAAGAAGGAGGAAGACCTGTCGGCATTGAACGTCAGAGATGTGTTGATGGTGGGATGCTCCTGCCCACTTGCCAGTGAAGAGGTTATTTCACTCAAAGTGACTGGCCTGATTTGGCTGAATAACATTTGATTGCTAAATAAAAGTACAAAGATTGAGCATATAAGACTGACCTGAACTTCTGTGCTTACTTCATTCTGTCCACTGTTGAAATTGTAGTAAAAAATACACGTTCAATCAGTCTGTTTCCTTCCTTATATTATTATGAGAGAATATGTACATACTCCTTATTACCATCTTTATTTCCAACTCTAAGAATGTCCTTGAGTAGATGATGACAATACTTTATAGTATTATAAGTATTTCAAAGTATGTACCTTGCTGGCAAACAGTTTTTTTTTGTTTCAAATGCCCCCTGTGCAGATGTGGGAGAAGTACTCAGATATTGTACTTGAGTAAAAGTAGAAGTACCAGAGTGTAGGAATACTCTGTCACAGTAAAAGTCCTGCATTCAAAATGTTCCTCAAGTAAAAGTACAAAGTATTGGCATCAAAATATATATATTATATGATTTGACTATAATTATTGATGTATTAAGTGTTCTCATCAAAATATAGTTAAAGTAGCGACAGTAAAAGTAGTCATTGTGCAGATTGGTCCATTTCAGAATAATATATCTGATATGTTTTTATAATGATTGATCATGAAAGTGTTCTCAAAGCTGGTAAAGGTGCAGCTAGTTTTGAATGACTTTGTATACTGCAGGGTAGCTGGAGGATTTACTCCAGGTGGAACTAAGTCTGATTTAACACTTGGTTATATTTCACATCATTCATCCACATCTGTGAGTAACTAAAGGTATTAATACATGTAGTGGAGGAGAAGTACACCATGTACCTCTGAGCTGTAGAGGAGTAGAAGTACACCATGTACCTCTGACTGTAGAGGAGTGGAAGTACACCATGTACCTCTGAACTGTAGTGCAGTAGAAGTACACCATGTACCTCTGAACTGTAGTGCAGTAGAAGTACACCATGTACCTCTGAACTGTAGTGGAGTAGAAGTACACCATGTACCTCTGAGCTGTAGTGGAGTAGAAGTACACCATGTACCTCTGAACTGTAGAGGAGTAGAAGTACACCATGTACCTCTGAACTGTAGTGGAGTAGAAGTACACCATGTACCTCTGAGCTGCAGTGGAGTAGAAGTACACCATGTACCTCTGAACTGTAGAGGAGTGGAAGTACACCATGTACCTCTGAACTGTAGAGGAGTAGAAGTACACCATGTACCTCTGAACTGTAGGGAGTGGAAGTACACCATGTACCTCTGAACTGTAGAGGAGTAGAAGTACACCATGTACCTCTGAACTGTAGTGCAGTAGAAGTACACCATGTACCTCTGAACTGTAGTGCAGTAGAAGTACACCATGTACCTCTGAACTGTAGTGCAGTAGAAGTACACCATGTACCTCTGAACTGTAGTGGAGTAGAAGTACACCATGTACCTCTGAGCTGTAGTGGAGTAGAAGTACACCATGTACCTCTGAACTGTAGAGGAGTAGAAGTACACCATGTACCTCTGAACTGTAGTGGAGTAGAAGTACACCATGTACCTCTGAGCTGCAGTGGAGTAGAAGTACACCATGTACCTCTGAACTGTAGTGGAGTAGAAGTACACCATGTACCTCTGAACTGCAGAGGAGTAGAAGTACACCATGTACCTCTGAACTGTAGTGGAGTAGAAGTACACCATGTACCTCTGAACTGCAGTGGAGTAGAAGTACACCATGTACCTCTGAACTGTAGAGGAGTAGAAGTTACACCATGTACCTCTGAACTGTAGTGGAGTTAGAAGTACACCATGTACCTCTGAACTGTAGTGGAGTAGAAGTACACCATGTACCTCTGAACTGCAGTGGAGTAGAAGTACACCATGTACCTCTGAACTGTAGAGGAGTAGAAGTACACCATGTACCTCTGAACTGTAGTGGAGTAGAAGTACACCATGTACCTCTGAGCTGTAGTGGAGTAGAAGTACACCATGTACCTCTGAGCTGTAGTGGAGTAGAAGTACACCATGTACCTCTGAGCTGCAGAGGAGTAGAAGTACACCATGTACCTCTGAACTGTAGAGGAGTAGAAGTACACCATGTACCTCTGAACTGCAGTGGAGTAGAAGTACACCATGTACTCTGAGCTGCAGGGGAGTAGAATACACCATGTACCTCTGAGCTGTAGTGGAGTGGAAGTACACCATGTACCTCTGAACTGTAGTGGAGTAGAAGTACACCATGTACCTCTGAACTGTAGTGGAATAGAAGTACACCATGTACCTCTGAGCTGTAGTGGAGTAGAAGTACACCATGTACCTCTGAACTGTAGTGCGTGGAAGTACACCATGTACCTCTGAAACTGTAGTGGAGTAGAAGTACACATGTACCTCTGAACTGCAGTGGAGTAGAAGCACACCATGTACCTCTGAACTGCAGTGGAGTAGAAGTACACCATGTACCTCTGAGCTGTAGTGCAGTGGAAGTACACAGTAGCCAAACTTGAAATACACACCATGGTGCTCAATCTAAAGCACACTCATCTGTTATTGCGTTCTGTATGTGGGAATTCTGCATATAAATCACTGGTCTGTCAAACGAATACCCTTGGTACATTGAGATCGGTTCGATGTTTTGAAGGTGTAATGACCCTGCTCTCTGCCAGTAAACGATTGAGCTAACTGGAGTGACATGAGCTTGCTGGACAAACATGTTCATGATAAACCAGAGGAAAGAGATTGACAACATTTGTAGAACAGTTCATGCTACTCTAATCTAATCTAAGTCTGTGCTTTATAAACCAAAAGTTGTATTTTTGAAATCTATTGTTCCACAGACAGGAAGCCAGTGTACATTGATGAGAACTGGAGGGGTATGGGTCTTTGTTGGGACCTCTTAGAGAACATCATTACCGTGATCAAGCCTATAGAAGGTGAAAGGGGAGGACAAGTTATTCTAAACCCTGGTCAGACAGTAGTCCTCAAATTCTTTAAATAACTGAAAGAGAACAAACTTTTTTTTATATTTTTATTTGTTATACTTACTCATAACCTGCAGTAAATCATTGTTTCTGAAATGTATGAAATACTTATTTTTCCAATACTGCAAAATACAGTGGAAGACTATTTCCATATCAGGGTTGTTTTATAATACAAATATCGTATCTATAGGTAACCAATCGGAGTGTTGTGTGTGTGTGTGTGTGTGTGTGTGTGTGTGTGGTGTGTGTGTTGTGTGTGTGTGTGTGGTGTGTGGTGTGTGTGTGTGTGTGTGTGTGTGTGTGTGTGTGTGTGTGTGTGTGTGTGTGTGTGTGTGAGTGTGTGTGTGTGTGTGTGTGCTGTTGGACTCCAAGTGTGTGCGTGTAGTTTTCTGTTTGTCCACTAGATGGTAGTCCAAGCTCTGTTTTCTGCTCAAGTCTTTTCTGTGATTTCCACCTGAGCGATGAACAGAGTGGAAGAAGTACTCAGGTCTTGTACTTGAGTAAAAGTAGAAGTACTCAGGTCTTGTACTTTAGTAACAGTAGAAGTAGGCAGATCTTGTACTTGAGTAAAAGTAGAATTACACAGATCTTATACTTGAGTAAAAGTAGAAGTACACAGATCTTATACTTGAGTAAAAGTAGAAGTACACAGATCTTATACTTGAGTAAAAGTAGAATTACACAGATCTTATACTCGAGTAAAAGTAGAAGTACACAGATCTTATACTTGAGTAAAAGTAGAAGTACACAGATCTTATACTTGAGTAAAAGTAGAAGTACTCAGATCTTGTACTTGAGTAAAAGTAGAAGTACTCAGGTCTTGTACTTGAGTAACAGTAGAAGTAGGCAGATCTTGTACTTGAGTAACAGTAGAAGTACTCAGATCTTGTACTTGAGTAAAAGTAGAAGTACACAGATCTTATACTTGAGTAAAAGTAGAAGTACACAGATCTTATACTTGAGTAAAGTAGAAGTACAACAGATCTTGTACTTGAGTAAAAGTAGAAGTACACAGGTCTTGTACTTGAGTAAAAGTAGAAGGAGGCAGATCTTGTACTTGAGTAACAGTAGAAGTACTCAGATCTTGTACTTGAGTAAATAGAAGTACACAGATCTTATACTTGAGTAAAAGTAGAAGTACACAGATCTTATACTTGAGTAAAAGTAGAAGTACTCAGATCTTGTACTTGAGTAAGTAGAAGTACAGATCTTGTACTTGAGTAACAGTAGAAGGAGGCAGATCTTGTACTTGAGTAACAGTAGAAAGTACTCAGATCTTGTACTTGAGTAAAAGTAGAAGTACACAGATCTTATACTTGAGTAAAAGTAGAAGTACACAGATCTTATACTTGAGTAAAAGTTAGTACTCAGATCTTGTTCTTGAGTAAAAGTAGAAGTACACAGATCTTGTACTTGAGTAAAAGTAGAAGGAGGCAGATCTTGTACTTGAGTAACAGTAGAAGTACTCAGATCTTGTACTTGAGTAAAAGTAGAAGTACACAGATCTTGTACTGGAGTAAAAGTAGAAGTACGCAGGTCTTGTACTTGAGTAAAAGTAGAAGGAGGCAGATCTTGTACTTGAGTAACAGTAGAAGTACTCAGATCTTGTACTTGAGTAAAAGTAGAAGTACACAGATCTTATACTTGAGTAAAAGTAGAAGTACACAGATCTTATACTTGAGTAAAAGTAGTAGTACTCAGATCTTGTTCTTGAGTAAAAGTAGAAGTACACAGATCTTGTACTTGAGTAAAAGTAGAAGTACTCAGGTCTTGTACTTGAGTAAAAGTAGAAGTACTCAGGTCTTGTACTTGAGTAACAGTAGAAGTACTCAGGTCTTGTACTTGAGTAACAGTAGAAGTACTCAGGTCTTGTACTTGAGTAAAAGTAGAAGTACTCAGATCTTGTACTTGAGTAAAAGTAGAAGTACACAGATCTTATACTTGAGTAAAATTAGAAGTACTCAGATCTTGTAGTTGAGTAAAAGTAGAAGTACTCAGATCTTGTACTTGAGTAAAAGTAGAAGTACTCAGATCTTGTTCTTGAGTAAAAGTAGAAGTACTCAGATCTTGTACTTGAGAAAAGTAGAAGTACTCAGATCTTGTTTTTGAGTAAAAGTAGAAGTACTCAGATCTTGTTCTTGAGTAACAGTAGAAGTACTCAGATCTTCTACTTGAGTAACAGTAGAAGTACACAGATCTTGTCTTGAGTAAAAGTAGAAGTACTCAGATCTTGTTCTTGATTAAAAGTAGAAGTACTCAGATCTTGTTCTTGAGTGACAGTAGAAGTACACAGATCTTATACTTGAGTAAAAGTAGAAGTACTCAGGTATTTTACTTGAGTAAAAGTAGAAGTACTCAGGTCTTGTACTTGAGTAACAGTAGAAGTACTCAGATCTTGTTCTTGAGTAACAGTAGAAGTACTCTGATCTTGTACTTGAGTAAAAGTAGAAGTACTCTGATCTTGTTCTTGAGTAAAAGTAGAAGTACTCAGATCTTGTTCTTGAGTAACAGTAGAAGTACTCAGATCTTGTTCTTGAGTAACAGTAGAAGTACTCAGATCTTGTTCTTGAGTAAAAGTAGAAGTACTCAGATCTTGTTCTTGAGTAACAGTAGAAGTACTCTGATCTTGTACTTGTGTAAAAGTAGAAGTACTCAGATCTTGTACTTGTGTAAAAGTAGAAGTACTCTGATCTTGTACTTGTGTAAAAGTAGAAGTACTCAGATCTTGTACTTGTGTAAAAGTAGAAGTACTCAGATCTTGTACTTGAGTAACAGTAGAAGTACTCAGATCTTGTACTTGAGTAAAAGTAGAAGTACTCAGATCTTGTACTTGAGTAACAGTAGAAGTACTCAGATCTTGTACTTGTGTAAAAGTAGAAGTACTCAGATCTTGTACTTGAGTAACAGTAGAAGTACTCAGATCTTGTACTTGAGTAACAGTAGAAGTACTCAGATCTTGTACTTGTGTAACAGTAGAAGTACTCAGATCTTGTACTTGTGTAACAGTAGAAGTACTCAGATCTTGTACTTGTGTAACAGTAGAAGTACTCAGATCTTGTACTTGAGTAAAAGTAGAAGTACTCAGATCTTGTACTTGAGAAACAGTAGAAGTACTCAGATCTTGTACTTGTTAGCTCAAACTAATGATGAAAGATCTGGAAACACGGACTAAAGGTAATGTAATATATATGTAGTGACGGTGGAGGAAGAGACTGCTAAGGACAAACTCAATTCACAGTGAAATGAAAACATAGAGTATGACTTTATCGTGTGCAGGAAGATAAACAAAATGGTGAGGATAACATCGGTCCAGCTCAGGCATCAATGGTTCACTTTTTATTTGATGTTTTATTTGTTCAATGGTGGGCTAGAACTTTGACATCATTAGAAATACATTAAAAACATTTTGTTTTGGTGCCAATAACAAAAAAGTCCGTTCACATTCTGGGAGAATACAGTAATATATGCAATAAATGCAGCAGGTTAATGATCCAGAAACAAATATATATATATATAACAGGGAACAATTGAATGCTCAGCTAACACTAGAGTACTTAAATACCTCAACACTTTAACTTCAGTGAGGTTTTGAATGCAGGATGTTTACTGGGTTATCTTCACTCTGTGGTATTAATGTATTTATTTCAATAACTTTGTGGAGCTAGTTTTTAGCTCTGTTTCTATCTCACTGAACAGAGTCCCTGGATGTGAACTGGTTCAGCTGGTAAGGCTGCTTATAAAACAAAGGGAGGAGCTGCAGACAGGAAGGGAAGTTGAAAGTGAAAGTAATAAGTCAGACTGCCAGACGCCATTTTACAGCTGAACGGAGCAGCAGGAGAACAACAGGGTGAGTGTTAACACCAGGATCTGCTTTAAACACATTCATTATTTACTCTGACTGATAACATAACTTCTTTGTTAAAAATCAGCGTCCTAGAGTCCAATGAGACTTCTGCAAACTCTTTTGATTTCCTGTTTGCTGATCCATCAGAGTTACATAACATGTGACAGCTGCACTCAACATGGAGGCCTGTCTGAAGTCTGACTGATTTCCTGTTGTTAACTGTGTGTGTGTGTGTGTGTGTGTGTGTGTGTGGTGTGTGTGTGTGTGTGTGTGTTGGTGTGTGTGTGTGTGTGTGTGTGTGTGTGTGTGTGTGTATGTGTGTGTGTGTGTGTGTGTGTGTGTGTGTGTCTCAGACTGGAGACGATGAGTGATTTAAAAGATGAGGAAGAGGACACACCTTCAGTCTCCGGCTGTCTGTCTCTGAACAGTGACCTGTCTAAAGAATGGTATGAAGACTTCAGAAAGGAACCTGGACCCTCAGACACAAAGTAAGAGTTTCTGCTGTAAACTGACCTGAAGAGGATTCAGCTTTTATACAACCTAATATATTAAGGATATTTCAATATGCATTTATAGTATCATTGTATCTGTGGCAAAATGGTTTTAAATGGCACAAATATTGATAAATACTAACTAAAAACTAAATATATCGTCCAAAACATTATTCACTACTTTGGCATGTTTCTGATATGTATTATTAAGATGGTTATTAATAATAGTGATAGCCTGGTGAGCTGGTTGTGTTTAGCATTAGCAGATATAACAGAGTGTTGTGTGATTACATGTAGAGTCAATGCAAAGACCCAGATCTGTGCCTGGCAACACGAAGGAAGTGAAGATGTGAAATTCATGTCACCTGCGTATTCGTGCAGCGTGACACATTTCATCTTGAGTGTACAGTTTGTGACGCTCTGCCCATTGGTGAGAATCAGCTCCACTAATGTAAAGTGCTATAAAGGATGTGTTCATCTCCACAGAGGGAAGAGGAGAAGTGCTGCCAGTCAGACCAGAACTGTACGAGGTAAGAGGCCGAACACATGCAACGTTTCATTCCTCTTCCTGGTTCATTTGTTTTTGATTAGGTCTACTGTTGTACAAAACCCGGTATCACGGCAAGACGTGAACATGTGACGATTTACCACGCTGGGAGACGTGAAGATGTCACGATTTCGTCCCTTCAAACGTGACAGTTACACGGTATTGTTAACATGGCTCAACCAGTGGAGAAATACCCGGAAATGCCAAGCAAATGCTCTACCACGACGGTCGGTTGCTATTGTCAATATTAATATAATAATGATTTATTTTTTAACAGTCACACTCGATTTCTCCGATGTTCTTGTTGCCCGAGCTGGTCGACACCTCTTTTAGCAGAAACAAAGGCTACATTAATGTATTCAATCGATGTTAATCCATGTGTGTGGATGTGGAATTAACGGACGTGACGTTGTGCGATTGCGTTGCCAGGCAACAGCTTCGGTTCATGTTGATTTACAAACTCTTCAACTAGAACC
This sequence comes from Dissostichus mawsoni, assembly GCA_011823955.1. Taxonomy (NCBI): domain Eukaryota; kingdom Metazoa; phylum Chordata; class Actinopteri; order Perciformes; family Nototheniidae; genus Dissostichus; species Dissostichus mawsoni. Next base: position 38,630,566 of record JAAKFY010000007.1, read on the forward strand.
CTAGTTATATTTAAAAACATTTTAGAAGGCCTCACGAAATACTTTAATGTAAATTAAAATGTAAATGTGAAGGAATGTGTGTATTACAAATACATCCGTCATAAACAATACCGGAAACAGACGTAGGCAAGATCCTCAGCTCGGTGATGGTTTAGCCGCAATGCACGCTGGGATATGGTGTTTATGCGATGTGAAATCCGAAAACATTTAAAAAATATATAATAATACTTTATTCCGAGTGTGCTTGCTTTTCTCTTTGAAAGTCATCACATAACGGCATTGTAATACACGGTTCGGCTGCATTACATATTACATATCTGCCGTAGTTCTCTATTTATAGAGCCCTGATGAGAAGACTTCTGGACAAACAGGAAGAACTGCCACCGAAACTGAAACTAATTCGGCTGACTTTATATTTGATCCAATTGGTAGATAGGCTGTATTTACACCATAACGGTGCACAGCTGAATAATAAAAATAATCAAATTCAATAACATGCTTTAACCACTAGGTGTCCCTTTCTATCAGCTGTGCACCGTGATGGTGTAAATACAGCCTATCTACCAATTGGATCAAATATAAAAGTCAGCCGAATTAGTGTTGATACTGCAAGGAGACGTATTGTGTGAAAAGAAATGTAAGATGTTGTTTAATTGCTGATATATTTATGATCCACGTCACGTTTTCAGTTTTGGCGGCAGTTCTTCCTGTTTGTCCAGAAGTCTTCTCATCAGGGCTCTATAAATAGAGAACTACGGCAGATATGTAATATGTAATGCAGCCGAACCGTGTATTACAATGCCGTGATGTGATGACTTTCAAAGAGAAAAGCAAGCACACTCGGAATAAAGTATTATTATATTTTTAAAAAATGTTTTCGGATTTCACATCGCATAAACACCATATCCCAACATGCATTGCGGCTAAACCATCACCGAGCTGAGGATCTTGCCTACGTCTGTTTCCGGTATTGTTTATGACGGATGTATTTTGTAATACACACATTCCTTCACATTTACATTTTAATTTACATTAAAGTATTTCGTGAGGCCTTCTAAAATGTTTTTAAATATAACTAGGGTTCTAGTTGAAGAGTTTGTAAATTAACATGAACCGAAGCTGTTGCCTGGCAACGCAATCGCACAACGTCACGTCCGTTAATTCCACATCCACACACATGGATTAACATCGATTGAATACATTAATGTAACCTTTGTTTCTGCTAAAAGAGGAGTCGACCAGCTGGGGCAACAAGAACATCGGAGAAATCGAGTGTGACTGTTAAAAAATAAATCATTATTATATTAATATTGACAATAGCAACCGACCGTCGGGGTAGAGCATTTGCTTGGCATTTCCGGGTATTTCTCCACTGGTTGAGCCATGTTAACAATACCGTGTAACTGTCACGTTTGAAGGGACGAAATCGTGACATCTTCACGTCTCCCAGCGTGGTAAATCGTCACATGTTCACGTCTTGCCGTGATACCGGGTTGGTTGTAGAGCATAGACATTAAGCTGTTTTAAAAACATTTAAGCTCTATTTTTTTTATTAGATTCTCAGAGCATTTTCCTGATTCTCTCGTGTTTCCTTCTCTTCCAGCAGATAGTGGTCTGCAGGAGGTTTTAGATGAACAGGCTCAGTCTGAGGAGGAGATGTGAACGTGTGACTGAAGGAACTGATCAAAGTGAAACCCTCCTCAACAGCATCTTCACTGAGCTCTACATCACACAAGGCCAGAGTGAAGAGGTTAATACCCAACATGAGGTGAGGCAGCTGGAGACAGCTTCCAAGAAGAAGACCCTCCATGACACTCCAATCAAGTGCCAGGACATCTTTAAAGCCTTACCTGACCAACAGACTCACATCAGAGCGGTCCTGACCAACGGAGTCGCTGGAGTTGGAAAAACCTTCTCAGTGCAGAAGTTCACTCTGGACTGGGCCGAGGGTTTGGAAAACCAAGATGTCAGTCTGGTGATCCCGCTCTCCTTCAGGGAGCTGAACCTGATCAAAGGTGAGCAGTACAGTCTTCTCAGGCTGCTCCATGTTTTCCATCCAACCTTACAGAAGGTCACAGCAGAGCAGCTGGCTGTCTGTAAAGTGCTGTTCATCTTTGACGGCCTGGATGAAAGCAGACTTTCTCTGGATTTCAGAAACAATGAGGTTGTGTCTGATGTCTCACAGAAGTCCTCAGTCAACGTGCTGCTGACAAACCTCATCAGGGGGAAGCTGCTTCCCTCGGCTCTCGTCTGGATAACTTCCAGACCTGCAGCGGCCAATCAGATCCCTCCTGAGTGTGTGGACAGGGTAACAGAAGTACGAGGCTTCACTGACGCCCAGAAGGAGGAGTACTTCAGGAGGAGATCGAGTGATGAAGACCTGTCCAGCAGAATCATCTCTCACATCAAGGGCTCCAGGAGCCTCCACATCATGTGTCTGATCCCAGTCTTCTGCTGGATCACTGCTGCAGTTCTGGACCACATGTTGACTACAGACCAGAGAGGAGAGCTGCCCAAGACCCTCACTGACATGTACTCACACTTCCTGCTGGTCCAGACCAAGAGGAAGAAGCAGAAGTATGAAGAGGGACATGAGACGAGTCCACAGCAGCTGACGGAGGCTGACAGGGAGGTTCTTCTGAAGCTGGGGAGGCTGGCGTTTGAACATCTGGAGAAAGGAGACATCATGTTCTACCAAGAAGACCTGGAGCGCTGTGGTCTTGATGTCACCGAGGCCTTGGTGCACTCAGGAGTTTGTACAGAGATCTTCAAAAGAGAGAGTGTGATCTTCCAGAAAACAGTCTACTGCTTTGTTCATCTGAGCATTCAGGAGTTTCTGGCTGCAGTCTACATGTTGCACTGTTACACCAACAGAGACACAGAGGTACTGAAGGACTTCCTGCAGGAGACTATAGCAACAGGTATAACAGTGATCAGGATTACCCATCCCTGGATGTTTCTAAAGGGAGCCATGGAGAAATCCCTCAGAAGTGAAAATGGCCACCTGGACCTGTTTGTCCGCTTTCTCCACGGCCTCTCTCTGGAGTCCAACCAGAGACTGTTAGGAGGCCTGCTGGGTCGCACAGACAACGTCCAGAAACCATCCAGAGAGCCATCAGCAACCTGAAGGAGATGAGCAGTTCTTCCTCTCCTGACAGGAGCATCAACATCTTCCACTGTCTGACAGAGATGAAGGACCACTCAGTACATCAGGAGATCACAGAGTTCCTGAAGTCAGAGAACAGATCAGAGAAGAGACTCTCTGAGATCCACTGCTCTGCTCTGGCCTACATGCTGCAGATGTCAGAGGAGGTTCTGGATGAGTTGGACCTGAGAAGTACAACACACGGAGGGACGAGAGACTGATTCCAGCTGTGAGGAACTGCAGGAAGGCTGTGTAAGTCCAGATGTGATTAACTTTATAAACTAATGTGGATCAGGAGTTTAATTATTCAAATAAACACATAACATTTCTGCTGTTTAAATACTGAGAGCAAAATAAACCAACACTGTTCTTCTATTTATTTATAATAATAGTTCAATTGAAGCGTTTCTCTCTTCATATTGAGTGATGGAGGCGACATGTCAAACACATGAAGGACTTTAGAGGTTTCTCAGCATGTGATCACACCACACAGCAGGACTTACAGTTATCAGAGAAGCATTATTACTTTCTAGTAGTTTCTTTATCATTAAACACACGTTTTTATCTCAATGTGTTAGAGTTTAAAATAAGATCTATATCATTTCCCACCAATAACAGAGTTATGTCTTAATGCTGATACTGGGAACATCTGATGGTATTCAGTTGAAAATATTGAAACTTATTGGTTTGTTAATTGTGTTTTGTGTACAATACATGTTCAGATGCTCAGAGAAGCCAAAACATCCTTCATCATCACATCCAAATATTAATAACATTTAAATATGTACATCTCTAATATTGTGATTAATTTGAATGTGTAACAGTCAGTGACAGCAGGAGCACAGACTTGATCAGATCACACTGACAACACATTACACTCTATTATAATATATAATTTATTACTGGACTAACAGCAAATGTCTATCAGAACATATGTCAAATCTTTTCATCAAATGCTTGAGTTTAATATAATGTTTCCTCTTTGTGTTATTATAGACTTATAGGCTGTGGACTCAGAGACTGAATGTAAAGTCGTGGCCTCAGCTCTGAAGTCTGACCCCTCCCATCTGAGAGATCTGGACCTGAGTAACAACAATCTGAAGGATCAGTGGAGCTGCTGAGTTCTGGACTAAAGAGTCCAAACTGCAGACTGGAGGCTCTCAGGTCAGTTCACTGACTGCAGTTCATACAGATCTGTTTGTGTTTATGATTTTCTGAATTTCCCTGAGAACAAATACAATGTTATTGTTATTTGTTCCACTGTTGCTAATGACTGAATATTGATCAGAGTAACAAAGAGAAGGTGAATGTGTGAGGGAGTGTTTGAGCTTCCACAGACTCACTCTGTGCTCCATGAGTCAGTGGAGATGCTGTCAGTACTGATGAGCTGTGAGGGAGATGAAGGAGTTGTTAAACATCTGATCAAAGTTCAAGTTCCAGATTATCAATGGATTGTTTCTACATCATCTCTGACATTAAAACCCTGTTTAACTCTGAACAGATTATTAAACCTGGAGTTATTTCAAACAGGAACATTGTTTTCTAAAGTTACATCATGTTTTCTTTATTCAGACTGTGGGCTGCAGTTTGTCAGAGATCAGCTGTTCTGCTCTGGCCTCAGCTCTGAAGTCCAACATCCATCTGAGAGATCTGGACCTGAGTGGAAACAAGCTGCAGGATTCAGGAGTGAAGCTGCTGAGAGATCTTCTGGAGAGTCCAGACTGCAGACTGGAGACCCTCAGGTCAGTAAGGGGTCTCTGCTGGTTCAGCAGTATTGTATGAAACACAGGGAGGTGTTTCTCTCACTGGGGAATCCCAACAGATCAGTGATGTTACCCACTGACTGCAGGCTCTTTCATTCTTCCATCAACTATAGTAGGCCAGCTGGAAATGCAAAGCCACACTTTAGTAATCAACTCTCTAACAGACAGATGGGGTTTTACAGAAGAGTGGGAAAGGTAGTCTGTTCTTTATTGTAATGTTTTTTATGTGATGTTTTTAGTTTGTAGATTAATGACTGGTATATCATCACATCTGTATGTCATGATGCTACCATGAGCAGCTGGTTAGCTTGACTTAGCAAACAGATGGGGGAAAACAGCTGGGCTGGCTTGGTCTGTTTTTGTTCTCTATCCTTTAATTTTCACACAATTGTTAATTTGAGCAATGCAAACTTTAAAAAATATGAAAATTAGGATCACAAGAGAAACAGACAAGCTAACTCTCCTCCAGATTATGGCTTTCTATCTCGAGGAGCCAAAATGTTGATTTATTATTTTGATTATATAATCGTTTAATTATGTAATGGAGGAGGTAATTGATTGGTGTCAGTTGATCGTGATCCGCACACGCGGTTGGGTGGCTGATTGGTGCTGCGATTGCTTCAGCTGGTTAAAAGAGTCGTGCTGATTATACTCTGGGTTCTTTTTTGGTTGTGAAGCCACACGGTTTTTGGACCACTGCACTGCAGAGAAGTTACGATTTGTTTATTTTATGTGACGAAACTGTTTCAACATCGTCCGGTAAGATACTTTCATTTGTGTTTAAAGAAGAGAACGAACAGTGAAGAAAAGTAAACGATAACATGGAAATAAATGTACCAAAAACAAACAATATATCTCTAAGTGATGTGTGAGCGCGTCGGCCAGGCGCTAAACCAGAGAACAGAAAGGAGTTAAAAGAAGTGGGAAAAGATTGCTTTTTTACTATCCATTATGAATAATCACGCAAACATAACATCTAGTAAAATGATGTTCTCCTCAAATGCATGGGTCTATCACCCAGAGAAGGGCTTCTAGCAGCTCTGCAGTCACAGTGCAGAGTAAGGGAAACCATGCCTCCCACATAGCCTACCACAGTTTGCCTATGGTATGTGATTGCGTATTGAAGTTATTCGCCTTTTGGTTATGGACCAATCTTTGTGCTCCACCCCTTTTTTGCCAGTTGTGTACCTGACCTACCAAAAAGGGAACCTTAAGAGCTAAGATGAGATATAACAGACTCACTCTGTGCTCCATGAGTCAGTGGAGATGCTGTCAGTACTGATGAGCTGTGAGGGAGATGAAGGAGTTGTTAAACATCTGATCAAAGTTCAAGTTCCAGATTATCAATGGATTGTTTCTGCATCATCTCTGACATTAAAACCCTGTTTAACTCTGAACAGATTATTAAACCTGGAGTTATTTCAAACAGGAACATTGTTTTCTAAAGTTACATCATGTTTTCTTTATTCAGTCTGAGGGGCTGCAGTTTGTCAGAGATCAGCTGTTCTGCTCTGGCCTCAGCTCTGAAGTCCAACATCCATCTGAGAGATCTGGACCTGAGTGGAAACAAGTTGCAGGATTCAGGAGTGGAGCTGCTGAGAGATCTTCTGGAGAGTCCAGACTGCAGACTGGAGACCCTCAGGTCAGTAAGGGGTCTCTGCTGGTTCAGCAGTATTGTATTAAACTCAGGGAGGTGTTTCTCTCACTGGGGAATCCCAACAGATCAGTGATGTTACCCACTGACTGCAGGCTCTTTCATCCTTCCATCAACTATAGAAGGCCAGCTGAAACAGCGTCTGAGGGCTTCTTAATATTTAATAAACTATGAATGTTTCATAACCATGTAACAGGAAGAAACTCAGCTAACTGATGATTTATTTATTTTTTTGCAAAAAAAACCACAAGGCTAACGCTGAGCCTCTGAATTAGCCCTGAGCGAAAAAATCTTAACGCCGTTAGCACAGAACTCTAGCTATACCGATCGATATACTTATTGGATCTGCACAAACAAGCTTAGCTAACATCCTGACAGTCCACAGATTATAGAAATATAAGGATCATCACTGAGCGATCAGAACTCGTGACAGGGGAAGCAAATACAGACGACACACGACGTAGCTTTAGGTAGCAAAACACGGAGATATGCTCACCTTAGCTGTTATTCTGATCAAAAGTCATGTTCAATGGCATTAAAACGAGAAAAAACGCGGCTGAAGGTTAATCCATAGGTTCATCCAATGTGTCTGTCACTTTGAAACAATTATTGATAATCCATAATTCAATTTTTATGCAAAAATCGGAGAATAAAAATTAGCTGTTAATGGTAGCCACCAGACTGTGACGCAGCTCCAGTTTTGGCTACGCATCACTCTCACTCCTTATTTGGTAACCTGTGTGTGTATGTGGAACTTTCCCTCGATTCCATTGGCTCTAGCGGTTCAAAAGAGATGTCAATCATCAAAATCGACCAAGGGGGGCCAGAGATAGGTCAAATCCACCCAAATGACCCCAGAAGTGTTTTTTTTTGCTAAACCTCTCTAAAAAGGTCAAATGTCACTTGTTTTGCATCAATCTTGATACAGGGTACTTATTATAAGTTGTACTTTGGATTCCTAAAGCTTTTAGTCTACCATCCCATCATTCAAGGGTGGTTTTTGGACGGACACTATAATTTACAGTTTTTTACTATGTTCAATCTGAATTTTCTTTAAAATAAAAAACATCTCTATTGATTCTGACTTTTCTACATCCAACTCAAAGGTTTATCATTGCTTGAGAAAAAAGATTATTAATTTTCCCCTTTTAGAAGGGAAGTTATGGTCATTTGTTCTGGAAATGTCATTTTCGAGCCTGAGACCTGAAAAACAGGCTTGGGGCTGAACAGGTTAAAAGAGTCCTGCTGATTATACTCTGGGTTCTTTTTTGGTTGTGAAGCCACATGGTTATATCTCTCACAGGCTCCGCCCTCTACTGGACTCTATGGGTACTACCCTCTATGTAAGCATTCACCTACTGAGATTTCTATAGACGTAGCCGGCCTTGGGGCGGGCCTACCTGAATGCGCGCGCATCTCACCGTATAAAAGGAGGCCTCGGCTCCTGACCGTCATCCCTTTCTCTTCAGCGAGCGGGCAACAACTGAAGCAGAGATAAGACGTTTGAAAGAAGAAGAAAGAGTTATCATACCTCCAGGGAGTCGCCACTGCTAGAGACCCGGGCCTGTCCTTCGTGCCCTGGCTTAAATAGCGGGCGCCGATCCCCACCACCTCTGCTTCGAGTGTTTGGGGGACCAGGATATGGCCGAGGCGGTGCCATTCACATTTGCCATTCCTTCCGGGTCCGGCGTCCATGGAAGTCCACCGCCCAGGGCTGTACTCTCCCTGGGTGATGATCATGGCGGCGGGTGTGTGGGCTACTCGCTCATTGCTAGAGATGCCCCCGCCTCACCAGGTCAGAGCGATATTGGGCCGCAAGGCCAATTAGTAGCTTGCTCCACGGGCCTTGCCCCAGGCCCGTTCCCCCGGGGACCGGTGCTCGGTGGCTTCACATGATATAGGGTCGACCCTACTTCATCACAGGCCGCCGCCGCTGCCTGCCATGTGATGTCCCTGGGGATCACGCCGCATGGCACCTTCCAAAGAGGACCGTGTTGATATCCAGGGAGCCCCCGTGTTTACGGAAGGGCTCTTGGATCGATCTCCTTGCTCACGGGATAAGGAGTAGTCGCAGCGTGGCTGCTTCTTGCTCATCCCCAGAGAAGGAACACTGTCCTACACTCCCCGCCCCTGCTGTAAACCCCAGTGTAGGGAGCCAGCAGGTGGGCGCGTGCACGTGAGTGGAATAAACCGAGTGCTTTCAAAGCACTGTGGGGTTCAAGAGACGCTATTGCCGGCGTGCTGTTGTCAGAAAACACACCTTGCCTGGTATAATAGCTTCGATTAATGCATTTCACCGTTGAATGGGAAATACAGCGTTATTACGTGGGCACGCGGCCCTCGTAAGAGTGGCCGCGGTGCGTTCAGGGACCTCCGCAGGAGAACGGTGCGTTATGTTTTGTAAACTCTAGTTCTAGAGTGATGTGTGTGTGGAAAATGAATTCAGTAAAAACGATTGCATTTATCCCATAGTAAGAGTCATCTCTCTCCACAATTCCACTTTTCCCCATAATGTCCGTTTCACGGAGACGGCATTATGACGGGGCGCGCGGCCCCCCCCCACCCGAGGGCGGGCCGCGGTGCGTCCAAAGACATCAGTAGAGAGAAGAGTCCTCAGGCACTGCAGCGCGCTCCTCCACAGGCTTTCCTGCAAACGAGGGAGCGCAGCGCGACGGTGAGACGAAGGGAGAGGTGCCGGCACGGAGCTCCCGTGCCCGCGGGCACCCTCCACCTCTTCGGCCCATCCCGTGGAACTGGCGTACCGGCACTCACGGGGACGGGCTGCCCAACCTCGGCAGGCTCCGCAGCAGCAGAGAGCGGCCGGGTGGAGTGCTCCGTCTTCACGGAGCTGACAGGCGGGGGAGAAAATCTCTCCGCCCGGGACGAGAGGGCGAATCCCTCCTCCTCCTCCTCCCTGTATAATGCACAGATCACTAAGTTTTCTAATAAGAATGGGTTGATCTGTATCCAAATCTAAGTGACTTTTGTTTCCACAAATGCTACACTTACACACAATGTTAACCGTACAAATTCCCCATTCGCTGCCCCAGCTGTAGCTCCTGTAAAGGAGGTGGCTAGTGGGCATGCGCAGATGAGAGGGATGAACCGCAGGGAGTGCTATCTAAAGGAAAGCGCTATGCGGGTACAGGGGCATTATGGCCGGCGTATTACTGTCAGAGAACACACTACGCCTAGAGCAAGACTCCAATTAATGCAGTTTACCGTAGTAGTGGTAAACTGCATTATGAGCCCTGAACGCACCGCCGCGCGCTGTGAGCGCGCGGCGGTGCGTTCAGGGACCTCAGTAGAACACACTACGCCTAGAGTAAAGACTCCGATTAATGCAGTTTACCGTAGTGGTAAAACAGCATTATGGTGGAGCGCGCGCTCACAAAAGCGTGCGCGGTGTTCAGGGACTCAGTAAATAATCGGCCCTTTCTGTGTCGACCCTCCATGGGCAAATCTTCCCTTCACGGGGTTTTGCGGCGGAACGGGTCGCCAGAGAGTATCACAGCTTCATAGCTGCGGCCCCACAGCTGAGGGCTTGTCCATTAACACAATGTTATGGAGAATGGAAACTCAGCTGTGTGCTAACTAAGTGGATCGACAGGACGCTGAAACGGGGCTATTCACTCCAGTTTTGCAGCATCCCACCTCCATTTATGGGCATGCGAGAGGTAAATCTGTCATCCCAGGAGGAGATGGGTTTCCTCTCAGCAGAGATTCAGGCTACGGTGCAGAAACAGACGGTGTCTGTTGTGCACCCTCAGCACAGAGAAAAGGGTCTTTATTCCATGTACTTCCTGGTCCTCAAAGACAGGGGAATTCAGACCTATTCTAGATCTCCGAGGCCTGAATCGCCACATTTCCTGCAGGAAATTCTGCATGTTAACTATGAAACAGTTACTGGGGCTTGTGCAGCCAGGCGATTGGTTCACCACCATCGACCTGAAGGACGCCTAATTTCATGTAGAAATTGCTCCAGAGCACAGAAAGTATCTGCGTTTTGCCTTCCAGGGGATAGCCTACGAGTACAACAGGCTGCCGTTCGGCAATTCCCTATCCCCACGCACATTCAGCAAATGTGTGGCCACAGCGCTTCAACCGCTGCGTGCCCACAGCATGAGAGTTTTCTTTTACCTAGACGACCTCATAGTCATGGCTGGGTCCAGGGAACAGGCAATGTTTTGCACAGCCCAATTGATCCTACACCTGACCAAGTTAGGCTTTGCGATCAATTGGAAGAAGAGCACCATACCTCACCAACAGGCGTTGTATTTGGGGGGTGGTGCTCGATGCAGGTGCGTTCCGTGCCACCCTGTCAGAGAGCAGACGCGCGTCCCTGCTTCGGGCGGTTCGCGGGCTATGACAGGGGGCAACAGTGACAGCTTTAACTGTCATGCAGACCCTGGGTCTCATGGCGGCTGCTCACGTTGTGGTCCCGCTCGGGTTACTACATATGCGCCACCTGCAGAGGTGGTTCTCCAGCCTGCGTTTGGATCCCAAAAGAGACAAACGGCGCCTGGTGACCATCCCCTCCTCAGTGGAGGGCAACCTCCGGTTCTGGGGGTCCCCAGATCACCTCCGGAGGGGGTCTCCACTGGGACGGGTGACCTCCTACATCACAGTGTTCACGGATGCGTCCAGAACAGGATGGGGAGGGACCTGGCTGAAGAGGGATATAGGTGGGCGCTGGCCGCTAACAGAAACGCGGCACAGCAACCTCCTAGAGCTGCGGGCAGTAGTGTTGGTCCTCCAGCATTTCAAACCCTAAATTCAGGGGAGACATGTACTGGTCAGGAGCGACAGCAGCACCACAGTGGCATACATCAACAGGCAGGGCGGAGTCCGCTCCGCTGCCTTGTTGACCACAGCGGAGAAACTGTGGTTATGGGCTTCAGAGGTGGTGTTATCTCTGAGAGCCCTCCACATCCCCGGACTGGAGAACAGAGGGGCCGACCTCATGTCGAGGGGCGGCCCCCTGCCAGGCGAGTGGGTGCTTCACCCAGAGGTGGTGAAGCAGGTCTGGGCTCAGTTCGGGAGAGCAGAGGTGGACTTGTTCGCCAGCCGGCGCAACAGCCACTCTGCCCTGTGGTTCTCCATGGCTCCGAGCGACGACCCGCCCTTGGGGGTGGACGCGTTTGCACACGAGCCATGGCCAAGAAAGCTGCTCTACGCCTTTCCACCGCTCCGTCTAATTCTTCCCCTCCTGGGGAGAGTGAGGCGGGAACGTCTGTCAGTCATCCTAGTGGCTCCGGACCGTGTCGGGGCGCCGTGGTACTCAGAGATGACACAGATGAAGGTGGGCCAGCCCTGGGCGGTTCCCCAGTTCTGGGGGGCGATGTCTCAAGAGGCAGGTGCAATTGGGGCGTTACCCACTCTCGGCCAACCTCTCCAGGCTTGGCTCCTGAGAGGGACAGGCTGAGACAGGGTGGATTGTCTGACAGTGTTATTCAGTCTATCCAGGCAGCTAGAGCTGGATCCACCACAGCCAATTACAAGCCAAAGTGGCTGGGATTCCAGCGATGGTGTGAGGAGCGGAGAATAGAGCCCCTATCTTGTGAGTTAGGCTCTATTTTATCCTTCTTACAGTTACTGGTGGACAGAGGGCTTGCGCATTCCACAGTGAAAGTGTATGCAGCAGCCATCTCGTCCTGCCATGAGGGATTTGGCGGCAGGTCAGCTTTTAGTCAACCACTGATGTCGCGGTTTTTACAGGGGGTCAGGAGGCTGCGCCCAGTAGTGCACGCCTCCACCCCGCAGTGGGACCTGCCCCTGGTGCTCGAGGCTCTGGTCTGAGAACCATTTGAGCCTCTGGAGCTCTCCTCCCTAAAAGCACTGTCGTGGAAAACAGGTTTGCTTCTTGCCTTAACGTCAGCCAAAAGAGTGTCCGAGTTCTTCCCCTCTGCCTATGGGCGGAGGGGGGGGCCCTCAGCACTGTTTTTTGAGCACACTTTCTGCGAGGCAAGCGCAGCAGAGTGCGCTCTGTCAGCCGCAGCCCAGACTTCTCCACGGTCACAACCGGGGTAAAGGAGAATGTGGGGCAGCAGCTGCTGACCAGAAAAGCCGGTCAGGGGCAGTGGGGTGGAATGGTATTGTTGGACGACAGTGCGCGTGTACATCAGGGCTCCACCCACTGTACCCATAGAGTCCAGTAGAGGGCGGAGCCTGTGAGAGATATAACGCCGGGTTACGTATTGTAACCCTTGTTATATTAACACAGGCGGAGCCCTCTACTCAGGGCACTGTCTGTCCTATTCCGCTCGCTGAAGAGAGGTGTAGGATGATAGTCAGGAGGCGAGGCCTCCTTTTATACGGTGAGATGCGCGTGCATTCAGGTAGGCCCGCCCCAAGGCCGGCTACGTCTATAGAAATCTCAGTAGGTGAATGCTTGCATAGAGGGTAGTACCCATAGAGTCCAGTAGAGGGCTCCGCCTGTGCTTATATAACAAGGGTTACAATACGTAACCCGGCGTTTTTGGACCACTGCACTGCAGAGAAGTTACGATTTGTTTATTTTATGTGACGAAACTGTTTCAACATCGTCCGGTAAGATACTTTCATTTGTGTTTAAAGAAGAGAACGAACAGTGAAGAGAAGTAAACGATAACATGGAAATAAATGTACCAAAAACAAACAATATATCTCTAAGTGATGTGTGAGCGCGTCGGCCAGGCGCTAAACCAGAGAACAGAAAGGAGTTAAAAGAAGTGGGAAAAGATTGCTTTTTTACTATCCATTATGAATAATCACGCAAACATAACATCTAGTAAAATGATGTTCTCCTCAAATGCATGGGTCTATCACCCAGAGAAGGGCTTCTAGCAGCTCTGCAGTCACAGTGCAGAGTAAGGGAAACCATGCCTCCCACATAGCCTACCACAGTTTGCCTATGGTATGTGATTGCGTATTGAAGTTATTCGCCTTTTGGTTATGGACCAATCTTTGTGCTCCACCCCTTTTTTGCCAGTTGTGTACCTGACCTACCAAAAAGGGAACCTTAAGAGCTAAGATGAGATATAACAGACTCACTCTGTGCTCCATGAGTCAGTGGAGATGCTGTCAGTACTGATGAGCTGTGAGGGAGATGAAGGAGTTGTTAAACATCTGATCAAAGTTCAAGTTCCAGATTATCAATGGATTGTTTCTACGTCATCTCTGACATTAAAACCCTGTTTAACTCTGAACAGATTATTAAACCTGGAGTTATTTCAAACAGGAACATTGTTTTCTAAGTTACATCATGTTTTCTTTATTCAGTCTGAGGGGCTGCAGTTTGTCAGAGATCAGCTGTTCTGCTCTGGCCTCAGCTCTGAAGTCCAACATCCATCTGAGAGATCTGGACCTGAGTGGAAACAAGCTGCAGGATTCAGGAGTGGAGCTGCTGAGAGATCTTCTGGAGAGTCCAGACTGCAGACTGGAGACCCTCAGGTCAGTAAGGGGTCTCTGCTGGTTCAGCAGTATTGTATGAAACACAGGGAGGTGTTTCTCTCACTGGGGAATCCCAACAGATCAGTGATGTTACCCACTGACTGCAGGCTCTTTCATCCTTCCATCAACTATAGAAGGCCAGCTGGAAATGCAAAGCCACACTTTAGTAATCAACTCTCTAACACAAGGGGTTCCCAACCCCCGGTCCGCGGACCGGTACCGGGCCGCAGAGGTGTTACTGCCGGGCCGCGAAATAGCTGTGAGTTTATCGTAATATTTGCAGAATTATAAATATATAAAAATATTTTATCATAATATTTTTTTCAAAAAGTGTTTAATTTTCGCACCTATACCAGTCATATTATTTCATCCAGTAGCCTAGTTAATCTTTCACCAGAAAACCGTTGAAAATTGCTTTTATGATGTTCCGAGAGATTCGGCGGCTCAGCCTAAGGTCTCAGCCTCTTGTGCGCACGAGAAAGTTACCGGTACGCCAGGAAGAGGAGCACACAGGAGACACCGTTTCATTGCAGACTGTTGTGTTTATGTGGGGAAATGGCAGTGCATACATTATTTGAGATATATTTCAAACTCGGACTTCATTTTAAGGACATGTCGGCCAGGGGTCTAGAGCTATTTGTTTAAGCACCGGATTGGCAAAACAGGAGAGTCTGTAAACCAGTCTGCCTTGATCTATGAATTCATGTCCGGGACTCTCACAGTATCTGCTGCCCACAGCTGTTTTATAGAAGGAAAACCTCCTTCACTTCATGAAATGGCTGCAGCATCAGGAGGCAGCGGGACGTATACTCCGCCTCTGAGAAGTGCAGCACCAGCGGGTAAAGAGCTGTGCCTTTTTACGCACCGCCTTCGCTGTGTTTACCTTCATCAGAACAGCTTAAGAGTGACTGCAGGCTGCTACGTGTTAACCACACACACCTCTACACACATCTCTACACACATCGAACTGCCCGATTACTCCCCCTTTTATTAGTTTTATGAAGGAGATGTCCAGTCACCAAGGCGCATGATGTGTGTGTGTATGTGCTCTGCTCAGCTCAGCTCTGTGTGTTCGGTGTGTTTGTGTCTGTCCGACACCGGCATTTGTTTTCAAATGACCATGAACAGTCATTTACACACATCTGGCTAACTCCATAGGTAGCCTATATGCGGGTGTTCCCAAAATAAATTAGTTTAATCTTAATCTCGATGTAGTGCTAAATGCTGTCGGAGTGCACCGGAACGAACGACACTATCATAATATCTTCTGAAAACAAATGCCAGTGTCACACACACACACACACACACACACACACACACACACACACACACACACACACACACACACACACTCCTTCATAATGCCTTCTCCTCGTTTTCCCAGCATTCACTGGATTATCCGTAAATCATACAAACAAATCCAAAACGTTGATTTATCTGTTTTCCCGTTTTGGTTTAAAAACTGAATAACGTCGGTTTTTTGGTTTTCCGTTTTTCCGAAAAACCAAAAAACGACACCGGTTCTTTTTTAAACGTTGTTAATATGTTTTGGATGCATATTGTTCTAGTATTTGTTCAGGCTGTTACATACAATTAGCCTCTGTTGCTACCTGCTGGTGGTGAGTAAATATTAAAATCAGTTAAAATTGACAACCGGTCCGCGATTTTTTTTTAATGTATCTGCCGGTCCTTGGCACAATAAAGGTTGGGAACCCCTGCTTTAACAGACAGATGGGTTTACAGAAGAGTGGGAAAGGTGGTCTGTTCTTTATGGGATGTTTCTAGTTTCTAATGACTGGTTACTTCCTGTAATGCAGCTGAGAGCTGTGGCAGGCAGTCGTAGTGTTTGCAGAGAAGATATGATGGGATGTAAAGCCTGAGCTCAGGACTCTGAAGCTGACTCAAAGAACTAACACTTATTTAAACTGGATCTCAAACTGTTGGATTGTGTTCATCTCTACAGGATCAGAGGAGGAGAGACGATCAGAGCCAAGATCCAGAAGACCTGTGAGTACTGAAACCATATCCTCCATTCATCAAGATATGAAACTCTTTAATGGAGCATGACCTCAGAGGAAAACAACACTCTAGTTTCTTCTTCATCATTCTGGCTGTTTCTCTCCATGTTTTTATTATCATCATCATTCTCTCTCTCTCTCCTTCTCCTCTCAGGTGACAGGAAGTGAAGACACACAGAAAGGTGAGAGGTCGTACCGTGTGAACTGTATTTATTGAGGTTTCACTACAGAATCAAATGTAGTTATTGATCAGTGTTTTCTGGGATTCAAGAGAAATCTGCTCAGTGTTTTTTACATGTTGATGTAGAAGAGACATGAAGAAGAGGGGACACATGTTGATGTAGAAGAGACATGAAGAAGAGGGGACACATGTTGATGTAGAAGAGACATGAAGAAGAGGGGACACATGTTGATGTAAAGAGACATGAAGAAGAGGGGACACATGTTGAAGTAGAAGAGACATGAAGAAGAGGGGACACATGTTGATGTAGAAGAGACATGAAGAAGAAGGGACACATGTTGATGTAGAAGAGACATGAAGAAGAGGGGACACATTATGATGTAGAAGAGACATGAAGAAGAGGGGACACATGTTGATGTAGAAGAGACATGAAGAAGAGGGGACACATGTTGATGTAGAAGAGACATGAAGACAGAGGGGACACATGTTGATGTAGAAGAGACATGAAGAAGAGGGGACACATGTTGAAGTAGAAGAGACATGAAGAAGAGGGGACACATGTTGATGTAGAAGAGACATGAAGAAGAAGGGACACATGTTGATGTAGAAGAACATGAAGAAGAGGGGACACATTATGATGTAGAAGAGACATGAGAAGAGGGGACACATGTTGATGTAGAAGAGACATGAAGAAGAGGGGAACATGTTGAGTAGAAGAGACATGAAGAAGAGGGGACACATGTTTGATGTAGAAGAGACATGAGGAAGAGGGGACACATGTTGATGTAGAAGAGACATGAAGAAGAGGGGACACATGTTGATGTAGAAGAGACATGAAGAAGAAGGGACACATGTTGATGTAGAAGAGACATGAAGAATAGGGGACACATTATGGATGTAGAAGAGACATGAAGAAGAGGGGACACATGTTGATGTAGAAGAGACATGAAGAAGAGGGGACACATGTTGATGTAGAAGAGACATGAAGAAGAGGGGACACATGTTGATGTGGAAGAGACATGAAGAAGAGGGGACACATGTTGATGTAGAAGAGACATGAAGAAGAGGGACACATGTTGATGTAGAAGAGACATGAGAAGAGGGGACACATGTTGATGTAGAAGAGACATGAAGAAGAGGGGACACATGTTGATGTAGAAGAGACATGAAGAAGAGGGGACACATGTTGATGTAGAAGAGACATGGAGAAGAGGGACACATGTTGATGTAGAAGAGACATGAAGAAGAGGGGACACATGTTTGAGTAGAAGAGACATGAAGAATATGAGGGACACAGGTTGATGTAGAAGAGACATGAAGAAGAGGGGACACATGTTGATGTAGAAGAGACATGGAGAAGAGGGGACACACTGTTGATGTAGAAGAGACATGAAGAAGAAGGGACACATGTTGATGTAGAAGAGACATGAAGAAGAGGGGACACATTATGATGTAGAAGAGACATGAAGAAGAGGGGACACATGTTGATGTAGAAGAGACATGAAGAAGAGGGGACACAGTTGAAGTAGAAGAGACATGAAGAAGAGGGGACACATGTTGATGTAGAAGAGACATGAAGAAGAAGGGACACATTTGATGTAGAAGAGACATGAAGAAGAGGGGACACATTATGGTAGAAGAGACATGAGAAGAGGGGACACATGTGATGTAGAAGAGACATGAAGAAGAGGGGACACATGTTGATGTAGAAGAGACATAAGAAGAGGGGACACATGTTGATGTAGAAGAGACATGAGGAAGAGGGACACATGTTGATGTAGAAGAGACATGAAGAAGAGGGGACACATGTGATGTAGAAGAGACATGAAGAAGAAGGGACACATGTTGATGTAGAAGAGACATGAGAAGAGGGACACATTATGATGTAGAAGAGACATGAAGAAGAGGGGACACATGTTGATGTAGAAGAGACATGAAAGAGGGGACACATGTTGATGTAGAAGAGACATGAAGAAGAGGGGACACATGTTGATGTGGAAGAGACATGAAGAAGAGGGACACATGTTGATGTAGAAGAGACATGAAGAAGAGGGGACACATGTTGATGTAGAAGAGACATGAAGAAGAGGGGACACATGTTGATGTAGAAGAGACATGAAGAAGAGGGGACACATGATGTATGAAGAGACATGAAGAGAGGGACACATGTTGATGTAGAAGAGCATGGAGAAGAGGGGACACATGTTGATGTAGAAGAGACATGGAGAAGAGGGGACACATGTTGATGTAGAAGAGACATGAAGAAGAGGGGACACATGTTGATGTAGAAGAGACATGAAGAAGAAGGGACACATGTTGATGTAGAAGAGACATGAAGAAGAAGGGACACATGTTGATGTAGAAGAGACATGAAGAAGACGGGGACACATGTTGGTGTAGAAGAGACATGAAGAAGAGGGGACACATGTTTGATGTAGAAGAGACATGAAGAAGAGGGGACACATGTTGATGTAGAAGAGACATGAAGAAGAGGGACACATGTTGATGTGGAAGAGACATGAAGAAGAAGGGACTCATGTTGATGTAGAAGAGACATGAAGAAGAGGGGACACATGTTGATGTAGAAGAGACATGAAGAAGAGGGGACACATGTTGGATGTAGAAGAGACATGAAGAAGAGGGGACACATGTTGATGTAGAAGAGACATGGAGAAGAGGGGACACAGGTGATGTAGAAGAGACATGAAGAAGAGGGACACATGTTGATGTAGAAGAGACATGAGAAGAGGGGACACATGTTGATGTAGAAGAGACATGAAGAAGAGGGACACAGGTTGATGTAGAAGAGACATGGAGAAGAGGGGACAAGGTTGATGTAGAAGAGACATGAAGAAGAGGGGACACATGTTGATGTGGAAGAGACATGGAGAAGAGGGGACACATGTTGATGTAGAAGAGACATGAAGAAGAGGGGACACATGTTGATGTAGAAGAGACATGAAGAAGAGGGGAACATGTTGATGTAGAAGAGACATGAAGAAGAGGGGACACATGTGATGTAGAAGAGACAGGAGAAGAGGGGACACATGTTGATGTAGAAGAGACAGAGACAGAGAGAGGACACATGTTGATGTAGAAGAGACATGAAGAAGAGGGGACACAGGTTGATGTAGAAGAGACATGAAGAAGAGGGGACACATGTTGATGTAGAGAGCATGAAGAAGAGGGGACATGTTGATGTAGAAGAGACATGAAGAAGAGGGGACACATGTTGATGTAGAAGAGACATGAAGAAGAGGGGACACATGTTGAAGTAGAAGAGACATGAAGAAGAGGGGACACATGTGATGTAGAAGAGACATGAAGAAGAGGGGACACATGTTGATGTAGAAGAGACATGAAGAGAGGGGACACATGTTGATGTAGAAGAGACATGAAGAAGAGGGGACACATGTTGATGTAGAAGAGACATGAAGAAGAGGGGACACATGTTGAAGTAGAAGAGACATGAAGAAGAGGGGACACATGTTGATGTAGAAGAGACATGAAGAAGAAGGGACACATGTTGATGTAGAAGAGACATGAAGAAGAGGGGACACATTATGATGTAGAAGAGACATGAAGAAGAGGGGACACATGTTGATGTAGAAGAGACATGAAGAAGAGGGACACATGTTGATGTAGAAGAGACATGAAGAAGAGGGGACACATGTTGATGTAGAAGAGACATGAAGAAGAGGGGACATGTTGAAGTAGAAGAGACATGAAGAAGAGGGACACATGTTGATGTAGAAGAGACATGAAGAAGAAGGGACACATGTTGATGTAGAAGAGACATGAGAAGAGGGGACACATTATGATGTAGAAGAGACATGAAGAAGAGGGGACACATGTTGATGTAGAAGAGACATGAAGAAGAGGGACACATGTTGATGTAGAAGAGACATGAAGAAGAGGGGACACATGTTGATGTAGAAGAGACATGAGGAAGAGGGGACACATGTTTGATGTAGAAGAGACATGAAGAAGAGGGGACACATGTTGATGTAGAAGAGACATGAAGAAGAAGGGACACATGTTGATGTAGAAGAGACATGAAGAAGAGGGGACACATTATGATGTAGAAGAGACATGAAGAAGAGGGGACACATGTTGATGTAGAAGAGACATGAAGAAGAGGGGACACATGTTGATGTAGAAGAGACATGAAGAAGAGGGGACACATGTTGATGTGGAAGAGACATGAAGAAGAGGGGACACATGTTGATGTAGAAGAGACATGAAGAAGAGGGGACACATGTTGATGTAGAAGAGACATGAAGAAGAGGGGACACATGTTGATGTAGAAGAGACATGAAGAAGAGGGGACACATGTTGATGTAGAAGAGACATGAAGAAGAGGGGACACATGTTGATGTAGAAGAGACATGGAGAAGAGGGGACACATGTTGATGTAGAAGAGACATGAAGAAGAGGGGACACATGTTGACGTAGAAGAGACATGAAGAATAGGGGACACAGGTTGATGTAGAAGAGACATGAAGAAGAGGGGACACATGTTGATGTAGAAGAGACATGGAGAAGAGGGGACACATGTTGATGTAGAAGAGACATGAAGAAGAAGGGACACATGTTGATGTAGAAGAGACATGAAGAAGAGGGGACACATTATGATGTAGAAGAGACATGAAGAAGAGGGGACACATGTTGATGTAGAAGAGACATGAAGAAGAGGGGACACATGTTGAAGTAGAAGAGACATGAAGAAGAGGGGACACATGTTGATGTAGAAGAGACATGAAGAAGAAGGGACACATGTTGATGTAGAAGAGACATGAAGAAGAGGGGACACATTATGATGTAGAAGAGACATGAAGAAGAGGGGACACATGTTGATGTAGAAGAGACATGAAGAAGAGGGACACATGTTGATGTAGAAGAGACATGAAGAAGAGGGGACACATGTTGATGTAGAAGAGACATGAGGAAGAGGGGACACATGTGATGTAGAAGAGACATGAAGAAGAGGGGACACATGTTGATGTAGAAGAGACATGAAGAAGAAGGGACACATGTTGATGTAGAAGAGACATGAAGAAGAGGGGACACATTATGATGTAGAAGAGACATGAAGAAGAGGGGACACATGTTGATGTAGAAGAGACATGAAGAAGAGGGGACACATGTTGATGTAGAAGAGACATGAAGAAGAGGGGACACATGTTGATGTGGAAGAGACATGAAGAAGAGGGGACACATGTTGATGTAGAAGAGACATGAAGAAGAGGGGACACATGTTGATGTAGAAGAGACATGAAGAAGAGGGGACACATGTTGATGTAGAAGAGACATGAAGAAGAGGGACACATGTTGATGTAGAAGAGACATGAAGAAGAGGGGACACATGATGTAGAAGAGACATGGAGAAGAGGGGACACATGTTGATGTAGAAGAGACATGGAGAAGAGGGGACACATGTTGATGTAGAAGAGACATGAAGAAGAGGGGACACATGTTGATGTAGAAGAGACATGAAGAAGAAGGGACACATGTTGATGTAGAAGAGACATGAAGAAGAAGGGACACATGTTGATGTAGAAGAGACATGAAGAAGAGGGGACACATGTTGGTGTAGAAGAGACATGAAGAAGAGGGGACACATGTTGATGTAGAAGAGACATGAAGAAGAGGGGACACATGTTGATGTAGAAGAGACATGAAGAAGAGGGGACACATGTTGATGTGGAAGAGACATGAAGAAGAAGGGACTCATGTTGATGTAGAAGAGACATGAAGAAGAGGGGACACATGTTGATGTAGAAGAGACATGAAGAAGAGGGGACACATGTTGATGTAGAAGAGACATGAAGAAGAGGGGACACATGTTGATGTAGAAGAGACATGGAGAAGAGGGGACACAGGTTGATGTAGAAGAGACATGAAGAAGAGGGGACACATGTTGATGTAGAAGAGACATGGAGAAGAGGGGACACGTTGATGTAGAAGAGACATGAAGAAGAGGGGACACAGGTTGATGTAGAAGAGACATGGAGAAGAGGGGACACAGGTTGATGTAGAAGAGACATGAAGAAGAGGGGACACATTTGATGTGGAAGAGACATGGAGAAGAGGGGACACATGTTGATGTAGAAGAGACATGAAGAAGAGGGGACACATGTTGATGTAGAAGAGAATGAAGAAGGGGAACACATGTTGATGTAGAAGAGACATGAAGAAGAGGGACACATGTTGATGTAGAAGAGACATGGAGAGAGGGGACACATGTTGATGTAGAAGAGACATGAAGAAGAGGGGACACATGTTGATGTAGAAGAGACATGAAGAAGAGGGGACACAGGTTGATGTAGAAGAGACATGAAGAAGAGGGGACACATGTTGATGTAGAAGAGACATGAAGAAGAGGGGACACATGTTGATGTAGAAGAGACATGAAGAAGAGGGGACACAGGTTGATGTAGAAGAGACATGAAGAAGAGGGGACACATGTTGATGTAGAAGAGACATGAAGAAGAGGGGACACATGTTGATGTAGAAGAGACGTGGAGAAGAGGGGACACATGTTGATGTAGAAGAGACGTGGAGAAGAGGGGACACATGTTGATGTAGAAGAGACGTGAAGAAGAGGGGACACATGTTGATATAGTAGAGACATGAAGAAGAGGGGACACATGTTGATGTAGTAGAGAAATGAGGAAGAGGGGACACATGTTGATGTAGAAGAGACATGAGGAAGAGGGGACACATGTTGATCTAGAGAGACGTGAAGAAGAGGGGACACATGTTGATGTGGAAGCGACATGAAGAAGAGGGGACACATGTTGATGTAGAAGAGACATGAAGAAGAGGGGACACATGTTGATGTGGAAGCGACATGAAGAAGAGGGGACACATGTTGATGTAGAAGAGACATGAAGAAGAGGGGACACATGTTGATGTAGTAGAGACATGAAGAAGAGGGGACACAGGTTGATGTAGAAGAGACATGAAGAAGAGGGGACACATGTTGATGTAGTAGAGACATGAGGAAGAGGGGACACATGTTGATGTAGTAGAGACATGAGGAAGAGGGGACACATGTTGATGTAGTAGAGACATGAGGAAGAGGGGACACATGTTGATGTAGTAGAGACATGGAAGAGGGGACACATGTTGATGTAGTAGAGACATGAGGAAGAGGGGACACATGTGGTTTGGTGTAGTAGAGACATGAGGAAGAGGGTTCATCATAATAGGAGACCTTTAATGTTCTTGTTCCTGCTCCTCAGAGCGACCTCGGGGAACTCTGCTCCGCGAGGAAAGGCTCTCGGATCGGGAAGATGTGCGACTGTCCGTCTGGAGCTTTCTGCATCTTCCTCCTGCTCAAGTGCTCATGAGCTCATTTTAAAATAACATGTTATATTGTTGAGGTCTCCATATTAGGTTGAATACTTAAAACGCAAGTTAATTATAATCAATTATATTCTTGTTTAACCGTTGTTAATTTAGCAGAGTAGAGGTCATGACCTTTTCACACAGTTTGGGAAGGTGTGTCTTATGCCATAGCCATAGAATATGTCTGGTCATGTCCAGTCCTGTACTTCAGAGGCCATGCCCAGCTTCCACAAACATGGGTATGGAGGAGGGGTCTTTAGGTTTTCTGTCCTGCTTTGAGCATAAAGACACTGGCAGAGAGGGAGCAAACGAGAGAGAGGGGGGGGGGGGGGGTCCCCTGGTAGCTCTCTCCCGGTAAGCTCTCTCCCTGAGCTGGGTTTTTCCCTCGGTAAGGTTCTCTCAAAACTTGGTAAATATCTCTCTTAATGTATTCGTTGAATGTTGAGTGCATTGTTGGATGAAAGAGAGAAGCTAGAAACCTGTTCAAGTGTGGACCAATTTCTCTTCAAATAAACTGATCCCACCTTTTGGATTGGGACAACTTAAAAGACATCTGCGCTCTCCTCTCCTGATTTAAGGTAAGATTGCACACGGCCCCACTCACACTCAGGCAGGGCCACACCTCATTACTGATATCAGAATCCTTCGGGATCGCTTCAACAGATTTAGCGGGTCGTCTGAATTGAAACAGCAGTTCATTGAACCTGGTTCTCCAGGAGTTGATAGAGGTGAGATCTTGCTGACGTTGGTGGATCTGAGCCAAGCAGTGAACTTACATGGACTCAATAACTTCTGTCAATTAGTAGGTCTGAGTCATTTAAATGATCAGGCCCCGACTCCTACAATATAAATATGTGAAGTAGCTTCAGAGCATTCATGTTGTCTCTTTAAAACTTGTATCTTTCAGATGTATCCTCTCTTGTTCTGCTTCTTATATAATTAACATGTTTGATTTGGAAAGGTTCAGACAGCTTCAAAGTATCAGGATTCATTCAAGTTTAATAACCACACGAAGAAACAGCAACTAAGAACGTATCGTATTCTCAGATTTGAGGTTTAGTGCTTTGTTGTTTAAGTTTTGGGATGAACTGAATACTTTTGGGGGAACTGGAAAAAGGGACAGTTGTGATTATTGATTTGAAATCAAAAAAAACCCTCAAATGAAGTCTACATTTATTAAAAAAGGTGCTTTGATGGTATCATCTCTTCTTCTCTAGTCTTCTTATAGCACGCTGCCAACGTTACATTTTAAACACCACATTGTTATTCAGACTATTTGAAGTCATGAGAAAGCATCTCAAATGAACAAACACATCATTCTGGAAGCAAGAAAAAGGTTTAAATTGACAGAAATACGTATTAACTAGAATTCTGCTTCGTTCCCAAAGTGGATGTTTAAATATAAGTCCTGCAAACACTTCAAATAAACACTAGATGGAATAGATTAGCTGCAGAGATGCATGCTAACATCTTCTGAGTTTACACTAAACACCAGTGATGTCTGCACCACGACACCAGGTCAGACTCCTCGTACGTGTCGACCCACCTGGTGATGAACCTGGTTCTGAGATATCTCCAAAGGGTAAACACTAAACACCAGAGCACAAAGTCAAACGCACTCTAAGGCAGACACTACAGGTGAAAAGGGGCATTTTTTTAACTTACAGATATCAGCTAGAAACTTCTCCAGTTAATTACTTACATTAACACAATTGTTTTTTGTATTACAAGTTTTCTCAAATAGCATGTTTAAATATGCAAATGAGCCATACTCTCATTAAATATGCGCATATTTTAACACATTTCAGGAACACAAATCTGAACATTGGATAAAGCCAGGTTCAAAATTCTTGTTTCAGTTTGTAGTCATATTAGAATCTAAAGTTTCTACAGAAGGGATTTTGGATATCTCTTTTTATCACTCCATAAATCAGAAAATACACAAATAAACTGCCGTAAAATATCAATTTTCGCCATGTTTTTAGGTATAAAATGTTATTTAATTCAGGCTATGAATGATATATGAACAAACCCTTCAGTAAAAACCTTCAGAATATCGATAGGAATATAACTGGAAGGTTGGTGTATGTGAGTGCTACTGAAGTGGACATTTCTCACTCAGAAGAGGAGAACAAACTCATTTTCAGAAAACGACCTTTATGAGGCAGTGAGGCGCTACCTGAACCTGCTGCTCTCTGGAGGACAGCTTGCGCCTCGACGCACTCCGTGAAGGTATTTCATGTTCGGGTCATTTGTTTTTTGTCTAACCTTGCTTCGTGCTTCGTGCAAGTGACAATTGTTGTCGTCTTCTCTAAAATGTCCACACGAAGGGCTTTGGTCCAGGAATGAGGAGTCGAGCAGAGGTTTCTGTCCCAGAGGGTTTTGATCATTAAGATACTTTACAGACGTCAGACTCCTCGGGACGGGCGGCTGCGTCCCCTGCAGGTTGGACAGAGCGCCGAAGTCCCGCAGCACACAAAGACACAAAGATACATCAACTCACAGCCAAAGGAATATATCAATCACCTCCAGACTCTCTGCGGAGGAAACAGCAGATCTTCACAGACCAATGAAAGACATTAAAACCTTTGAAGACTTGAAAATAAAGATACCTGGCTTTTTACTCAACAGGTTGATTCTAGCCGAATATTTCAACCCCTGACTTCCTGATATAAACAGCAGCTTTAAGTAGTTAGTAAGAGAGCTCTCCAAACCACATCTCAATGTTTACATGGCAGATTTAAAAAAGAGAAACCATTAAAACCTGATTTTGCATTTCATTAAAAAGTGCTCCAAAAACCTTGAAACCTCAGTGTGAAAACATTTGATTTAAAATGTTCTAGAAAGCTATAGTCCGAGGGCAATACTGTGGCGCTGATCTTGTTTATGAGACAAAACCCTGAGACCTCTTTGTGAAAAGAGCAGAATTTAAAGAGCGAGCCAACAGAACAGAAACAGCAGAAGTTTGAAAGATAAAAAAAAGATCTCTACACAAGACTGTTGAGAGAACAGGCTAAAGAAAGAGCTCGTTCACACCACACCTCATTGAGAAAGAAGCAGATTTAAGGAGAGAATGATCTCCAGGGTTTAACAGAAACTGATGAAAGGAAATGATATTAAACACCAGACTTCATAATGAACAGATCTAAATGTGTGGGAGCGCCAGGGTCTGATAGGAACGGAGGATCCTTCAGAGACGGGAAAGGCTTCCAGCTTCATCTTCCTGTACTATCAATGACCTGACGACGAGGACGCCTTGACCACTTTCCATACAGGACACACACACACACACACACACACACACACACACACACACACACACACACACACACACACACACACAACCATTAGCATTAGCATCTCACTGCTAACCAGTTCTCAGGATGGCCTACATTTCGATTTTAGATGAACTGCTTCCACAGCCATTTCCATCCATTCTCCTAGGGGTAGATAGTAGCCTACATACTGCATTATTACAGTTATTGTAGGAGCCATATGTTAAAATATATCATTTGATATATTATGTGTGTATATAGATATATTTGAACATTGTAATTCTTTGTTATTAGTATATCATGTATTTAAAATATGTGTTTGTACTGATATCTTTTGTTTAAGTAAAGAGTCAACCATCTTCCCTGAGACGTACTTCTGTTGGAGTCGAGCTTGTTGCTACTTGTGGATATATTCATGTTTGGATTAGACGGGACTACAGTTATGTTTTATATATTTTGGTGTCGATTCCAGATGTTTAAGATAACATCTGAGATAATAAATACACTCATTGCACTTAAACTACATTAACCAAACTATAACTATATCATCAGCTATCTATATCTGGTCCTA
>JAAKFY010000007.1:38658956-38681456 GCA_011823955.1 Dissostichus mawsoni
TTACATGTTTTATTTCATTTACTTATCAATATATATATATATTTCATTTTAATATATATTTTTATTAATTATGGTGTTTGTTTTGTTTTATATCATTTTATGGTTTTTAATAGCTAATGCTAAGTCCCTGCTAACCTGAGTGTGATGATGTTTTGCGTCAGGGCTTTCTCTGGACAACGTGTCGGAGAGGAAGGACAACATGAGGCTGGGGATGACGCTGACCTCTAACCCCAGAGACAGCAGCTTCGTGGTGAGACGCTCACACTCAGCTTCACTGTCACTGAATACATGATTCATAAAACCCCTCTGAAGTCTTCGTTGGGACTGACCGTGTGTCTCTGTCCTCAGACCTGTGGTCCTCTCTGGTCTCATGAGTGTGGCAGCTCGCTGTACAGCACAGGGATCTGCTCCAGAGTCAGCAGGACGTTCAAACTGTCGCACACCATCGCCCCCGCCCTGCAGAGTGAGACAAACCCTGTATACACATCTGTGTCACATCAAATATATATAAACAGGGATGGCAAAAGTACACACATCCTTTACTCAAGTAGAAGTACAGATACTCCTGTTTAAAAATTATTTGGTAAAAGTAGAAGTACTGACTAAACTTCTTTACTTTACAGTGTGTTTAATTCAATTATGATTAATTTAATTCGATTTTTGCAGGGTGTGAGACGTTCATGGACATCGTGATCGTTCTGGACGGCTCTAACTCCATCTACCCGTGGTACGAGGTGCAGGACTTCCTCATCACCATCCTGCAGAAGTTCTACATCGGCCCAGGTCAGACGCAGGTCGGTTCATCGCTGAATTAAAAAAAGTCCAGTGGGATCAATGCTGAGCCAATGGGATCTCTGCATAGGATGTTGGAAAATAGCTGAAATAAGGTCTGTGGTTGAGACTCATTGAAGAGACGGATCACGTTTTGTTCTAGGACATTAAATCCATCAGCAGTGACCCCACTGGTGATTTCTGAAGAGTGGACGTGTCTGAAAAACGATGGTTGTTACCAAGTGGCTGAATAGGACTACAGAAGTCGTGGAGGCCGTTGTACGTCATTACGCCGAACACGTAAACACTCCTCTAAGTTAGTTTGCCCTGTTCTGCTTGAAAGCAAGTACCTGCCTCCTGCAAAGTGTTCAAACAAACGCTTCAACTCGTTCCATTTAGAATCTGTATGTTTGAATATGGATCTGAAGTTGGCGTGACGTTGAAGTCGTGCTGCTGGACTCGGCTGTAGTTCCTTTATAGCATCACGTTAGCATTTAGCTTCTGCAGATTAGATTTATGATTAGAACATTATAAAAGTAGGGTAGACATGTGGAGATTATCCGGCTGAACAAAACGTGCATTTATCAAACAGGTTCGTTTTCCACAGACCTTATTTTTACAATATTCCAAAATCCTATGGAGAAGTCCCCCTTTTTTTCCCGAGGGAACCAGCAGCTTCCTTCAGGGTCGGCCTACAAAAATACGTCAGCACTGCACCGCTCTATAGTGTTGTGATACCTTCGGGTGCATTGGTTCATGTGGAGTGCTTCCTCTGCAGGTGGGTGTGGTTCAGTACGGCTCCAAGGTGGTCCATGAGTTCGGTCTGGGGGAGTACCAGACGGTGGAGGAGGTGGTGCAGGCCGCCCGGGGCATCGACCAGCGGGGGGCGAGGAGACCAGGACGGCCCTGGGCATCAACGTGGGCGGTACGGCACCAGAAGAAGTCTCTTGTTTCTAAAACCCCTCTTGTTGTGTTCGTTTCTCCCCCCTTACTTTTGTGTTTCCGGTCCATTTGACTGTTCTATTTTAACTGCTCCTACATGAACCCTTTTAAGCTGTAAACAATGTCTCAGACTATTGGATGAATATGCAGTGAATATACAAAAAAATAGACACTGTAAATGTATTCCCAAATCAACATTTTGACGATTTGTGGGTGTGTACTCTCTGATGCTTAAACACATTTCTAGGGTAACCCATTCATTTCATATGGTGGTAGTTTTGACTGGGAGCACCATAGATGTTACAAAGTTGACTAAACCTCAAAATTCAATTAAGTGGTGATCAGCAATGTCATATGTCAATCAAACAATCAATCAATCAATGTTTATATATATAGCCCAATATCACAAATGTTACATTTGTCTCAGTGGACTTCACAGTTTGTACAGAATATCAGTAGACAATACGACACCCTCTGTCCTTAGACCCTCACATCGTAAGGAAACACTTCCAGAGAAAAACAGTTTAAAGGGGAAAATGGGAGAAACCTCAGGAGAGCAACAGAGGAGGGATCCCTCTCCCAGGACGGACAGACGTGCAATAGATGCCGTGTTTACTGTGGAGGATATCATAAGGCCTTGAGGCAATCAAATGTAAAACACAGTATTTATGATTGATGAAAGTAGTATCTCAGGAGGTCTTAACGCCACAACCAGGATCTCTGACGCAGTTTAACTCTTCGTTGGTCTTCAGGTCCGAAGGGTTCAAGCGAGGCGGTCGACCCGGCGCGAAGAAGGTGATGATCGTGATCACAGACGGAGAATCTCACGACAGTCCGCAGCTGGTGCAGGCGGTCGCCGACAGTGAGAGAGACAACGTCACATGTACGCCATCGCTGTGAGTCCGTGTTAGACCCAAATACCACACGCACTTCCTGTCTGACTCGCTGTCCGAATGTTGTTCGACTTTTGTACGACTTTCTGTCCAACGTCCTGTCTGACTTCTCTGACATCCCATCCAACTTTTTGTACGACTCTCTGTCCGTGATCTTGTTGGACTTTTGTACGACTTTCTGTCTGACTTATTCTCTGACTTTCTGTCTGACTTATTCTCTGACTTTCTGTCTGACTTATTCTCTGACTTTCTGTATAACTTATTGTCTGGCTTCTTCTCTGAATGCCTGTCCGACCTCATATCAGACTTTTGTACGACATTCTGTCTGACTTGTTTTCCGACTTTCAGTCCAACTTCCTGTCGGACTTCTTTGACCTCCTGTCCGACTTCCTGTCCGACCTCCTGCCTGACTTTCTGTCAGAAATCATGCCCGACTTTAAGTCCAACTTCCTTTCCTTCCTGTATTACTCAATCAACTTTCTGTTCCTAAAATCTTGGAATGTATTCCTCTTTCTTCTTCCCATTTTCTCCTAGCTTATGCACCATAACCAGAGGCCCCTTTTTTATATTCTGCTACCAATCTCGTCATATAACAGTAATACAAAAGTTTGCTGTAATGGTTGTGAAGTGTGGGATCATGGGTGTTGTAGTTCAGTAAGACGTTTCCGACACTTCAATGCAGGAAAGTTTAATATTTTAGTTTGAAAAAGGGTTTCCTCTGCATCTCTTCCAGGTTCTGGGTTATTACAACCGCCGGGGGATCAACCCTGAAGCCTTCCTGAAGGAAATAAAGTTTATTGCGAGCGACCCGGATGAGCAGCACTTCTTCAACGTGACGGACGAGTCGTCGCTGAAGGACATCGTGGACGCGCTGGGAGAGAGGATCTTCTCTCTGGAAGGTGAGTCGACCCTCTGCAAATCTGTGCTGATACATACAGGAAGTCCACACATCCTTTACTCAGTAGAAGTACTCACTCAGTAGTAGAAGTACAGATACTCGTGTTTAAAAATACTCTGGTAAAAGAAGTACTGACTAAACTTCTTTACTCAAGTAAAAGTAAAGAGGCTTTGAAATGTACTTCAGTAAAAAGTACCCATAACTAGCAGCTGTTTTAAAGAGTACCTGACCTCCCTTTATATTAATAGAACAATAATGTCATTGTTAGCTAATGAATGTTTCCATGCTGAACAACGGCAACATGACAACGTTTTCATTGGTCCCTCTTCTTTAGAGAAGACCAGGAAATGATGGATACACGGATCGTGTTCAAATCAATAGGCACGCAATGACTCTAAATAATAATGATCACGCCACCAAACACACATTCAGACTAAAGGAACCAGCCTGTTTGGAACATGGAAGAAGTAGAAAGTACAGGTATTTGGGTTCAACATGTAAGAAGTAGAAAGTACAGGTATTTGGGTTCAACATGGAAGTAGAAAGTACAGGTATTTGGGTTCAACATGTAAGAAGTAGAAAGTACAGGTATTTGGGTTCAACATGTAAGAAGTAGAAAGTACAGGTATTTGGGTTCAACATGTAAGAAGTAGAAAGTACAGGTATTTGGGTTCAACATGTAAGAAGTAGAAAGTACAGGTATTTGGGTTCAACATGTAAGAAGTAGAAAGTACAGGTATTTGGGTTCAACATGTAAGAAGTAGAAAGTACAGGTATTTGGGTTCAACATGTAAGAAGTAGAAAGTACAGGTATTTGGGTTCAACATGTAAGAAGTAGAAAGTACAGGTATTTGGGTTCAACATGTAAGAAGTAGAAAGTACAGGTATTTGGGTTCAACATGTAAGAAGTAGAAAGTACAGGTATTTGGGTTCAACATGTAAGAAGTAGAAAGTACAGGTATTTGGGTTCAACATGTAAGAAGTAGAAAGTACAGGTATTTGGGTTCAACATGTAAGAAGTAGAAAGTACAGGTATTTGGGTTCAACATGTAAGAAGTAGAAAGTACAGGTATTTGGGTTCAACATGTAAGAAGTAGAAAGTACAGGTATTTGGGTTCAACATGTAAGAAGTAGAAAGTACAGGTATTTGGGTTCAACATGTAAGAAGTAGAAAGTACAGGTATTTGGGTTCAACATGTAAGAAGTAGAAAGTACAGGTATTTGGGTTCAACATGTAAGAAGTAGAAAGTACAGGTATTTGGGTTCAACATGTAAGAAGTAGAAAGTACAGGTATTTGGGTTCAACATGTAAGAAGTAGAAAGTACAGGTATTTGGGTTCAACATGTAAGAAGTAGAAAGTACAGGTATTTGGGTTCAACATGTAAGAAGTAGAAAGTACAGGTATTTGGGTTCAACATGTAAGAAGTAGAAAGTACAGGTATTTGGGTTCAACATGTAAGAAGTAGAAAGTACAGGTATTTGGGTTCAACATGTAAGAAGTAAAGTAAAAAGTCGTCATGGAGTAAAGTACTGATACCAGAAAAATGTACTTAAGTACAGTAACGAAGTATTTGTACTCCAATACTTCCCACCTCTGGTTAGGGATGTGATTCTGAAATACTAAACCAGCTTGTATCCCACCCTGAAGGCAGCAGCTCCCGTATCCAATGGGATTTCTCCATGTGATTTTGGATTATTGCAGAAAGTACAGGAGTTAGTTAGATACCAAAAGAGAAATTAGAACTACAAAGAGCCGTTGATTCTCAGTGGGATCGGCACTACTGGTGTGACCATTTAAAGAGTTTTATTAACTTAACTTAATATGCTCCAGTGGGTATTCATTCAGTATTCATTGTTACATGTCTAATATATGTAATATATGTAATGTAAAGCGCTTTGAGCATTTGGAAAAGCGCTGAGTTATTATTACTATTATTAAAATGTGAAAGTTACAGGAAGATGTTGTCTGTTTTTGTTCTGCAGGAAGTCAGGGTCGACGGTTCGGTCTGCAGATGGCTCAGGCGGGTTTCTCCTCACATTTAGTCAAAGTGAGTGAAATCATGGTCACATTTACGTCCTTATGTAAAGGTATCACTAACTTACAGTCGTTGTGTTTTAAGGTGATGTGATAACGTTGCTAATCTTAATTTATTTCCACTATTGATCGGTGTCTGAAATCTGTGTTTTAGATCTCAGAGATTCTCTTGTCTTGATGTTTCTAACTCACTGTTCTTTCTATATTGGACTCCTTTTTTGGGTAGAGTTTTCTTTAGTAGTTAATAATTATGGGCTCAGAACAGTCTCATAATACACACTGCACACAGAAGGATTCACACTTGTATTTCCGGATCCACACTTGTGATTTTCAATGCACACACAAATGTGATCCGTTTCATATTCATGTAAATAAAATCCAAATACAGAAAAAAGTTTTACATATGTATTTTTGATCCTCACATATTTGTTTTCCGTTTGAAACCTCTGCACCTGCAAACACAAACCGCTTTCTGTGCACGGATCGCTGTGCATTCGTGTGTGGGTTTTTTGAGACTCCCCTGACGGTCACCCGATTCGTACTTGTAATTTTTTCTATCTATAGCCAATCAGATGTCTCCTCAATTCTAAGCCAATCACATGAGCGCGCCCCCACGAGGGAATCATTTCTTGCGTTCATGACGTAGCGCTTCATGTCAGGTCCATGGAGCCTGCCTGCAGGCGCTAATCTCAGGACCACCTGAGTTTCCTCCACTCTCAGTACAGCGCCACTTTCCGAACAGGAAATGCACGCAAATACAAGCCTTTATATTATTAAGGTACAGCGCCACTTTCCGACCATTAATGAATGCTTGTGTACACAAAAACGGCAGGCAAAACCGTGTGTGGAGGAGCAGCTACAGGTTAGCTTAGCCTAATCGATCAGTGGCCTGTACTACGAAGCCAGTGCTAGACAGTGAACATTGGACCTTGATACCGTCCACATAGCTATAATCCTTTTGCAGATCATGAAATACAAGTGTGAATCATTCTGAGCCCATAGATAATTGTATCATCTTTTATTCCATAGATCTAGATTTAACTGTATTTCTAGCACAGATTCTTGGCCAGTATAGGTTCAGACTTGATGTTGGTAAAATAAACAGTTTCCTTCAGTAAAACAAACTGTGATCCAATAAAAGTCAGCAGGCGACAAGTCGTGAATTTATTGAATCTGACTCCAGGAGAAACAAACAGTTGAACGCTAAACGTTCACTCTTAGTTTGAGTCTTGCAGAAGTCTGAAGCTGCAGGATAAGAAGCTTCTAGAAATACTTCTGTTGCTTCTCGTCCAGGGAAAGTCATATTTGCTCAGCGCCAACGTCAGGGAGAGTAAATGGTGTCGTGGAAACTTTCTATGTGTAACACAGAGCAGATGGTTTTCCTGAACGTTAAGCTGCCAACACACACACACACACACACACACACACACACACACACACACACACACACACACACACACACACACCATCCATACACACACACACACACACACACACACACACACACACACACATACACACACACACACACACACACACACCATCACATACACACACACACACACACACACCATCATACACACACACACACACCATCACACACACACACACACACACACACACACACACACACACACACACACACACACACACCATCACATACACACAATCACATACACACACACACACACACACACACACCATCACATACACACAACACATACACACACACATACACACACCCACCATCACACACACACACCACACACACACCCACACACACACACACACACACACACACACCACACACACACACACACACATACACAGACAAATATGCAATGTGTTTCCTGCTCCGAGGGATTAAAAGGTAAGAAATCCATTTTGGAGTCAGACTGATGTGGAAAACAGACGAATCGTTGGAAGATATTAACCGTGCAGGAGATCCATCCTCCTCTCCCTCCTGCATCATGACGACACGTCACATTTCACAGTGAGTCTGCAGATCCAGGGTCAGATCCTGCAGAAAGTCGCCAAAGATTGGGTCATCTACTGAGGCCCGTAGAGAGCATGACTCAACGCTTCAATCACTTTCATTTCTGGATTTAACGAGCGCCAGAGTGACGTTCCCAAACTACGTCCAAACTTTGAGTCACGGACAGATTATTTATACAGACATGACAGGTCTCTCTTTGAGTTCATTAACAGATCTGTATTCCTTCAGGATGGAGTTTTGCTCGGGGCGGTTGGCGCCTACGACTGGAATGGTGCCGTGCTGAAAGAAACCAAACACGGGAAGGTGGTTCCACCAAAGTCCTCCTATAAGGACGAGTTTCCAGAAGAGCTGAAGAACCATGGAGCCTATCTGGGTAACAAACCTCTGCTGAACCTTCTGTGAAGTTCCCATAATCTGTCTGTAAAAAGTGATATATATATGTGTCCAGCTGCAAAAACCACAGACTGACTGATGAAGCCAACATGACGTCATTCATTGGTCTGTAGACGACCGTTTTGAAGTTTCTTTGGTATTTCCAACTTCAAAATCGAGTTTCTTGGGGGCATAAATTATTGGACAAAAGGGTAGAGCTTGGCAGGAGGTAGGATTAGCTTTGCAAACAATATGTCACCAGCTAACGCCACAGCTAGCCGGGTAAATTGGCTAGCAAGGCACATCCAAATTCAAGTTAACTATGAAAACACTTGGGAGACACATTTTTGCTTGTTGAAAACATACTAAAAATAAAATATGCTACCAGAAAATAATGAAAAGCCAAACAAGAACGTGAAATAGTTTTTCTTTGCGCTTTTCAACGAGTTGTACTTCAGTATTATGGGGTAACTGGAAAACCTAAGGGAAAGGAACATATTAATAAAGTTCTTGATCTTCGTACTGTTTGTGTGCGTGTTCTGGTCTCAGGTTATTCGGTGGGTTCCCTCATTTCCTCTCGCGGCGCTCAGCTCTACGTGGCCGGAGCTCCGAGGTTCAACCACACCGGGAAGGTCATCGTGTTCACGCTGAAAAACACCGGAAACCTGACCATCCTGCAGGCGCTGCTGGGAGAGCAGGTCTCACACACACACACACACACACACACACACACACACACACACACACACACACACACACACACACACACACACACACACACACACACACACACACACACACACACACACACACACACACACACACACACATGGTTGTCTCCAGAATGAAGGTGTTCTCCCTGAGAGTTCTGTACATTTCATGAAGTGAAATATTTGATAATATTGAACTTCAAAGAGTCCAGAAAAAAAGTTTAGTGTTGACAGTGAAAGAGCCAAACTACGGTGGCCGACAGGTGCAAATACAAAACGCTGCATGAAGCTCAAAACACAACGGAGACCAAGGGACACTGTTGGTGACAAAAGAAAAGTTGACAAAAAAAAAAAGTTATGTTGTCTTTTTTGGGGGGGGTTATAAAGCTGAACAACTGTCTCTGTCTCAGAGTTAGTCGTCTCATAACTGGACGTGTTCGTCAGTATATCTGAAATGACTAGGTTAGCTAAGATAAGATAAGATGGTACTTTATTGATCCCAATTGGGAAATTGTTGTGTTACAGCAGCATAAGAAGACAAGGCAATGTACAATACAATCACATTCTAAGACTAGAAATAATCAAGAAAGTACAAAATATACACTTTGAATTTAACAAGGTATTATATATACAAATATATATATACATAAATATGACAGAAGGAATATTAATATTATATTAAATATTGAACAGATTATATAAATGTACAATGTGGTTTTGTTCCAAGAGAAACTGGAGCAGAGAGTTCTCTTCCAGCCAGAGGTGATTTATTGTACAGAGTTATTGCAGAGGGCAGGAATGTTTTCCTGTATCGGTCCTTGTGACAGCGGAGCTACGTAGCTAGTTAGCTTACAGCAGATCTGTAACAGAAGGAGTCATGTGATCACATTGTTAACATAAGAACATTAAACATTTTAGGTAAGTTTCCAACGACTGAACGTCACACTGCTCTTATAAACAGTATACATACATTAACGTAATGTTAATGTTGATTTATTTCTGAAGTTTTCATTCCTTTTTCAGATCGGCTCATATTTCGGCAGTGTTTTGATATCGATGGACGTAGACGATGACGGACAGACGGACGTCCTGGTGGTCGCAGCGCCGATGTTCTACAGCCAGGGCTGGGAGACGGGGAGGGTCTACATCTACACTGTCACACCACAGGTACACACACACACACACACACACACGCACACACACACGCACACACGCACGCACGCACGCACGCACGCACGCACGCACGCACACACACACACACACACACACACACACACACACACACACAGCTCCCTGCATACACGCAAGTACACACTACAGAAGCATATTCAAGAGCAGATATTCAGAACAGATTTTAGTGACCCCTGTCCCTGCAGACCTCGTTCGTCCTGCAGGGGGCGCTGCAGGTGTCCGACCGCTCTCAGAACGCCCGCCTCGGCTCGGCGCTGGCTCAGATTCCCGACATGAACGGGGACGGGTTCAGGGAGCTGGTGGTGGGCGCGCCGCTGGAGGACGACCACCAGGGGGCGCTGTACGTCTTCTACGGACACCAGAAGACCCTCCAACACCGCTTCAGACAGGTAACGCTCATCTCTGATAATATAATATAAATATAGACAATCATCAGGACCAGCATGTGTTTCCTAATTCAATAAAGTACATCTACAGAACCGTCCAACACCAGTACAGACAGGTAACGCTCATCTCTGGTAAATCCAGAGGTGGGAAGTAGTGGAGTACAAATACTTAGTTACTGTACTTAAGTACATTTTTCTGGTATCAGTACTTTAATCCAATACTTATTTTTCTGACGACTTTTTCTTTGAGTTCTTACATTTTGAACCCAAATACCTGTACTTTCTACTTCTTACATGTTGAACACAAATACCTGTACTTTCTACTTCTTACATTTTGAACCCAAATACCTGTACTTTCTACTTCTTACATTTTGAACTCAAATACCTGTACTTTCTACTTCTTACATGTTGAACCCAAATACCTGTACTTTCTACTTCTCCATGTTGAACACAAATACCTGTACTTTCTACTTCCTACATGTTGAACCAAATACCTGTACTTTCTACTTCCTACATGTTGAACCCAAATACCTGTACTTTCTACTTCTTACATTTTGAACCCAAATACCTGTACTTTCTACTTCTTACCATTTGAACCCAAATACCTGTACTTTCTACTTCTCACATGTTGAACACAAATACCTGTACTTTCTACTTCTCACATGTTGAACACAAATACCTGTACTTTCTACTTCTTACATGTTGAACCCAAATACCTGTACTTTCTACTTCTTACATGTTGAACACAAATACCTGTACTTTCTACTTCTTACATTTTGAACTCAAATACCTGTACTTTCTACTTCTTACATGTTGAACACAAATACCTGTACTTTCTACTTCTTACATGTTGAACACAAATACCTGTACTTTCTACTTCTTACATGTTGAACACAAATACCTGTACTTTCTACTTCTTACATGTTGAACCCAAATACCTGTACTTTCTACTTCTTCCATGTTGAACCCAAATACCTGTACTTTCTACTTCTTCCATGTTCCAAACAGGCTGGTTCCTTTAGTCTGAATGTGTGTTTGGTGGCGTGATCATTATTATTTAGAGTCATTGCGTGCCTATTGATTTGAACACGATCCGTGTATCCATCATTTCCTGGTCTTCTCTAAAGAAG
This sequence comes from Dissostichus mawsoni, assembly GCA_011823955.1. Classification (NCBI taxonomy): domain Eukaryota; kingdom Metazoa; phylum Chordata; class Actinopteri; order Perciformes; family Nototheniidae; genus Dissostichus; species Dissostichus mawsoni. The sequence continues at coordinate 38,670,282 of JAAKFY010000007.1, forward strand.
AGGGACCAATGAAAACGTTGTCATGTTGCCGTTGTTCAGCATGGAAACATTCATTAGCTAACAATGACATTATTGTTCTATTAATATAAAGGGAGGTCAGGTACTCTTTAAAACAGCTGCTAGTTATGGGTACTTTTTACTGAAGTACATTTCAAAGCCTCTTTACTTTGACTTGAGTAAAGAAGTTTAGTCAGTACTTCTACTTTCACCAGAGTATTTTTAGACACGAGTATCTGTACTTCTACTTGAGGAAAGTATGTGTACTTCTACTTGAGGAAGTATGTACTTTTGCCCTCTCTGGGTAATATTTAAAAATCATCAGAACCAGTTGCATGTGTTTCCCGTTTCAATAAAGTCCATCTACAGAACCGTCCAACACCAGTACAGACAGGAAACGGTAATATCTGTTAACGATTAACAATCATAAGGACCAGCATGTGGTTTTCTGTTCGTCCAGATGTTAAAAGTTTCTCTCAGAATCCAAAATCTACGGAATAGGATCTGATTTTGTTTTTACATCTGACCAAAAGTACATTATTCGGAAATCTAGTTATAGAATTCCCAATCGTTTTCTCAGAATTCCGATCGTTTCTCTGACTCCTTTGACTAAAGTCAGAATTTCATTAGATAGATAAATGAATGACCCTTTCGCAGCGTGTCTCTGCATCCGGACTCTCTTCCGGTCTCCAGTACTTCGGGCAGAGCCTCCATGGAGTTCTGGACGCTAACGGAGACGGACTGGTGGACCTGGCAGTGGGAGCTCTGGGAGCTGCTGTCATCGTGTGGTGAGACACACACACACACACACACACACACACCACACACACACACACACACACACACACACACCACACACACACACACACACACACACACACACACAACACACACACACACACACACACACACACCAACCTTACCCACTAGTATGAAAGAAGACATGCTTTGTAAGATGAATAACTGGTCCGTTAAACAAAACAAGATGTTTTTGCCATGTTTATCTCAAGGGGGAAGGTTTTAACTGTAACACACTCCCCAACATGAACCTATTGCACAATAAACACTGTATGTAAACATTGTATTATATATTGTGCAATGTATTCTCGTGCAATTTACCTTTTATATTTCTTACAATTTATTTACAATCTGCAAACATTACCAGCTACTTTTAAAAAAGAATGAATGGTCACTTTTTTTTAACTTATTTGTTTTTATTTATTGTTCTTTTAATTATTAATAACGTGTGCATACTTATTTTATAAAATGTCAGCCTCCCCTTTTTTACCTAATCTACATTATACTCTTGCTGTTGTAATACTCAACATTTCCCCCTGCAGGTCTCGGGGCGTGGTGCGGATTCAGGCCACGCTGACCTTTGAACCGGAGAAAGTGAACATGTTTAACAAGGACTGCCGGCGGGGGGGGAAGGAGGTGACCTGCATGTCCGTGTCCGTCTGTCTGAGCCTGGACTCACGGACCAAGAGAGGGACCAAGAGCCAGGATGTGGGTAGGTGGAGAGATGGAGAAGAAGTACAGATACTCGTGTTTAAAAATACTCTGGTGAAAGTAGAAGTACTGACTAAACTTCTTTACTCAAGTAAAGTAAAGAGGCTTTGAAATGTACTTCAGTAAAAAGTACCCATAACTAGCAGCTGTTTTAAAGAGTACCTGACCTCCCTTTATATTAATAGAACAATAATGTCATTGTTAGCTAATGAATGTTTCCATGCTGAACACGGCAACATGACAACGTTTCCATTGGTCCCTCTTCTTTAGAGAAGACCAGGAAATGATGGATACACGGATCGTGTTCAAATCAATAGGCACGCAATGACTCTAAATAATAATGATCACGCCACCAAACACACATTCAGACTAAAGGAACCAGCCTGTTTGGAACATGGAAGAAGTAGAAAGTACAGGTATTTGGGTTCAACATGTAAGAAGTAGAAAGTACAGGTATTTGTGTTCAACATGTAAGAAGTAGAAAGTACAGGTATTTGGGTTCAACATGTAAGAAGTAGAAAGTACAGGTATTTGGTTCAAAATGTAAGAAGTAGAAAGTACAGGTATTTGGGTTCAACATGTAAGAAGTAGAAAGTACAGGTATTTGGGTTCAAAATGTAGAAGTAGAAAGTTCAGGTATTTGGGTTCAACATGTAAGAAGTAGAAAGTACAGGTATTTGGGTTCAAATGTAAGAAGTAGAAAGTACAGGTATTTGGGTTCAAATGTAAGAAGTAGAAAGTACAGGTATTTGGGTTCAACATGGAAGAAGTAGAAAGTACAGGTATTTGGGTTCAACATGTAAGAAGTAGAAAGTACAGGTATTTGGGTTCAACATGTAAGAAGTAGAAAGTACAGGTATTTGGTTCAACATGGAAGAAGTAGAAAGTACAGGTATTTGGGTTCAACATGTGAGAAGTAGAAAGTACAGGTATTTGGGTTCAACATGTAAGAAGTAGAAAGTACAGGTATTTGGGTTCAACATGTAAGAAGTAGAAAGTACAGGTATTTGGGTTCAACATGTAAGAAGTAGAAAGTACAGGTATTTGGTTCAACATGGAAGAAGTAGAAAGTACAGGTATTTGGGTTCAACATGTAAGAAGTAGAAAGTACAGGTATTAGTGTTCAACATGTAAGAAGTAGAAAGTACAGGTATTTGGGTTCAACATGTAAGAAGTAGAAAGTACAGGTATTTGGGTTCAACATGTAAGAAGTAGAAAGTTCAGGTATTTGGGTTCAACATGTAAGAAGTAGAAAGTACAGGTATTTGGTTCAACATGTAAGAAGTAGAAAGTACAGGTATTTGGGTTCAACATGTAAGAAGTAGAAAGTACAGGTATTTGGGTTCAACATGGAAGAAGTAGAAAGTACAGGTATTTGGGTTCAACATGTGAGAAGTAGAAAGTACAGGTATTTGGGTTCAACATGTAAGAAGTAGAAAGTACAGGTATTTGGGTTCAACATGGAAGAAGTAGAAAGTACAGGTATTTGGGTTCAACATGTGAGAAGTAGAAAGTACAGGTATTTGGGTTCAAACTGTAAGAAGTAGAAAGTTCAGGTATTTGGGTTCAACATGTAAGAAGTAGAAAGTTCAGGTATTTGGGTTCAACATGTAAGAAGTAGAAAGTACAGGTATTTGGGTTCAACATGTAAGAAGTAGAAAGTACAGGTATTTGGGTTCAACATGTAAGAAGTAGAAAGTACAGGTATTTGGGTTCAACATGGAAGAAGTAGAAAGTACAGGTATTTGGGTTCAACATGTAAGAAGTAGAAAGTACAGGTATTTGGGTTCAACATGGAAGAATTCAAAGTAAAAAGTTGTCAGTAAAACCAGTATTTCTGTGCAGACGTGGCTCTCGGCTCGGTCGTTAATCTGAACTCCAGTTGCTGCACAGATGAGAATAAAAACTCTGCATCCAAAAAACTAACAAGAAGCAGAACAAGCTTTACTTTATTAATCAGAAACACAGAAGAAGTAATTATTACCCCATTTCAAAAGTAATTCGGAACACAAGTTAGTGCAGTTTATCAGAGAAACGTGCTGCTGCTTTTTACTACAATGATAAAATCACACGCTCTTAGTTTGTTTAAATGTGTGAGTCCTCAGTTGGACAGGTTTGTGGACGGTGAAATGATTTTTCCTCATGATCTTATCTTAGAGTGCTCCCAACCACTCCCAGGAAACACGGTGAGTCACAGATAGGTACTAAGACATAGGAACAAATAGAAGATACAACAAATACAATAAGAGGACGTGTTGTTTCTTCCTGCAGAAATCCTGATGTGCTTTAGATTTTGATTCATTTCTCTTTTGACTGGGGATATTTGCTGAGGGTTGTGCACGCAGGAGTGTTTGTTTCAACAATATTTAGACTTTATCTTATTTTTCTTAACATTGACTCTGTGCTGCTGTGTGCACTTTAATCCATCCTCATCCTTTTGATCTAAAATAACTCTCCAAACGCTGCGGTTTTTTCTGCAGAAGAAGCCATTCCTCTCCCACTCCTGTTACCTCGTCTTGTATCTGTTAACATCTTCATTACAGCCTGTACAGGCAGTGCATGATCCTCCTGTTACCTCGTCTTGTATCTGTTAACATCTTCATTACAGCCCGTACAGGCAGTGCATGATCCTCCTGTTACCTCGTCTTGTATCTGTTAACATCTTCATTACAGCCCGTACAGGCAGTGCATGATCCTCCTGTTACCTCGTCTTGTATCTGTTAACATCTTCATTACAGCCCGTACAGGCAGTGCATGATCCTCCTGTTACCTCGTCTTGTATCTGTTAACATCTTCATTACAGCCCGTACAGGCAGTGCATGATCCTCCTGTTACCTCGTCTTGTATCTGTTAACATCTTCATTACAGCCCGTACAGGCAGTGCATGATCCTCCTGTTACCTCGTCTTGTATCTGTTAACATCTTCATTACAGCCCGTACAGGCAGTGCATGATCCTCCTGTTTCACTTAATGAGCGATTATTTGCTTGTTTCCAAAGAGGCACATCGATTATGTGTCAACCCAGAGTGGAAAGTGTGACTTGTGGATGGTTGTGTAATCGTGTGTAATACATCCTCATATAAGATTAGTGAATGGAAAAACTAATAATTCATGTCCTTTTTGCCAACTTTCAGATATAAAACCTTTGGAACATAACAGGTTTGTTTGCATTAACGAGGTAAAAAAGTGAAGTCGCTTTAAATCATATCACCTGAAGGACATGTAAACTTTGCCTCCTTTTTTAGCCCTTTGAGTTAAAGTAGAAGTGCTCAGATCTTGTACTTGAGTAAAAGTAGAAGTACTCAGATCTTGTACTTGAGTAAAAGTGGAAGTACTCAGATCTTGTACTTGAGTTAAAGTAGAAGTACTCAGATCTTGTACTTGAGTAAAGTAGAAGTACTCAGATCTTGCGTACTAGAAAAATACGTAGCAAACAAAACAAAACACAATATGTAAATGACATGTCAATCTTTTCCTCCTTTAACCCCCTCTCCCCCCCCCCCTGCAGCTGTGTGGTTCAGTCTGGTTTTGGACGAGAGGCGTTTTCCCCCCGAGCCGTCCTGGATGAGTCTGAACGTCAGCAGCCGAGGATCCTGGTCCTACAGGGCGGAGGTCGGAGCTGCCAGAGGATCGGATTCTCCATCCAGGTGAGAAACACCTCCTCTAACAGACAAGGGTTAAAGGTGTCCTATCATGCAAAATGCACTTTTTATGTCTTCTCTCCATCACCATGTGTCCCCGGTGTGTCAGGAGACTCACAAAGTGATGTCTTCTCTACATCACCATGTGTCCCTGGTGTGTCAGGAGACTCACAAAGTGATGTCTTCTCTACATCACCATGTGTCCCGGTGTGTCAGGAGACTCACAAAGTGATGTCTTCTCTACATCACCATGTGTCCCCGGTGTGTCCCCGGTGTGTCCCCGGTGTGTCCCCGGTGTGTCAGGGACTCACAAAGTGTCAGGAAATAAACCCTCTCTCTTTTCCTCCGTACCCACATCTCTAAAAACGGGGGAACAACGGAGCTGATCCAGATTTGCTGCGTCATGACCACATTACTAAAATGTGGGCGGGCTTTACACCACGGGCCAATCAGAAACGTTGCTGTCAGAAACAATGAACGTGTCTGGAAGTAATATGGTCTGTGTTTACATTAGCATGCTAACACTCAGAGCTAACCTGTACTGGAGAGAGTATGTGTGAAGAAGCAGGAAATCAAAAGGAACTCACCTTGTGGTAAACCTGAGAGAGAGAGAGAGTTTGAGCTCCATCTGTTTCAGAGAGAATCCTTGATGTGGTTTGGAACATGATATGGAGTTTCATCACAGCAGCATTTAGCTGAGTTTCTGCTGGGAGAATTCTCCTGATGAGATCTACTCTCTCTAAAGCTACTGACCCAGAGTCAGCTCTTTAGTAACAGCTGGAAGAGAGGGATATGAGGCTAGAATGATCTGTTTGGTATTTTGAGCAAAACACTTCAGAGACATGTTTTTGATATATATGGTCCTATAATATATTGTTCAAATATAGCACTCGAGGTGAGCTTTAACCAGTCTGAGTCTTTGTGAGCAGGAGACGGCAGATTACGGGCGCCCCCTGGCGGTGCTTCTGGAGACGGGGCTGCAGAGTCCGGACGACGGGCCGGTGCTGGATCCTGATTGGCCGAACGTCCTGAGGGCCGAGGTGAGGGGTCATTACCGTCAGAGGAGGCTTCTTCTTTAAGAAAGTTAGACAGTTGTGGTCAAAAGTTTACATACACTTGTAAAGAACATGTATGTCATGGCAGTCTTGACTTTTCAATAATTTCTCCAACTCTTATTTTTCTGTGATAGATTTATGGAGCACATCATTTTATGTCACAAAACAAAAATCATGAAGTTTGGTTCTTTTATTAATTTATTATGGCTCTCCTGAAAATGTGATCAAATCTGCTGGGTCAAAAATATGCAAACATATACAAAATTCAAGGCTGTCATGAAATACATGTTCTTTATAAGGCAACTAAAACCATGATGTAAAATGTGTCGCTTTGCATGTTGCCTAATGTGGATTGTACAGAATTACAGTACAGTTTGATTTGAAATATTGGGCAACGTTACGCTTTAATGGAATTTTATTTTTATTTTGATGCGATATCATAATTTATTGCAGCTTCCCTTCTGGAACGGCTGTGAGCAGGAAGATGTCTGCGTCCCCGACCTCATCCTGCACAGCCACACCGACCTGATGAGCGCTCAGTGAGTGCAAAAACACTCTGCCTCATTGTATTTGAATTTTAATAAAAACAATTTACAACAACTTTTCACACTTTTTATTTGTGTATTCTTACTTCTGTATATTTTATATTATAGATACTTTATAGAGATACAACTTTCTACTGCTGATATGTGTATATTACATTTTTTATTAATTCATTAATTTTTTATTTGTTTGTTGTTTAACTCGTGTTTTTTTAACTTATTTGTAATATTTGCTTTTTCAATATGAAACCAAGTCAGACCAAAACAAAAATGTCCCAGTACATATCCCTGTGGAACGCCACATTAAATTGATGTATCTATCTATGTATGAATGAACTCTTTATAATGCTAATGTTCCGTGTTGTGCCTGAAGGCAGTTCTGCGGCTCCAGTGAGGGGGCGTCCTGGTCTCTGTGCAGCCAGCAGGGGGCGCCGCAAGGCTCGCTGCACGTGGTGGAGGCCGGACGGAGGAGGGTGGTGGTGTTCGCCCGGCTGGAGAATCAGGGAGAAAACGCTTACGGAGCGTCCGTCCAAATCTCCACTTCCTCCAACCTCCTGTTCTCCAGCCTCATCGTCAAGGTACCTACCTACCTACCTACCTACCTACCTACCTACCTACCTACCTACCTACCTACCTACCTACCTACCTACCTACCTACCTACCTACCTACCTACCTACCTACCTACCTACCTACCTACCTACCTACCTACCTACCTACCTACCTACCTACCTACCTACCTACCTACCTACCTACCTACCTACCTACCTACCTACCTACCTACCTACCTATACCTACCTACCTACCTACCTACCTACCTACCTACCTACCTACCTACCTACCTACCTACCTACCTACCTCTACCTACCTACCTACCTACCTACCTACCTACCTACCTACTACTACCTACCTACCTACCTACCTACCACCTACCTACCTACCTACCTACCTACCTACCTACCTACCTACCTACCTACCTACCTACCTACCTACCGGTAGGTAACAGTGTAAATAAAGGCTTCAGGTCTTTGAAGAAAGACATTCAATCGGCCTCTTCTGGTTAAATAAACTCTCTGTGACCCTGGCCCCTCCCCCTTTCCCCTCAGGACCAATCAGATATTCAGATCGAGTGCCACTCTGAGGACAGACTGGCCAATCAGAGGAACTGTACCATTAGCGCTCCGTTCCTGAAGTCTTTGTCTCAGGTACGTTCTGCACCTGGCCTGCACATCTGTACTGATGTTAATCACCACAGATTATTAAATGATTAACCGCTTAGAGATGTCCCGCCCCTTAGCCTATCACTTACAATGCGTGGGAGCGCTAGCCAATAGGAGCGTGAGTGTTACATAATGATGTCACTATGTCACAGAAGTAAACAAAGGAGACCAATGGAGGTGTTGCAGGCGCGGGGGGATAGAAACACAGGGATTTTAGCCTTTGCACACCATTGACATGCACTAAAACCTATAGAACACACTACAGGAAATGGAGGTCCCAAAAAGCAGAATAGGGCCTCTTTAAGCCCTTGCTCTTGTAAAGAAATTGTACAAAAATACGGTCACACGATGGTGAATAATCATTATTTCTGACTCTCCAAAAGTGTGTTTTTTTAGAATATTTCATAATATAATTTCACTAAACATAAAACACACAGAATATGCGAATTCAACCCTTTTAAAAAATGGATTGTCAGTAATTACAGCCGCAGACAGGCAGCAACAGGTGTTATAATGCAGCTGTTTAACAGTCAGACTAATGATAGTGGTTAAACAGACAGAATCCCCCCCCCCCCCCCCGAGGGTCTGAATGAAGGTAATTGGTCCAGGATCTTAACGAGGCTGCAGGAGGAAACCGTCTGAGACATTAAACCTCCATTAGATCATAAACTCACACCTGATGCTGACAGATGGACGCTTACATATTAATCTTCCAGTTATGTTTGTGTTCAGACACAGAAATAAAAAAGATTGCAATAACTGGACATAGTTTTGAATACTGAGAAAATACAAAGCTACGTTCCATTTCTAATGCATTTCTTTGTACGTTTATTAGATGCGAACCTCCTGTTATTATTTAGACACAATTAACACTTATAGTTTCATGTATTGTTACATACGAATAGATCATATTTGTTAACCCTCTGAGACCCACGGGGCCGTATACGATCCCAAATATCACGTTGTGTTCAAAGCGTCATAACTTCTCAGCTGTTTGAGCCAGAGACATGCCGTGTGTTTTTCCTCTTAAACTACAGAAACGGCAATAAACAACTCGGCACTACGTTTTTCATTGAGAGGCGTTTACTTATTTCGGTGAAACGAATGTGCGTAAAGTTTTAAAAGATGCGGATAGTTTCACCTTGATTCTGGCGCATTGCTTATCGTTTTCTGTTTGTTTGTATAGATCTATTCTCATCCACCATCTTTGTTTGTGAGGTAAAGAGTGTAAGAGTCACGTTTCTGAATCGGACACTCTGAGTGGATGCAGTCACAGCCAATCGGAGTCTGGTTCAGAGTCAGTTCCGTTGTTTTGTGTACTGAAACGAGACCCGGTATAATTCCACCCGCGAAAACAAAATAAAAGTTGGAATACGTTCTTTTAGTGTCTTAGAGTAGACTGAGGCACGGCAAGGAAGTTTCCTACAGCTGAGGCTTTGGAGCTGATTTCAAGGGGACGATGTTGATGAAACTTCAGACGAATCTGCTCAGCATGCCATGTGTGATTGTGGACAGGAACTGCCATGATATATATCATGTGTAGTCTTCAAATGTATTTTTATTGATGGGCAAATATCCCCTATTATATTGTATATAAGTCTCCAATGAGTGACATGTATCATTAGCTGAGGTTGTGCTGATTTCTGGGATGTGTACAACTTGATTATACTGTAAAGAAATGACAATTTACAAGGCAAAACACACAAATATACAAAAACGGAAATGTCCTAATAATGGGTCTCAGAGGGTTAAGTGTTATTATGGGAGAATTACTTTTCTTGTGGTACTGCTGCCTTATTAGGCCCATATTGAGCAGAGCATATTAAGACCAAAACTCATGTACAACAACTTCCTTACTTGCAATAAATCAGCACTAATTAGAGGGTTATTGAGGAAAAACTCTCAACTAATGGCTTATTACGTGTAGAATATGGTCATGTAGAATAAGGCATTAATAAGTGTTTTATAATGACTAATAAAGAGCCGATATACTGCTAATATGCATGTTAATTAACAACTAGTTGATGGTGAATTTGTGTACCTTAATATAACGTGTTACCTGTATTTTGTATTCCTCTGGATTGTGGGAAAGCGTATTTCGATCTCTCTATACACAAACGGAAGATTGGCAATAAAGTTGACCTTGACTTTTTGAATAAACATTTGCAGGATTGTGGGTTTTAATTTGAAAAGCAGCGTACTCTCTTCCTGTCCAGGTGTCTTTCCATCTGGAGTTTGAGTTCAGCCGTTCGGTTTTTCTGGATCACATCCGCGTCCTCATGGCAACCAGCAGGTAAAACACCTGAGATCATTTCAATAAAATACAAAATTATACAAAGTTAATGTTTCTGCATTAAGTAGGTAATACAGTTGTTTTGGTTTGTTGTTTTATAGTTAGTACATTCTTCACAACCTGATTGGTCTATTGACTAAAGAGACGTTGATTGGATGAGAGGGTTGTAGGGGAAACATTGTTAAACAAATTATATTTGGATATCATTACCACATGCTCGGCGATAAGAGGTTCGTATTAAAGGAAGAAAAATACATTTGATTCTGGAGAGACAGGAACATAATAATTTGTATTTTTTTGGCTATTATTTGCTAAATTATGCCTTTTATTTGCAACATTGTTATTAAAACTAGCTGCCCGGTAATGTTGAATGTTTTAAATGTCAGTTTATTCTTTATAAAATAACATTTTAGGATAGTTTTGCATCTTAAAAATATGTTTTTGGGTTAAAATGGTGAAGTCTAGGGTTCCTCACAAGTACAGAAGTAAAGGTATGTGTGTGTGTGTTTCTGTTTTAAGTACTTGTGGGGACCCCACTCCCATTTACGGACACCAGGTCCCCACAGTGTACATCATCACATTTATTCCCAATTTATATTTTAATGTTAGGAATAAAGCTTTCATACACAGGAGCATTTATTTTCTTGCAATTATGTCACCAGTAAATATATTTCTTAATCGAACTTCTGAATATCTTGCAGGAAAAAACCGTCCTCAGCCGTTGCACTGGGCATCAACTAATCACATTTTATAAACAACAATTAGAAAACAACAACATGGCAACAAACTTTATTACGTCTTTCAACCTTTCCTTCTTACCCTTCACAATAAAAGCCTGAAATGTGCAATACACACAGCCTTACTGTTCTCCAGAGGGAGGGAGTGATTCATGCTAATGTTGTTATTGCAATGTGTGTGTG
>JAAKFY010000007.1:38686456-38688956 GCA_011823955.1 Dissostichus mawsoni
CTCCTCCCCCTCCTCTTCCTCCTCCTCCTCCCCCTCCTCCTCCTCCTCCTCCTCTTCCTCCTCCTCCTCCTCCTCCTCCTCCTCCTCCTCCTCCTCTCTAGAATCAGAGTACAGGAGTCAGTGAGGTGTTTTCACTGCAGATTGAATCTCCCAGCCTCCTCAGACGTCAGGCTCAGTCTCAAAGGACGCCTGCAGCTCCTCGCCCTGAATGCTGTGAGTCTGAGGATCTTAACTGCAGATAATCAAGTGTTGTCATGGATACACATAATGGAGCAGGAAGAACGGATATATATGCAATACATTTTAAAGACGAAGAGCAAAAGGAACGCAGGTTTGGAGAGGAGCTCGAAAATGGCAGCCGAGTTGATCATTTGTAGTTTTTTGCTGCTGGAAGAAGTACTCAGATCTTGAGTAAAAGTAAAAGTACTCAGATCTTGAGTAAAAGTAAAAGTACTCAGATCTTGAGTAAAATAAAAGTACTCAGATCTTGTACTTGAGTAAAAGTAGAAGTACTCAATCTTGAGTAAAAGTAAAAGTACTCAGATCTTGTACTTGAGTAAAAGTAGAAGTACTCAGATCTTGAGTAAAAGTAGAAGTACTCAGATCTTGTACTTGAGTAAAAGTAGAAGTACCAGAGTGTAGGAATACTCTGTTACAGTAAAAGCATTCAAAATGTTCCTCAAGTAAAAGTAGAAAAGTATTCTCATCAAAATACAGTAAAAGTAGTCATTGTGCAGATTGGTCCATTTCAGAATAATATATATGATATGTTTTATAATGATTGATCATGAAAGTGTTCTCAAAGCTGGTAAAGGTGCAGCTAGTTTGAATGGCTTTGTATACTGCAGGGTAGCTTGTGGATTTACTCCAGGTGGAACTAAAGTCTGATTTAACACTATTATATTTCACATCATTCATCCACATCTGTGAAGTAACTAAAGGTATTAGATACATGTAGTGGAGGAGAAGTACACCATGTACCTCTGAACTGTAGAGGAGTAGAAGTACACCATGTACCTCTGAACTGTAGTGGAGTAAAGTACACAATAGCTTAATATGGAAATACAACATTGTAGTTAAGTACAGTACATGAGTAAATGTACTTTGTTACTTCCCACCTCTGGTTTATTTGATTGCAGGTGAGCTTCCGGTCTCTGGAGGTTTTGACGTCCGCCTCCGTCCAGCTGGAAGCTTCCAGCCCGATGTTCCTGCAGGAGGAGAGACCGCTCCGACAGGTACACACTCCTGGGATCAATATATATATTAGAGCGCTGAGATCTGTGTATTTATAACTCCAAATGACAGCTCAGACTGCCGGTCAAAGGTCTCCCTTTTCACTTTGATATATTAGTATTGATCGCAGCAGATAGTAGTGTTGGGACTCTGCTGCCCCCTGCTGGCAGGCTTTATTGTTACAGTAATGATAGGTGCAAATAAGATAAGATAAGAAGAAGTACTTGATTGATCCCAAAGTTTTTGCGTTGCAGCAGCATAAAAAGACACGGCATCGTACATTAGAGAAATTAAAAGACTGTAAATATCAATCCAAAATGTAAACATCTCAATAATATAAAATAGCATTACAAAAGTAGAAAATATACATGTTGCAATACAAATGTACAGTAACAAAATATAAAGCAGTGTTATTATATATATATTCGTTTTTACTCTCACTATTTTCTAATCTTTTATAAATAAAAGATCTCTCTTTTGTTTTATTTTTCTACAATACTATTTAGTCTACAATTACTATTTAGTCATTAACTGTGTGTGTGTGTGTGTGTGTGTGTGTGTGTGTGTGTGTGTGTGTGTGTGTGTGTGTGTGTGTGTGTAGATCATCGTGGAGCTGAGGAAGGATGAGGATCACATCGTCTCCGTGTGGATCGTGGTGGGTAGCTCAGTGGGGGGGCTGCTGCTGCTGGGACTCCTGGTGCTGGGACTGTGGAAGGTGAAACACACAAACACATGTTCCTGTATATGCATCAATGTGAGGTCCAGACAATTTCATGTGGCAAGTGGGGACTATCTTTTCTGATATACTAAGGTCGCATTCACACCTGTAGTCCGCTTCTCTGGTGCGCACCAGACGACAGTTTGTTACATTGCTTAATTTCTCAGAAGGTTCCGTTTGTGTTCACACGGGCTGGCCCCTCAGTACATCTCCGACCTCCTAAAGGTGTACACCCCCTCAAGGGCTTTGAGGTCGGCTGATCAGCTGCTGCTGGTAGTCCCTAAAACCAAGAAAAAGACCAGGGGACCAAGCCTTCTCAGCGGTAGCCCCCAGGCTCTGGAACGACCTGCCCCCCCATGTCAAACTGTCGCCCACCCTCCAAACTTTTAAGTCCCGCCTAAAGACCCACCTCTTTTCCCTCGCTTTCGAGTCAGTTTGAGCTATGCTCTACCTATTTGTATGCTTTTATTGTCTGCCCATAGCCTTTGTGTACCTTGTATTATTTCGTATGTATGCCTTTCATCTATTCTTATGTGTGCCTTTTATCTA
>JAAKFY010000007.1:38693956-38803956 GCA_011823955.1 Dissostichus mawsoni
GCCGTTTGAGCGATGTGGGGCAAGCCCCTCTCTCTCGCTGTCAAATGACGCTTTTCCACTGCAGGGCCTCGCTCGGCTTAGTACGGTATGGTTGGGCCTTGTTAGGCCTTGTTAGGCCAGGCTCACTTTATGCTGCGTTTCCTTTACAGTTTAGTAGCTGGGGCAGTAACTATAGTAACGCAGTGTAGGTGGAGCCGTGACGTCATCTTCAATGCGAACCACAGAAAACCAACATCAGCCGTTAGCTGTTAGCCCTCAGAGCTCACAGCTCCTCATATCTGTTCAGAAACTAGACAAAAGTTAAACAAGTACAAACCACAGCCTGTCTGTGTCATGGAGAATACAGTCGCTGCTTTATTTCTGTCTGTAGGCCGTTGTTGTGAGTGTGGACGGTCGGAGCATATACTGCGTTAGCTTAGCCGGTCTCCATTCAGAAAACACGCATTTTAAAAGGTGTCTCGCCTGCCGTCTGTCTGCAGACTTGTTAAAGCATTAATTCATGGTTTTTACTAACCGGTATCAGTATGTTGTTACTTCGGCATCATTTAGAAACGTGTATTACAATTAAATCACGGTCAGATATGTTCATTTTCTTGTAGTTGTAGCCCCCTTGCCAGCGATTCTCTTAGCATACCCAGCCTCGTCTTGTGCTGCATTCACTTGCACTCGGACATTAGGGATTTTCTCTCATAAATGTCCGATGAGCCAAAACTTTGCTTTCAAAACAAAGCTGCCAACTGGGGTGGCAGCATATGCACCACACCCCTCGCCCTCCATGATCAAGCGGCTTCTCCGATTTTGTTGTCAATGTTTTGACTGAACTTTGTTACTGTTCACATATAAGCAGTGTTCGAATAACCCATTTGCTATCGGGCCGGTGGATTTTTCTGCGAGCGGCAGGGAGATCAATATACTTTTGCCTCTTTGCAAATCTCACATCCACATTTTTTTTTTTTATGAAAATGGATACCTTTCATTCCACTCACTCCATCTTTTCTGTGTCCAGTTAAAAGGCAGGTCATGGGCATCGTCAGGTTCGCTAGTGCAGGTGGCGCCGGCGGCTGTGGCCGTTGTTGAAGCCTCTTCAGGCTCCGCATCGGCAGGCCTCTCCCTCGGTGTGGAGCTGTCAAACTCGACCCTAACGCCGCTTACAGCCGGCCAACTAAAAGTTGTTCCGTTCACGTTGTCATTTTTAGACTCCTTCGCTTCTTGCTTGTGAATCCAAAAGCTGCGAGGCTTGGCTGTTTTCGTTTCGCCATATTTTTTATTACAAAGCCAGAGTTAAAAAAATATCAATATGAAAATTTCAAATACCACGACGGCATCGCCACCGTAACCATAGCAACGTAAGTAGCGTAAAGAATCCAGCGCCGCCACGTACAGATGGCAACACCCAGAAATATTCACAAATATAAAACAAATATTCAGAAACTGTAATGAACAATGACTATTATTTATTTCAAGAACTTTTATTTACAGAAACTCAACATTTCTAATCTGTGTGACACAAATATGCGGCTCCCCCTATTTATCTCAAAATCGGCCTTCAGGGGAGCTCCCCCCCTCTTTAGGGGAGCCAAGCTCCCCTGGCTCACCCCCATTTCGAACACTGCATATAAGTAAACATTACGTTTGAATTATTTAGTGAGCTGGTGTTATTTTTTTCAAACCACAAACCGCATGTTGGCTACAGCACCACGCGCTGTCCACCTACTTATTGATCCACTATCAGCGTCAGTGCACCCCGCTGCCAGATTGTGCCTGTGCTGTGTGTCATTCACTCTCAACATGGATAAAAGTACCCGCGGGCCGCCTGTTGCCGACCCATGCCCAGTGGAAACGCAACCAAAAACGGCCGCGGGCACAGCACGGCACGCTTAAACCGCGCTCCACGCTGTAATGGAAATGTGCCAAAAGTGAACGTGTACAGTGAAAACTACACTGCGTCTTTTTCTATTCAATGTGTGTGGCAAAAAAATGATCACCAGTGGGGCAAAGTGCTGGCAACCCCACCAAACGTCATCTCATAATTCAGAGCTGATTGGCTGAAAGTACGTGTGCCGCGAAAAGTGTAGTTGTGAAGAGGGGACGAGAGAGAGAGCAGCGTATAGCGACTAAAA
The DNA here is from genome assembly GCA_011823955.1 of Dissostichus mawsoni. Taxonomy (NCBI): domain Eukaryota; kingdom Metazoa; phylum Chordata; class Actinopteri; order Perciformes; family Nototheniidae; genus Dissostichus; species Dissostichus mawsoni. Next base: position 38,696,077 of record JAAKFY010000007.1, read on the forward strand.
TCAGTAACACGGAAAGAAAATGAATGAAGTTGACCTGATCTACTTCAGCTTTGGTAAGTTCAGTTTATGTCATATCTTTTGTTGATCTTCTGTGTTTTGCCTATAGGCTATTGCTCTGCTGGATCCATTGATATTGGGACACGGTATTGTTAACATGGCCCACCAGTGCAGAAATACCCGGATGTTGACAAGCAAACCTCTATCACGACTTTTGCTTCACTATAACACACATTTTTGTGGAGAATATGAAGATTTTTTCAGTTCTTGTCAAGCAAATGTATATGTACTACGTATGTTACTAAAGAGGTTTTAGATTGGCCAGAGTCCATGTGAAGTCATCGTCATCTCTCGGCGTGAAAACAGTATTTCCCGTGTCGGCGTTTTCATAGTAACGTGGTTGCTAGGGACGCAGCTCTCGCTGCCGGAAATGAGTTTTTCGTCACTGTCCAACACATTCTCACTCCCAACTCGTCCTATATGTCAGGATCCCTTGGCGTCACTATCAACGCAGTGGGGGGGCCCTTTAGCGTCGATTTTCAACTATCCGGGAGTCCCATTGACTTGCATAGAGCGAAACCCCGGAACCATGGATAGCCAGCTATTTGTTCACGTGTTTAAAAAAGCACCAGAAGCTTATATATAAACATCTAAGTTTTTCGTGCCCCACCACTTTTGTACATATAAAAACGGACACACATTACAAAATAGCATTTAAAAACAGTCATTAAAAAGCAAAGATAATTAAATAAACATAAAACAAGCTAATATAGAACAACACAGGTATAAAATACATGAATAACAGTTACAGTGCAGTGTGAGATATGAATAGTTCAGTTAAAGGGAAAGTCTTCAGCCTGGATTTAAAAGGACCTGCAGGTTTCTGGGAGTTTGTTCCAGATGTTTGGAGCATAATAACTGAACTCCTCCAGGTTTAGTTCTGGTTCTGGGGACAGAAAGCAGACCAGAAGACCCGAGAGTTCTGGTTCATTGAAGCTGATTCTAAAAATCGATTTGAAATATTGTGTGGAACTTCTCTCTGAGTTAAAGCAGAATGATTTTAGAAAGATCTCCATGTCCTGCTGTTTCTCAGATTGTAATCTGAGTGCACGTCATCAGTGAAGAATGCAGGGGGGGTCTGAACCGGGCTGACATCGGGGGCAGGAAGAAACATGTGAACTATCCTGTGTCTCTGCTTAGCTTCAGTCGTCACTTATATTAACATAAAGATAAATGTAAAGATGAAGAGACATAGATGTTTTTTTCAGGCTGTAATAACCAACATTAGAAACATGTGGGTGTTAAGGCACTTACATGTTTCAGATGTATTTATACATTTGAGCATCGATAAATCTTTCAAATTCTGACAGAATATAACTAATATGATAATAACTAAAAATAACAATACTTGGTATTAAGTTGATAGTAATATTTCATGTTGGTGGGCTTTAGGTTCAAGGTTCAAGGTCAAGGCTTTTATTGGTCATGTGTACACAGTGTAGATATGACGATGAAAATCTTAGGTCACAGGCTCCTCCAACAGTGCCCAATAAACGCAACAAAACAGAAAAAATAGTGCAAGTAAATACAAAAAGAAAAATAGTAAAAAAGTGGAATAGTGCAATAAGAGTCTATATGCTAGTGATTGAATATAATATATTAGATAAATAACTTCTAAAAATTCAGGTGTTTAACAGTCTTATGGCCTGTGGGATGAAACTGTCCCTGAGTCTGGTGGTTTTAGTCCTGATGCTGCGGTAACGCCTGCCAACGGCAGCAGACAGAACAGTTTGTGGCTGGGGTGATGGGGGTCTTTTGTAATCCTGAGGGCTTTCTTCCTGAGCCGCTGGGAGTAGAGGTCCTCCATGGATGGCAGCTCCGTCCTGGTGATGTGCTGTGCAGTTTTCACCACCCTATGTAAAGCCTTAAGATTGAGGGCGTTGCAGCTGCCGTACCAGGCCGTGATGCAGCCAGTCAGGATGCTCTCTATGGTGCACCTGTAGAAGGTCAGGATGCTCTCTATGGTGCACCTGTAGAAGGTCAGGATGCTCTCTATGGTGCACCTGTAGAAGGTCAGGATGCTCTCTATGGTGCACCTGTAGAAGGTCAGGATCCTCTCTATGGTGCACCTGTAGAAGGTCAGGATCCTCTCTATGGTGCACCTGTAGAAGGTCAGGATGCTCTCTATGGTGCACCTGTAGAAGGTCAGGATCTCTCTATGGTGCACCTGTAGAAGGTCAGGATCCTCTCTATGGTGCACCTGTAGAAGGTCAGGATCCTCTCTATGGTGCACCTGTAGAAGGTCAGGATCTCTCTATGGTGCACCTGTAGAAGGTCAGGATCTCTCTATGGTGCACCTGTAGAAGGTCAGGATCCTCTCTATGGTGCACCTGTAGAAGGTCAGGATACTCTCTATGGTGCACCTGTAGAAGGTCAGGATCTCTCTATGGTGCACCTGTAGAAGGTCAGGATCCTCTCTATGGTGCACCTGTAGAAGGTCAGGATACTCTCTATGGTGCACCTGTAGAAGGTCAGGATCCTCTCTATGGTGCACCTGTAGAAGGTCAGGATGCTCTCTATGGTGCACCTGTAGAAGGTCAGGATGCTCTCTATGGTGCACCTGTAGAAGGTCAGGATGCTCTCTATGGTGCACCTGTAGAAGGTCAGGATGCTCTCTATGGTGCACCTGTAGAAGGTCAGGATGCTCTCTATGGTGCACCTGTAGAAGGTCAGGATCCTCTCTATGGTGCACCTGTAGAAGGTCAGGATGCTCTCTATGGTGCACCTGTAGAAGGTCAGGATGCTCTCTATGGTGCACCTGTGGAAGGTCAGGATGCTCTCTATGGCTTCACAACTAATTGTTATGGAATCACACATGACAATTACTTATAAACATAAAATGGAGAGCCAATACAAAACATTTGTTTGTTAATAACTATAATTCATATAAAGTCCACTGTCCATCTTCGGGGCTTCTGACCCTTTGTGGAGCGAATGTGTAATAACACATGAGTCCATATGTGTAAATGTGCTTGTGTGGTGCAAGAGGGGAAGGGGGCTAGAGCACGTTTTGGGACTCGACCAGCAGTATCAGCTTCGTGATGGGTCGACAGAGTGTGCTGGTTTTTGTTTGTACTTCCACTTGTCGTACAAAACTGGCAAGACTTGCGTTATTCGTCCCATGAGCTAGGAATTTCTTGGAGCATTTTCGTCGATGATAAGGACAATGTCCCCGGTTGCAAAATTCCTCCTTTTCCTGTTCCACTTTTGCCTTATTTGGAGTTCCGGTAGGTATTCTTTGGTCCATCGCTTCCAAAATAAGTTGGCCATGTACTGAATTTGTCATCTTCTCTTCCCGTGGCAGTCGCTCGGATTGAAGACACCAGGCGGAAGAAATGGTTTTGATTTGAGCAGCAAAAGGTGATTTGGAGTGAGGGGCTCTAAATCTCCAGGGTCGTTGGAAACAGTCGTTATGGGTCGATCATTTATGATCGCCTGCACTTCGCAGAAAAGTGTGGCAAGTCCTTTATCAACAACGTCCGCCATGAACTCTTTGTCCTCCTTGTAGAATTTGCTGTTTTGTTGGAATTTTCTTTTTAGGTTCAAAGCTCTTTGTTCAGCAACACGTCTATTATTGGGAAAATCAAGTCCTTCTTCCTTTAATGGCAGCCCAATACGGCAGTGTCCGTCTACCAACTTGACAGAATTAGAGACACTTTCCATGAACTTGTGATTCTCTCTTGACATTTCCAGACGCTCCTTCTGTTGATGTTCTGGAAAGTCGAGCTTCACTTGCTGCTTCAACAATTCCTCGATTTCTACAACAGAAATTCTGTTTGCTGTAACGAAATGACACCAATCAATTATACTCCATTACATACATTAAATGATTAAATAATCAAAATAATAAATCAATGTTTTGGCTCGTACACTCTCCATGGTGCACCTTTAGAAGGTCAGGATCCTCTCTATGGTGCACTTGTAGAAGGTCAGGATGCTCTCTATGGTGCACCTGTAGAAGTTGCAGAGTATCCTGGAGTCCATGTTGAACCTCCTCAGCCTGCGGAGGAGCCGCTGTCGAGCTGTTTTGATGATGGTGTTTGTGTGATGAGTCCATGTCAGGTCCTCAGTTATGAGTCCATGTCAGGTCCTCAGTTATGAGTCCGTCAGGTCCTCAGTTATGAGTCCATGTCAGATCCTCAGTGATGAGTCCATGTCAGGTCCTCAGTGATGAGTCCATGTCAGGTCCTCAGTGATGAGTCCATGTCATGTCCTCAGTGATGTGGACACCGAGGAACCTGAAGCTGCTGACTCTCTCCACCGTAGTCCCATTGATGGCGATGGGGGCGTGTCCCTCTCTCTGCTGCTTCCTGTAATCCACAATCAACTCCTAGGTTTTGCTGACGTTGAGATGGAGGTTTTTATCCTGGCACCAAGATGTCAGGTATTCAACTCCTCTCTGTACGCCGTCTCGTTGCCGTTGGTGATCAGGCCGATGACAGTCGTGTCGTCAGCAAACTTCACGATAGTGTTGGAGCTGTGTGTGGCCACGCAGTCGTTTGTGAACAGGGAGGAGAGGCCTGAGCACGCAGCCTTGAGGGGCTCCGGTGTTGAGGATCAGGGTGGAGGATGTGATGTTTCCCACCCGTAATGCCTGGGGTCTGCCCGTCAGGAAGTTCAGGATCCAGTCACAGAGGGCGCTGTCGAGCCAGAGGTCTCTGAGCTTGATGACCCGCTTGGAGGTTCACAATGGTGTTGAAAGCTGAACTGTAGTGAATTAAGTTTTGTCTCAATGAACAAAGTTAACCACATGTTTAAAACTGAGACATTTGGTGACTTCTGGGTGTGCTGTAAGAAGTCTTGACAATCACAAAAACATATTTAGGGGTCAACAAACTGAGTTTCTGTGTGGGCCTGGGGCTGTGGGACATCTGAGAGGAGGGGCATTCATGTGTCCTGTGATGTTCTTGTTGTGGTGAGCATGTTGTTGTGTTTGTGTGAAGGTGGAGGCTCTGCTATGGATCAGTGTGAGGACAGAGAGGAGGGAGCCCCCCCCTCTCTGTGTGGGGAACATGACAGCCAGACCAAAGCTCAGAGGTGAGATCTCCAACTGTCCATGACTCTTCTCCATGTCACAGCTCAGCACTCCTTATTCACTCAAAGCTCTGTGTTGTGTTCAAGACCAGAGGACACACCACATTCTGCTGGACCTGGACCTGGACCTGGACCTGGACCTGGACCTGGACCTGGACCTGGACCTGGACCTGGACCTGGACCTGGACCTGGACCTGGACCTGGACCTGGACCTGGACCTGGACCTGGACCTGGACCTGGACCTGGACCTGGACCTGAAGTAGTAGGTTATTTGCCTTAAAATAAGTAGTATTGTTGCTGAAAAAACGAAGAAAGTATTTTTTTTCATGAACCCATGTTATCTTTTGGATCTCTGCAGGGAGAAAATATGGCGACTCTGAAAAAGATCCTCTTCAGAACTTTAGAACATTTGGGGAAAGAGGACTTTGAAGAATTCAAGTGGCACCTGCAGCAGAAGGTCCTAGGATTTGAAGGAATCCCAAAGAGTCGACTAGAGGATGCATGTCGGACGCAAACTGTGGACCATATGTTTCTGAACTACTGCATTAACACTATTAAAGTGACCAGAAACGTTTTGAAGGAGATGAATCAGAATCTTCTGGAGGAGAAATTATCAAAAATCCCATCAGAACCGACAGGTAAGTCATTAGTTAAAAAACAGTTTTACAAACAGGGAACCTGAGGTCAGGTAAATCACAATGATTACATGAATTGGATGTGTCCTCCTGATATACCACACAGAGAAACACCACCTGCACATGGTGTCAGGGTTTAGGTACCCCCAAGGTCCTGAAAGCTCAGTGGTCAGGGTCAATAGTTTCTGGCAGGGTCACTTTTTAGATCAGCTACTTAGAAAAAAAGCTACCCTATTAGGCAGACCAGGTCCTCATCCTGCAGCCAGGCACCGGGGTCTACACACCACTGGGTCTAAGGGTCCAATCAATGCCAGTTGGGTTGTAGCTGAAGAGGAACATGGTATACAAACCTCAAACAACCGTCACCTCTCTGCTGGGGACGGATCCGGTGTTGGTGTGGGAGGTGGAGCAGGACCAACTAGACAAAGTTGGGCTCACCTCTACACATTGAACCGGCTCTGGAAAGAAACTCCTGGATAGGGATTAGACTCTCTGCTTTTCCAGAGTTACCCAGGTCACCTTTGAGGTTCATTGAGATGAAAGCTGTCCCTGTTCTCTCTGCCGATGCATCGACCAACAGTTCAGAGTAACTTGCTCTCTTGCAGTCTCTGGGTCAGGGCACCAGCTGGGGATACATTCAGTAGTTAGGCTGGGGCTCCACATGTGCTAGGAGGGGTCAATAGAGTTTTCCATCCACCCTGTCTTATGGACGAAGGGAAAGATTATTACTGTGACCCCCAGGGCGTCTTGTTGATAGTAGGCTATTGCAGGACTACGCAGTATTTGGACAATTACTAAGAGCAATCCACTTCCTGTAGAACTGGAGTGAGAGCTGTGTCCACATCCTCAGAGGTCGATCTGCCAGGGTCGTGCCTCGTCTTCCAGCAGCAGGAATAAGAGTCGGTCAGGTTTAGGGCCATGGTTCTCTGGGGACCACAGATTGTTCATTCTGGTTTTGAAATTTCTTTTTTTTCAAAGAAACATTTTTGGAAAGCAACAAGATGCGGCGTCTTGATCCAAGGAAAATAATCTACTGTCTTGTCAGAAATGTGTAAAATTAGGAACCAAACGTGATGGTTATTTATGTGGAAAGTATCATTGTCTCAATTGAGAGATTTCTTTTTTTGTTCATTCAGAGATTATTACTCAGTGCCAAGGGAACCTTAAATTCAACCTGAAGAAAAAAATTGAGAAATCATAGAAACGGGTCATTCAAGACCTCTAAATGAAATCTACACAGAGATCCACATCACCATGGGAGAAACTACAGCTGAAGAACATGAGGTCAGACAGATTGAAACAGCATCCAGGAAACCAGACAGACCAGAAACAACCATCAGACAAGAAGACCTCTTTAAAGCCTCACCTGGAAGAGATGCACCAATCAGAGTGATGACAAAGGGAGTGGCTGGCATGGGAAAACAGTCTTAACACAGAAGTTCACTCTGGACTGGGCTGAAGGCAAAGCCAACCAGGACATCCAGTTCACATTTCCATTACCTTTCAGAGAGCTGAATAGGCTGAAGAAAAATTACAGCTTGGTGGAACTTGTTCATCACTTCTTCACTGAAACCAGAGACGCAGGAATCTGCAGGTTTGATCAGTTCTCGGTTGTGTTCATCTTTGACGGTCTGGATGAGTGTCGACTTCCTCTGGACTTCCACAACACTGAGATCCTGACTGATGTCACAGAGTCCACCTCAGTGGATGTGCTGCTGACAAACCTCATCAGGGGGAAGCTGCTTCCCTCTGCTCGCCTCTGGATAACCACACGACCTGCAGCAGCCAATCAGATCCCTCCTGAGTGTGTGGACATGGTGACAGAGGTCCGAGGGTTCACTGACCCACAGAAGGAGGATTACTTCAGGAAGAGATTCAGAGATCAGGAGCTGGCCGACACCATCATCTCCCACATCAAGACCTCACGAAGCCTCCACATCATGTGCCACATCCCAGTCTTCTGCTGGATCTCTGCTTCAGTTCTGGAGAAAGTGTTGAAAACCAGAGAGGAGGAGAGCTGCCCAAGACCCTGACTGAGATGTACATCCACTTCCTGGTGATTCAGTCCAAAGTGAGGAACGTCAAGTATCATGGAAAAAGTGAGAGACATTCCCACTGGAGTCCAGAGAGCAGGAAGATGATGGACTCTGGGAAAACTGGCTTTTGAGCAGCTGCAGAAAGGCAACCTGATCTTCTATGAGTCCGACCTGACAGAGTGTGGCATCGATATCAGAGCAGCCTCAGTGTACTCAGGAGTGTTCACACAGGTCTTTAGAGAGGAGAGGGACTGTACGAGGACACGGTGTTCTGCTTCGTCCATCTGAGCGTTCAGGAGTTTCTGGCTGCTCTTCATGTCCATCTGACCTTCATCAACTCTGGGGTCAACCTGCTGGCAGAAGACCAACAACCTCCTGGCTGCTAAAGTTCAGACCTCAACACACTAACACATCTCTACCAGAGTGCTGTGGACCAGGCCTTACAGAGTCCAAACGGACACCTGGACTTGTTCCTTCGCTTCCTCCTGGGTCTTTCACTGCAGACCAATCAGAAACTCCTACATGGCCTGCTGACAGAAACAGGAAGTAGCTCAGAGATCAACCAGAAACAGTTGAGTACATCAAGAAGAAGATAAGAAAGAACCCGTCTCCAGAGAGAAGCATCAACCTGTTCCACTGTCTGAATGAACTGAATGATCGTTCTCTAGAGGAGCAGATCCAACAGTCTGAGTTCAGGAAGTCTCTCCACAGATAATCTGTCTCCTGCTCAGTGGTCAGCTCTGGTCTTCATCTTACTTGTCATCAAAAAGATCTGGACGTCTTTGACCTGAAGAAATACTCTGCTTCAGAGAAGGCTCTTCTGAGGCTGCTGCCAGTGGTCAAAGCCTCCAGGAAAGCTCTGTAAGTGGAGATACAAACAACATTGATCAGTTTTAAAATGATAAATAAAATAAATTGTGTTCATTGCTAATCCTTCCCCAGGCTGAGTGGTGTAACCTGTCAGAGAGAAGCTTTGAAGCTCTGTCCTCAGTCCTCAGCTCCCAGTCCTCTAGTCTGAGAGAGTTGGACCTGAGTAACAACGACCTGCAGGATTCAGGACTGAAGCTGCTGTCTGCTGGACTGGAGAGTCCACACTGTGAACTGGAGACTCTCAGGTCAGGATTCTGAATCTATTTTCAAGCAGTTTAACTTTTAACCTTTTTATCCAGCTTCTGGTTCCTGTTGATGAAGATGGTCGACCTCTGTATGACTTTCCTGCTGCTTTTTAAAACACTGAGTTTACTGTATTCCCTGGTTCCAGTCTCTCAGGCTGTATGGTCACAGAGGAAGGCTGTGTTTCTCTGGCTTCAGCTCTGAGCTCCAACCCCTCCCATCTGAGAGAGCTGGACCTGAGTTACAATCATCCAGGAGACTCAGGAGAGAAGCTGCTGTCTGCTGGACTGGAGGATCCACTCTGGAGACTGGACACTCTCAGGTATGGACAGACAGACTGAAGGTGTCTCTAATATCTCAAATGTCATGTTCTTCCTCTCATTTATGACACAGTTATTGAAATTATATTTCATTGAGTTTTTACATTCTCATTGACGGCTGAGTCCACTCTACTCTTTAACGGACGCAAGTGATCAACAGCGGTTCAGTTTGGATAGTTCTGACTGTGTTCGGGTAACGGCTAACAGAGCTAAACTCAGCAGGACTCAGATTTTCTGTTCAGAGGTTACAGGCTTACAACACAATCTGCCAGTTATGTGTAATAATTTTATCTTGATTATTTACTGGCCTGCTTTGGCCGATGATCAGCATATTACCTAGTTGCTGATGGGAAACCAAAATGTACTTTTTGTGATTCTTTATTACGTAACTGTTGATCGACACGTCCAGGTACGCATCCTTTTTTCCCCTCATAATGCCATCATGAACATCAAATTAATGTTGATATCAGCAGGAGGAGAGCTGGTAAACTAAGCCTTTTGCTGTTAGCTGTTAGCCGTTAGCCGTTGGCCTAACAGCTAAGCAGGTAGCTGTTTGCAGTTGGCTGTTAGCCGTTGGCAGTTAGCTGTAAGCTGTTGAATGTGTACGGGATGCCTCGCTGCACATTATCCCGCTTATTACACGGCTACATGATAAACAAACTAACTACTTGACTCCTGATATGAATTGAGACTATTTTATTTAATTGAAAATGATGTCACCATACCGAATGGCAGCCTAGTCTAGCTTCTCCTCCGGTAAGAGATTCATTTTGCTTCGTTGAATTGCCAAATAAGAAATGTGTCTGTAAAATTAGAAATAGTTAACGGATGGACAAAAGAAAAACATTGGCTCAGAGTCTACCAACGAAGAAAATACAACGAACAACTCGCCTGCACAGGTGGATGATGAGGAAGCTAGCGCAGACCCACACGTGGCTAGCTTAGCTAAAGTTCTGGAGGAGATACGGGACTTTCGCAAAAAAAAAACAACAATTAAACTAAATTAAATCCGAGCTTACCAACGGCAACGTTAAAATAGCGGAGGCAGAAATGAGAATTGAAAACGTGGAAGGTGCTGAGCAAGATGATAAAGGTAATGAATCAGCAAGATAATAAACTGACTGACCAAGAAGGAAGATCCCGACGGGAGAATATAAGGATTTATAATGTCCCAGAGGGAGCAGAGGGGTCCTCTATGGTTGACTTTGTGAAGAGTTTACTACAAGAGGCACTTGAGATCCCCCCGCCACGGAGCTCGGCATTGAAAGCGCACCGGGCGCTCGTACCGAGGGCCTCCGGAGACAGTTTCTCCGATACTCAACTAAAGACGATATTATACGCAAGCCATGGGGGAAAAAAGGTGTTTTTGAACGGGAGACAGATATATACTACCTAGATTATTATATCTATTCCAAACCCTACCTATAGAGATCAACCAAAGTCCATTTAATGACTGGGAAAACATTTTATCAAGATATATATGCCAAGGTAAAAGACCGAGGCTTCGTCTCAAAACTTTACACCTGGCCAAAGAAGAAGGGGGATGGGGTGTACCCTCTCAGAGATTACTATTTCACAACACAGATAAGAACAATGATATGCTGGTGTAACCCAGCATATGATGCTCAATGGAAACATATAGAACAGAAGGTGTACTCCCATACAGGCAATTATAGCTGACAATAACCTACACAATTTCATAAACATTATTGAAAATCCATGGATGAAATGTACTCTTAAAATGTGGAAAACTATTACAAAAGAATATAAACTGGAGAATGATACTATCTTTCTCAAATGGTGTGCATATGACTCGGATTTCATGCCTAACAGATTAGACACTAGATTTAGGGACTGGGCTCTAAAAGGTCTAACAGCTCTGTGCAAGCTGATGAAAGGGGGAGCATTGCTCAGTTTGGATTCCCTCAAAGAGAAATACACTTTGGAGAAACAGGACTTTTATCGATATCTTCAGGTACGGCATTATGTTCATTTGAAAGTGGAAAACGTGTCAGAGGCAAGTGTAGGTTTGATAGAAATGTTTAGGAAAGCGTATAACGCAGATGTTAACGGTAGAACCATATCATGTGTATTCAAAGGATTGACAAACCTTAAAAAACACTCAACTACTTATATAATAAAGAAGTGGGAGCAGGAAGGAGGGATACATATATCTGGGGAAGAATGGGTAACAATGTGGAGATATCAGTGGGAATGTACCAGCTCACAGAACTGGAGGGAATATACCTGGAAGAACCTGATAGGATATTTTATTCCGCCCTCTCAGAAGTCCCACTATGAGAGGACCCCCCAATATGTTGGAGGAACTGTGGTGACCAGAATGCAAACCACTTCCATGTATTCTGGGACTGTCCAGGTATCAAAGTCTACTGGAAGGAGATACACAATGCCTTACAAGTCATTTTCAAAGACATAACACCTCTAGAGATCAAGATGTTATACTTTGGGAATTTGAGAAAGGACAAATACTTATTGAACATTCAGCTGGTTGCTGCTGAAAAGGCATTAACCAGGAAGTGGTTATCGAAGCATAGCCCAACTCTAAATGGATGGATGGACATCTCAATGGATATTTACAATATGGGAAAGATAACAGCATCTGTCAATCATACATTGGAGCAATTTACTCCAAACTGGGAGAAGTGGACTCACTTTGTAAAGCCCTAAAGGCTTGACTTAGTTTTCACAGATCCAGAACCCTGCTGTAAAGAAATGTCTACTCCCTAATTGTTCACTGTTGTTCTATTTTATTTTCATTTCTTTCTTTATGTCTTTCTCACCTGTGTTTTTTGTGTCATCATGTGTATATTGCTGAAAAGAACTATGAACAGATGTATGTCGTTTATGTGAAGATGTAATGTACAATATGCTGTGACAATGTTTGACACTAAATGCCAATAAAAAGTAAATTACAATACAAATGCTTCCTCTAAGAAAGTAAACTCTGTTCCACGAGGTACCAGCAGCTAGGACTCATGTTGGATAGAAAATCATCCTGAGTGTTTTTCTTCCTCCAGGCTGGACCATGGTGGAGAGCAGAGGTTAAAACCAGGTCTGAGGAAGTGTAAGTGTGGATCAGTCAGCTTCTCTCTAAAGACAAAGATGATGGAGGTGGTATTTATTCATTAAAACATGACTGGCGTGCATCGCCTTTAAACTTTATAATAATAATAATAATACATGACACTTATATAGCGCTATTATAGAAAGGATCAGGGCCGTCCCTGGCCAACTTGAGGCCCCACGCAAAGTGATATGATGAGGCCCTCTGTTTCGCGAGCGTCGACGGCGGAGGGGTGGTGATGCTAGTGGAGCCGTGCCGCGCCACACTAATTGCGCTGCATAAGCGCATAGGTGCGCCGCATTTGCAGCTCAGTTGAGGCCCCCTCCGCACGGTGAGGCCCCACGCAGTCTGTGTGATTTTCCTGTAGGGAGGGACGGCCCTGGAAAGGATCACTAACAGAGAGTAAAGCCTTCAGGTGTGTACAGGGCCAGTTTTTAGCAGATCTTGGGGAGAAAAAACATTTTTGACGGTTGGTGCTCATAACGGCCTTGATGTAACAACATTCAGGCTCCCGCAGCTCACACAGAGAGAGAGAGAGAGAGAGAGAGAGAGAGAGAGAGAGAGGGAGTGGCAGGCCAGCTAAAGTCTTGCCTAGGGCAGCAAATTGGTCAGAACCGGCCCTGGGACTAGGATGCATCACGTTTAAACTTTATAATAATAATAATACATGACACTTATGCCCCGTCCACACGGAATCGGCTCAAGAAACGTGTCCGTCCACATGAAACCGCTCGAAAACGCTGGAGACGCTGTAGTACATATGCTGGGCCTGTAAGTGGTGCTCTACTTCCGCCACAAAATACACCAAAAGCAGCGAATAAGACCGATGCCGATTATTATTATTATTATTATATATTATATTATATTATTACTGTTGCTGATGGTTGTTGTAGAGGAGCTGTACATTTTTGCACTAACATCTGTAGCATGGTCAGTAGCGTCTGGAGCACTAACGCAACCCTGTGATCCGCCATTGTTGTTGTTGTTGGCGAAACGCATCAGCAATGATGCGGGTGACGCGGGGCTGAGCAGGAGAGGTGGGGAGAGGCGGGGCTATGGCGTCATCGTTTTCAGGAAATGATCGTATAGGGCGTACACACACGGAGCCGCAAGCGTTTCGTCCCCAGACCTACCCACTTTGGGAGCCGTTATCAAAGTCTATCGGATTTGGGCTCCGAATCCGCGGCTCCATTTTGGCCTCGTGTGGACGAACCGTCTATACGATAGAGAACATTAGCGGATTCAACTGATATCGTCTCCGTGTGGACGGGGCCTTATATAGCGCTATTATAGAAAGGATCACTAACAGAGAGTAAAGCCTTCAGGTGAGTCTGATGATAAACTGCTGTCTGTGTCTCTCATCAGATTCCTGTGAACTCAGCCTGGACTCAAACACAGCATACAGAGAACTCAAACTGTCTGACAACAACAGGAAGGTGACATGTGTGAGAGAGGAGGAGCCATATCCTGATCATCCAGAGAGGTTTGACTCCTACTTGCCTCAGCTGATGTGTAGAGAAGCTCTGACTGGTTGCTGTTACTGGGAGTTCGAGTGGAGAGGAGGGGTTCGTATATCAGTGACTTACAGAGGAATCAGCAGGAAAGGAAACAGAGGGGACTGTTGGTTTGGAGAGAATGATCAGTCCTGGAGTCTTAAATGCACTGGTTATGGTTACGATGTCTGTCACAATAACACATCAAAACGCATCCCCTCCTCCTCCTTCTCCCCCTCTGGTAGAGTAGCAGTGTATCTGGATCTTCCTGCTGGCTCTCTCTCCTTCTACAGAGTCTCCTCTGACACACTGACCCACCTCCACACCTTCAGAACCACATTCACTGAACCTCTCTATGCTGGGTTCTGGTTTGGGTTAGTGTCAGGTGTCTCCTCAGTGTCTCTGTGTCCTCTGTAGGAGGAGATCACTTCTTGTCCTGGGTGTAAGGGTTGGTGTTTTAAATCTGGCTCACTGATTGTGTCTTTACTGTCAGAAGTGTTTTTATCAGAGAGTCTTTTATTCTGAAGGCTGTGTCCCAAGAGAGACTTTTATTCTGAAGGCTGTGTCCTCAGATAGTCTTTTATTGGGTGATTAATATGGCCTTATCAGTTCAGTTATAAGTTGGAAAAATCAATCAAATAAATTATTCTTGATACTTGAAAATGCTTTAAGAAACACAACAGCCTTCATCTCAGCTCTCCAGAGAGTTTACTTGAGTGTTGTTTAATGTTTAATAAAATGGCGGCTATGTCAACTTCAGATTGTGTTCCTTCTATGTTTTACTCCTCATTGAAAATAACCTTTTGCACATCATGTGATCGTGTATTGAGTGTTACAGAGCAATGTTACATACACCTGAACATCAGCAGAACCCTTTAAGTGCAGAAGATCTGATTGATTTTACCGTGTGTTTTTAAAAAGTGACTCTCACCTGAAACACTCGTGATGTGCAGAGTCTGTGTCCTCAGTATCATTTCAGCTGATATTTACAGCTGTATCTATGAAGGAACATCTCCTCAATGTGTGACTTGATCTCAAGACTATTTAAGAGTTTTTTGGTGTAAAGGTTTCATTAGTTTCACATCTGTGTTTCATTAGAGGGTCAGTTAGCAGCATCTAGTGGACAGCTAGCAGAACTACACCCCCTCTCACACTGACCATTCACCCTGACCTGTGTTTCATCAGAGGGTCAGTTAGCAGCATCTAGTGGACAGCTAGCAGAACTACACCCCCTCTCACACTGACCATTCACCCTGATATAAGGCTCTCCCTCGCCCTCCCTTCGGCAAATCAGACTACATCTCACTGCTGCTGCTGCTGCCTGCTTACAAGCAGAAACTTAAACGGGATAGACCGGTTACAAGGACAGTACAGCGATGGAGTGAGGAGTCGGATTCAGCACTACAGGATTGCTTTGCATCTACGGATTGGAGTGTGTTTGAGGACAACAAACACACACGGACACGGTCATCTGCTACATTGGGAAATGCATCGATGACGTGGTACCGAAGGTTTCAGTACGAACATTCCCGAATCAAAAGCCCTGGATAAACAGCGAGGTGCGTACCAAGCTGAAAGCGCGCAGTATCGCGCACAGAGCTGGAGATTTGGAGGAGTTCAGGAAGTTTGAACATCTGGGTTGGGGCGGCAGGTTTCTTTCAGTCCCTAAAAGAAAAATGTAAATGTTGAATTTGGCAGCCATGTTGATATTATACATTATACACACTCCCCCTTTCTACACATGAACTCATGTGTAACAAAATCCTGTAATGGGGAGGGGAAGGAAAAAACTCTCAGGTTATCGTTTGTTATAGGGACATACCAACAATTATTTACAAATTTACATCCATTATTTTCCACTGTAAACACTTCAGTGAAAAGAAGTGTTTCTCTCCTCTTTCAGTCCTAAAAGAAACAGAATCTTCAGATTTTGGTTTGAGTTACACATTTGCAAACCGCCAACTCCTGTGGGAGTAAAATATCATCAAGTAGATTAGAAACGGGTCACATGTGCGGCTTTCCATTTTTGTGGAATTTTAGGAAACTATCGTTTCCCTTGGAGCTCCAAAATAATGTGTAGTACAAAAACATGCGTTGGTTGTTATTGTTTTAGAATCATGCAGTTACATTGATCACATGCCGGCATACATTCACACTCACACTGTCTGGTTGTAAAGTCAAGTTTGGTCAGGTACAACCCAGAGTCAGTCATTGACAGTGCTTTTGTCACACTGTCAGTCAGGTCAAAGGTCATTTGGTCTCGGTCTTTTGGCCATGTGTCGTGCTCTGCAGAGTCTTTTCAGAGATATTTCAGCATAGGCGGGTACCCTTTATCTACAAAAATATCATATGCGGAGCGCCATTCCTTATTCATTCACGATTTCAACTATAATTTTCAAGATGGTTCTAACTTTTCATTGGGACTTCTGCCTCCCACATTACCTGAAACTTGGTACAACATTCACTTCCTTATAGTACTACTACTGCAGTTTATTTACACTTAATTAGTATTAAAATGTCTAATAGATCTATTTCAGAAACTTGCACATCATTATTTTCTTGACTAAAAACATTATTAGGATCTGTGTAGCTCTGCTATGTATTTCATAACTCATTACATTTATTTATCTTCAATTCTGGTCTACTAGAAAAATGTTAACTCTTTAGCAGTGTGTGGAACCTTGGGTGTCCGGACATGTACAATTACTCCTTCCTTTATCAAGGATTAAAACAGAAGTAATTTCATCAATGGTTTGTAGTTGAATTTAGGAGTTTTCACTATGGCAGGTATGTTTTTACTTTTTAATAAATCACATCTCTAAATCTCAGGTCATCACTGATTAAATGGAAGTCCATTGGAAGGTAGCTTGTCTTTTAAACTCATAATCTGGTGCTGTGCGCTTCCTGTGAAGCTGCAAGTAAGATTAAAAACAACTGCAGGGTGGGTTGAGTGGCCCCTTCTCCCCATCAGCTGTTGCTTGCCGCGTTGGGGTCAGCGGAAGAGCGATTCTTGGCTTGCTTTTCCTGTTGTCCTCTGTGGTCTTCTCCTATTGGCCGGCGTCGACGGGGGGGGTCCAAGGGAAATCCTGTCGTTTTTCTGGTGTTAAATTACAGCATTCTAATGTCTCTGGTTATTTAAACATTCCCTAATAAATGTATTGCAGCGTCAATAAATGAGTGTTAAAAACAGTGTGTTTAGTGTACAACACCACATGTCATTTCACCTTAAATTCAGTGTTTCTTAAAAACGTAATATTAGCCACATGCTAATGCTAACCGGAAATGACAAGATTTACTAGCGGAAAACCGGAAGTCATGTGTGGACATTCGGTTTTCAGAATAAAACAGTTTTAAATTAATACCGTGTATTTAATTTAAATTACGCCATATAAACATTGATTTTATTTCTTACAATGACCAGCAGGCTCTCTAGCGCCACCTAGGTAGAATGTTTGAAAGGCCACACAACTCGCACCAAAAGTCCGATTGACTTGAAATGTGGTACAGACATTGAGCTGAAGACGCTTTACAAAAAGAACTACCAGGCTCCGCCCACTCAGATGTGTTGCTCATTAGCATAACGTGAAAGCAGTTTAATGACTACAAACTTTTCCATTTTGAATCTTTCAACACAATACTTTGTATAAAACATTCAGGGACAGTCTTACACATTACTCTTCAGAATGAGCAAGATCATTCAAAAAACATGTTCGCCATGAATCCAAATGTCTTCACAAAAGGCGAGGCCTGGAAATAAATGCTCATACCTCATTGGATATGTTCAAACTTGATACGGACCCAGAGGGGGTGCTAAGATCAACACAAATGTGTCACTTTCTAACAGAAATTAACAAAATTGTAAACACGCGCTCTGGGGGCGAGTATTAAATGAGATCTCATGTATCGTAGTGATTTAATAATGTGGGCGTGGCCTATGACGTTTTATTACTTTACGATGATCCAGAATAGGGGTCAGCAACCTTTTTGATATGAAGTGCCATTGAAAAAAACCATGTGATCAGTGTGCCAAATCCACATTAAGATTATCATTATTGCAATTATGACATCACATCAACATTTCCAACGGATCTGTAATTTCATTACATCAAAGTGCATAGCAGCATTTAAAAGAAAGCAGCCATCCTTATGAAAACATTCACATCTGAGTTGAAATCACTAATCACCAATTAGATGATTAAGCACCAATCTTCAGCAATAAACTTGCAAACAGCAAATGTCAAAACGGGTGAATTAAATGTAACAAACAGAAACATGCGCGCCAAGTATGCTCCCATCGATATGAAAACATCCACATCCGATCTATCACACAACAGGCAGGCTTTTCTTTTTTACAGCATCAATCTGGTGCACTTTGAGAGCAAAATTAAGAGATCTATGGATACATCTCTCAACACCCATATTAAACAGAACTGTAAACAGATTAACTTTTTCTTTATGGATATTTTACAAATCACTCCCCTTTTAAACTGTATTCTTGTTTTACTGTCATTTAGTATTTCATACCTGTTTTTCATTTATTCTCTTATTTCTTTTTAACTATAATGATCATATAAAGGTGTGCCTTTACCTCACTGAGGTGGAGGAGAGAGCTCTCCTCCACCTGGTTGTAGAAAAAGCTCCTTATATCCTTTAGCATAGCTAGCTAACTAGATGCTAATAACAACAATCCCTGGTACCGATGCGCATGCTCTCTCTCTCTCTCTCTCTCTCCTCTCTCTCTCTCTCTCTCCTCTCTCTCTCTCTCTTCTCGAGTCCGAGTCAAAATCCGAGTCACAAGTCTTCATGTATTAATCTTCGTGGATACATTTGTTGAAATGTAGCTGCTCCTCTACATTCGATTTTTAGCACCTGGCTTATAAGCAGGGGTGCACATAACTGGTACGCAGGTACGCATGCAACATCAAAACAAAAAAAGCATATTTCGTCTACACGTGTTTCTTGTCAACACTCAATGGGGTAAACTACTAGACATGTAAAAAAAAACAAAGACATTAAGCAGCTACGTTGCCGTTTCGCTCCCTGCAAATAATCTTCGGACTTTCTATGACTGATTGAACTGGGTGCTGGCCGAGCCGCGCAGGACATAACCGACGGACCTGTGAAGCTTTGCAGGAGGCAGAGGCTTAGATAACTGGACGACAGAGTTGTTCACCGTGTGCACAGACAGGGTTAACGTCGGTATGAACAGAGTTGGGTGTAACGCGTTACTAAGTAATGCGTTACTGTAATAATGTTACTTTTGTCGGTAACGGAGTAGTGTAACGCGTTACTTTTATAATTCAGTAATCACACTACAGTTACTAACATTGCCCCGACACGCGTTACTTCGTTACTTTTATAAAATCAGTCATAATCACACTGACAGACAAGAGGGGTTTCCGCCGCAGGTTTATATGTACGTAATCTGCGCGATTTGCGCGTCCACATCTCCACGTGCAGTGCTGCATAAACATGGCTGAGTCAGCGATAACTTTCGAGGGTGGAGGTATGCCCATTATTTTGAGTTCGTCCGAAGAATAGACAGGAATGTGACGGTGAGGTGCAAACTGTGTCCAGGCCAGAAGCTGTTATCCACTGCTGTAAACACCACGTCAAACCTCAACAAGCTCCTGCAAAGAACACATGCTAAGGTGAAGCTAATAGCTAAGGACCCCCGAACCCAGAGTGAGGATGTTGTTGTGCTAACACCAAGAAGAAATCGGTTATCCGATAAACTATTTGAGAGACTCCTCCTAATGCGGTATAACCACTGCTTCAGTGACAAACACATCAAATAAGTGTGATATATGTGTAGCATGTATCTGGATCTTCCTGCTGGCTCTCTCTCCTTCTACAGAGTCTCCTCTGACACACTGACCCACCTCCACACCTATGCTGGGTTTGGGTTAGTGTCAGATTACTCCTGTGTCTCTGTGTCCTCTGTAGGAGGAGACCACTTCTTGTCCTGAGTTTAAGGGTTGGTGTTTTAAATCTGGCTCACTGATTGTGTCTTTACTGTCAGAAGTGTTTTTATCAGAGAGTCTTTTATTCTGAAGGCTGTGTCCTCAGAGAGTCTTTTATTGGGTGATTAATATCGCCTTATCAGTTCAGTTATAAGTTGGACAAAAGAATCAAATGTAGGTAAATTATTCTTGATACTTGAAAATGCTTTAAGAAACACAACAGCCTTCAACTCAGCTCTCCAGAGGGTTTACTTTATTTAGTTTGCAGCTCATTCCTTCAAACAGAAACTTCAGAGTGATTATAATGAGAGGAGATAGAAAGAAAGGTGGGCACACATGAATACCGTGATATATATTTGTACATATATATTGAAGTAGTACAATATATGACAGGTTTAATTTGTGGCCCACATTTCATTATACTGTCTGAATTAGCTGAGGGCCGAAAGTGTTGTTTAATGTTTAATAAAATGGCGGCTATGTCAACTTCAGATTGTGTTCCTTCTATGTTTTACTCCTCATTGAAAATAACCTTTTGCACATCATGTGATCGTGTATCGAGTGTTACAGAGCAATGTTGCATACACCTGAACATCAGCAGAACCCTTTAAAGTGCAGAAGATCTGATTGATTTGACCTTGTGTTTTTAAAAAGTGACTCTCACCTGAAACACTCGTGATGTGCAGAGTCTGTGTCCTCAGTAACATTTCTGCTGATATTTACAGCTGTATCTATGAAGGAACATCTCCTCAATGTGTGACTTGATCTCAAGACTATTTAAGAGCTTTTTGGTGTAAAGGTTTCCTTTTTTCAGATCTGTGTTTTCATTAGAGGGTCAGTTAGCAGCATCTAGTGGACAGCTAGCAGAACTACACCCCCTCTCAAACTGAACATTCACCCTGATCTGTGTTTCATTAGAGGGTCAGTTAGCAGCACCTAGTGGACAGCTAGCAGAACTACACCCCCTCTCACACTGACCATTCACCCTGAGCTGTGTCTCATTAGAGGGTCAGTTAGCAGCATCTAGTGGACAGCTAGCAGAACTACACCCCCTCTCACACTGACCATTCACCCTGAGCTGTGTCTCATTAGAGGGTCAGTTAGCAGCATCTAGTGGACAGCTAGCAGAACTACACCCCCTCTCAAACTGAACATTCACCCTGATCTGTGTTTCCTTAGAGGGTCAGTTAGCAGCACCTAGTGGACAGCTAGCAGAACTACACCCCCTCTCAAACTGAACATTCACCCTGATCTGTGTTTCATTAGAGGGTCAGTTAGCAGCACCTAGTGGACAGCTAGCAGAACTACACCCCCTCTCACACTGAACATTCACCCTGACCTGTGTTTCCTTAGAGGGTCAGTTAGCAGCATCTAGTGGACAGCTAGCAAACTACACACCCCTCTCACACTGACCATTCACCCTGATCTGTTTCCTTAGAGGGTCAGTTAGCAGCATCTATGGACAGCTAGCAGAACTACACCCCCTCTCACACTGAACATTCACCCTGACCTGTGTTTCCTTAGAGGGTCAGTTAGAAGCATCTAGTGGACAGCTAGCAGAACTACACCCCCCTCTCACACTGAACATTCACCCTGACCTGTGTTTCCTTAGAGGGTCAGTTAGCAGCATCTAGTGGACAGCTAGCAGAACTACACACCCTCTCACACTGAACATTCACCCTGATCTGTGTTTCATTAGAGGTCAGTTAGCAGCACCTAGTGGACAGCTAGCAGAACTACACCCCCTCTCACACTGAAAATTTAACCTGATCTGTGTTTCATTAGAGGGTCAGTTAGCAGCATCTAGTGGACAGCTAGCAGAACTACACCCCCTCTCACACTGACCATTCACCCTGATCTGTGTTTCCTTAGAGGGTCAGTTAGCAGCATCTATGGACAGCTGGCAGAACTACACCCCCCCTCTCACACTGAACATTCACCCTGATCTGTGTTTCCTTAGAGAGTCAGTTAGCAGCATCTAGTGGACAGCTAGCAGAACTACACCCCCTCTTACACTGAACATTCACCCTGATCTGTGTTTCCTTAGAGGTCAGTTAGCAGCACCTAGTGGACAGCTAGCAGAACTACACCCCCTCTCACACTGAACATTCACCCTGATCTGTGTTTCATTAGAGAGTCAGTTAGCAGCATCTAGTGGACAGCTAGCAGAACTACACCCCCTCTCACACTGAACATTCACCCTGATCTGTGTTTCCTTAGAGGTCAGTTAGCAGCATCTAGTGGACAGCTGGTAGAACTACACCCCTCTCACACTGAACATTCACCCTGATCTGTGTTTCCTTAGAGGGTCAGTTAGCAGCATCTAGTGGACAGCTAGCAGAACTACACCCCTCTCACACTGAACATTCACCCTGACCTGTGTTTCATAGAGAGTCAGTTAGCAGCACCTAGTGGACAGCTAGCAGAACTACACCCCCTCTCACACTGAACATTCACCCTGACCTGTGTTTTCATCAGAGAGTCAGTTAGCAGCATCTAGTGGACAGCTAGCAGAACTACACCCCCTCTCACACTGACTGGTCTCAGTCGCTCTGAAGTGAATCTTCGCAGTCCTGAGAACAACTCAGTTTAGAAACAGAGTATTTATCAGCAAAGGCATGTGGGTGAATAAAACAGATATAATGATAGTCAGTGCTGAAGACATAGACCTCACTCTCATATCATACGTTTCTCTTTGTGTACAAGTTCCTCCTGAGTGGAAAACTACTGCAGCACTTCAACCCCCCCCCCCCCCCTCCCCCCATTTCCTCTGCAACTCAGAGCGGAAGTACCGAGTTCCTCTCTCACGGAAGTCACATCTGCGACAGTTGGTGTTCAAACTGTTGAATAAAAGGAGATAAGGGAATTGCAGGCAGAACCAGGACTGAGGAGGACGAGATCAGCAGGGTTTCTGTGGACCTGAAGAGAGTTCAGCAGGTGAGAATCCTCCCACAGGAGTCTGTTACAAAAGTGAAAGACATTAAGACAATTAAGAAATTGTGCAGCGGAAAACACATTATAAAATAGCATTTAAAAAAGTCATTAAAAAGCAAAGAGAATTAAATAAACATAAAACTAATATAGAACAACACAGATATAAAAACATGAATAACAGTTACAGTGCAGTGTGAGATATGAATAGTTCAATTAAAGGGAAAGTCTTCAGCCTGGATTTAAAAGGACCTGCAGGTTTCTGGGAGTTTTTTGAGGCACTCATCATGCTCAGAGAGTTGTCAAACATTGCACAGACGTCAGGAATGGTAAAAGTTCTGAGGTCCTTTAGTGAATGCGTTCTGACATGACCAGCAGGCTCTCTAGCGCCACCTAGGTAGAATATTTGAAAGGCCACAGAACTCGCACCAAAAGTCCGATTGACTTGAAATGTGGTACAGACTTTGAGCTGAAGACGCTTTACAAAAAGAACTACCAGGCTCCGCCCACTCAGATGTGTTGCTCATTAGCATAACGTGAAAGCAGTTTAATGACTACAAACTTTTCCATTTTGAATCTGTAAACACAATACTTTGTATAAAGCATCCGGGGACAGTCTTACACATTACTCTTCAGAATGAGCAAGATCAGTCAAAAAACATGTTCGCCATGAATCGAAATGGAAATAAATGCTCATACCTCATTGGGTATGTTCAAACTTGATACCGAACACAAATGTGTAACTTTCAAACAGAAATTAAGTATAGGGGGCGAGTATAAAATGAGATCTCTTGTATCGTGGTGATTTAATAATGTGGGCGTGGCCTATGACGTTTTCTTAAATTACGATGATCTAGAATAAGCTACAAACGCTAAACTGCGTACACACGTCACAACTCATGACCTTTAATAGAACGTACAGAACATTTGTACATTTGTGTTGAATAGCATTAGAAACGGGCAAAAGCAAACAAATACCAACTCTTCCTAGAGAGTAGGTCGGAAATAAAAGATTATTCAGATGGAATTTCAAATGTAACGCTGAATTGCAAATGAATAATCTGTAGCTCAAACGACAAGTTTGTCGGTCAAAATAGAACAAACCATTTTTTACAATTGTCAGCAAACATTGTCTAAACTGCTCCAAACCTTACATGAGGTCCAGTCCTGAGGCTACCCAAGCATCAATGCCCAGACTAAGTCCTAGCAACGCCTTTTTAAAGTGAAAAATATAGTAACGGTGACTGGAGCGCATGCCAGCGAGTGCAGGGGGTGGGTGAGGGCCCGTTCAACGCTGCGTGAAGCTTTGATTAAAGTGTGAATGCATAGAGTAACAAACTTACACATTTTAGGCGAATCCGTGATCTTTTTTTCTAAACATAACCAAGTAGTTTTGTTGCCTATGTGTTTAGTTTTGTCTCAATGAACAAAGTTAACCACATGTTTAAAACTGAGAAATGTGTTCACTTCTGGGTCTGCTGTAAGAAGTCTTGACAATCACAAAACATATTTAGGGTCAACAAACTGAGTTTCTGTGTGGGCCTGGGGCTGTGGGACATCTGAGAGGAGGGGCACTAATGTGTCCTGTGATGTTCTTGTTGTGATGAGCATGTTGTTGTGTTTGTGTGAAGGTGGAGGTTCTGCTATGGATCAGTGTGAGGACAGAGAGGAGGGAGCCCCCCCCTCTCTGTGTGGGGAACATGACAGCCAGACCAAAGCTCAGAGGTGAGATCTCCAACTGTCCATGACTCTTCTCCATGTCACAGCTCAGCACTCCTTATTCACTCAAAGCTCTGTGTTGTGTTCAAGACCAGAAGACACACCACATTCTGCTGGACCTGGACCTGGACCTGGACCTGGACCTGGACCTGGACCTGGACTGACCTGGACCTGGACCTGGACCTGGACCTGGACCTGGACCGGACCTGGACCTGGACCTGCACCTGCACCTGAACCTGCTGAACCTGGACCTGGACCTTTGAAAAACAAAGAAAGTATTATTTTGCATGAACCCATGTTATTTCAGATGTAAGATTATATAATATTTTCTGTTGTATCTTTTGGATCTCTGCAGGGAGAAAATATGGCGACACTGAAAAAGATCCTCTTCAGTACTTTAGAACTTTTGGGGAAAGAGGACTTTGAAGAATTCAAGTGGCACCTGCAGCAGAAGGTCCTAGGATTTGAAGGAATCCCAAAGAGTCGACTAGAGGATGCATGTCGGACGCAAACTGTGGACCACATGTTTCTGAACTACTGCATTAACACTATTAAAGTGACCAGAAACGTTTTGAAGGAGATGAATCAGAATCTTCTGGAGAAATTATCAGAAATCCCATCAGAACCGACAGGTAGGTCATTAGTTAAAAAAGTTTTACAAACAGGGAACCTGAGGTCAGGTAAATCACAATGATTACATGAATTGGATGTGTCCTCCTGATATACCACACAGAGAAACACCACCTGCACATGGTGTCAGGGTTTAGGTACCCCCATGGCCTGAAAGCTCAGTGGTCAGGGTCAATAGTTTCTGGCAGGGTCACGTTTTAGATCAGCTACTTAGAAAAAAGCAACCCTATTAGGCAGACCAGGTCCTCATCCTGCAGCCAGGCACCGGGGTCTACACACCACTGGGTCTAAGGGTCCAATCAATGCCAGTTGGGTTGTAGGTGAAGGAGAGGATCATGGTATACAAACTTCAAACAACCGTCACCTCTCTGCTGGGGACGGATCCGGTGTTGGTGTGGGAGGTGGAGCAGGACCAACTAGACAAAGTTGGGCTCACCTCTACACATTGAACCGGCTCTGGAAAGAAACTCCTGGATAGGGATTAGACTCTCTGCTTTTCCAGAGTTACCCAGGTCACCTTTGAGGTTCATTGAGATGAAAGCTGTCCCTGTTCTCTCTGCCGACATCGACCAACAGTTCAGAGTAACTTGCTCTCTTGCAGTCTCTGGGTCAGGGCACCAGCTGGGGATACATTCAGTAGTTAGGCTGGGGCTCCACATTTGCAAGGAGGGGTCAATAGAGTTTTCCATCCACCCTGTCTTATGGAAGAAGGGAAAGATTATTACTGTGACCCCCAGGGCGTCTTGTTGATAGTAGGCTATTGCAGGATTACGCAGTATTGGACAATTACTAAGAGCAATCCACTTCCTGTATAACTGGAGTGAGAGCTGTGTCCACATCCTCAGAGGTCGATCTGCCAGGGTCGTGCCTCGTCTTCCAGCAGCAGGAATAAGAGTCGTCAGGTTTAGGGCCATGGTTCTCTGGGGACACAGATTGTTCATTCTGGTTTTGAAAATTTCTTTCAAGGAAACATTTTTGGAAAGCAACAAGATACGCGTCTTGATCCAAGGAAAATAATCTACTGTCTTGTCAGAAATGTGTAAAATTAGGAACCAAACTTGATGGTTATTTTATGTGGAAAGTATCATTGTCTCAATTGAGATTTCTTTTTTTCATTTAGAGATTTACTCAGTGCCAAGGGAACCTCAAATTCAACCTGAAGAAAAAAATTGAGAAAATCATAGAAACGGGTCATTCAAGACCTCTAAATGAAATCTACACGAGATCTACATCACCATGGGAGAAACTACAGCTGAAGAGCATGAGGTCAGACAGATTGAAACAGCATCCAGGAAACCAGACAGACCAGAAACAACCATCAGACAAGAAGACCTCTTTAAAGCCTCACCGGAAGAGATGCACCAATCAGAGTGATGACAAAGGGAGTGGCTGGCATCGGGAAAACAGTCTTAACACAGAAGTTCACTCTGGACTGGGCTGAAGGCAAAGCCAACCAGGACATCCAGTTCACATTTCCATTACCTTTCAGAGAGCTGAATAGGCTGAAGAAAAGTACAGCTTGGTGGAACTTGTTCATCACTTCTTCCTGAAACCAGAGACGCAGGAATCTGCAGGTTTGATCAGTTCCGGTTGTGTTCATCTTTGACGGTCTGGATGAGTGTCGACTTCCTCTGGACTTCCACAACACTGAGATCCTGACTGATGTCACAGAGTCCACCTCAGTGGATGTGCTGCTGACAAACCTCATCAGGGGGAAGCTGCTTCCCTCTGCTCGCCTCTGGATAACCACACGACCTGCAGCAGCCAATCAGATCCCTCCTGAGTGTGTGGACATGGTGACAGAGGTCCGAGGGTTCACTGACCCACAGAAGGAGGATTACTTCAGGAAGAGATTCAGAGATCAGGAGCTGGCCGACACCATCATCTCCCACATCAAGACCTCACGAAGCCTCCACATCATGTGCCACATCCCAGTCTTCTGCTGGATCTCTGCTTCAGTTCTGGAGAAAGTGTTGAAAACCAGAGAGAAAGGACAGCTGCCCAAGACCCTGACTGAGATGTACATCCACTTCCTGGTGGTTCAGTCCAAAGTGAGGAACGTCAAGTATCATGGAAAAAGGAGAGACATTCCCACTGGAGTCCAGAGACAGGAAGATGATGGATCTCTGGGAAAACTGGCTTTTGAGCAGCTGCAGAAAGGCAACCTGATCTTCTATGATCACGACCTGACAGAGTGTGGCATCGATATCAGAGAAGCCTCAGTGTACTCAGGAGTGTTCACACAGGTCTTTAGAGAGGAGGTGACTGTACAGGACACGTGTTCTGCTTCGTCCATCTGAGCGTTCAGGAGTTTCTGGCTGCTCTTCATGTCCATCTGACCTTCATCAACTCTGGGGTCAACCTGCTGGCAGAAGAACCAACAACCTCCTGGCTGCCTAAAGTCTTCAGACCTCAACCCACTAACACATCTCTACCAGTGCTGTGGACAGGCCTTACAGAGTCCAAACGGACACCTGGACTTGTTCCTTCGCTTCCTCCTGGGTCTTTCACTGCAGACCAATCAGAAACTCCTACATGGCCTGCTGACAGAAACAGGAAGTAGCTCAGAGATCAACCAGAAACAGTTGAGTACATCAAGAAGAAGATAAGAAAGAACCCGTCTCCAGAGAGAAGCATCAACCTGTTCCACTGTCTGAATGAACTGAATGATCGTTCTCTAGAGGAGCAGATCCAACAGTCCCTGAGTTCAGGAAGTCTCTCCACAGATAAACTGTCTCCTGCTCAGTGGTCAGCTCTGGTCTTCATCTTACTGTCATCAGGAAAAGATCTGGACGTCTTTGACCTGAAGAAATACTCTGCTTCAGAGAGGCTCTTCTGAGGCTGCTGCCAGTGGTCAAAGCCTCCAGGAAAGCTCTGTAAGTGGAGATACAAACAACATTGATCAGTTTTAAAAATGATAAATAAAATAAATTGTGTTCATTGCTAATCCTTCCCCAGGCTGAGTGGATGTAAGCTGTCAGAGAGAAGCTTTGAAGCTCTGTCCTCAGTCCTCAGCTCCCAGTCCTCTAGTCTGAGAGAGTGGACCTGAGTAACAACGACCTGCAGGATTCAGGAGTGAAGCTGCTGTCTGCTGGACTGGAGAGTCCACACTGTGAACTGGAGACTCTCAGGTCAGGATTTGAATATTTTACTTTAAAACCTGCTCATCCAGCTTCAGGTTCATGTTGATAAATGGTCAACATCTGTATCTTCACGCTGACATAATCAAAACACTGAGTTTACTGTATTCCCTGGTTCCAGTCTCTCAGGCTGTATGGTCACAGAGGAAGGCTGTGTTTCTCTGGCTTCAGCTCTGAGCTCCAACCCCTCCCATCTGAGAGAGCTGGACCTGAGCTACAATCATCCAGGAGACTCAGGAGAGAAGCTGCTGTCTCTGACTGGAGGATCCACTCTGGAGACTGGACACTCAGGTATGGACAGACAGACTGAAGGTGTCTCTAATATCTCAAATGTCATGTTTTCCTCTCATTTATGACACAGTTATTGAAATTATATTTCATTGAGTTTGTACATCCTGAATGACGGCTGAGTCCACTGTACTCTATAAAGGTCTCAACACACCAACCTGAGACCAAAGAACGCGTACCGAAGGCGTCCCGACTTTTACGTCAGCTACGTCAGGCTTCGTTGGCTTCGTCGGATAAAGCCGCCCGCCTACGAACACACCGCAAATACTTCAGCCGACGAGTGGCAATAACTCTCCTTACCAGCAGGGGCGGTAGTGTGTATTCGTCATTCAAAAGAGGCAACAACTGGAAGACAGACTGCGTTTTATACACCGAGAGAAGAAGAACAGACTTAGTAATATAAACAGTTGATCAGTTGGTCTTCACTTTCTTCATTCCATGCCGTCATGATAAAAAAGAAACTCTTGCGTCCGGGTGAGATGAAAATGAGGAAGATTAGCCGTCTGTGTGTGCCTTCTTATCGTTTGTTTTGGTCCCTCACTTCCGCTTCACTTCTGATACACTGATTCGCTAAGCTGAACAGCCAATCAGAGTGATTGATTTGTCCCGACGTTCTTTGGCCGGGAGGGTTGAAAATGTGCTGTAAAGAGACGACACACCAACCTGAGTAGTGCGACGCGAATGCCCGACTGCCTCTGACGGCTTCGGACGGCCTCTGACTCCCAAAGTCGGGCCGGTGTGTAGAGGCCTTAACGGACGCAAGTGATCAACAGCGGTTCAGTTTGGATAGTTCTGACTGTGTTCGGGTAACGGCTAACAGAGCTAAACTCAGCAGGACTCAGATTTTCTGTTCAGAGGTTACAGGCTTACAACACAATCTGCCCATTATGTGTATAATTTTATCTTGATTATTTACTGGCCTGCTTTGGCCGATGATCAGCATATTACCTAGTCGCTGATGGGAAACCGAGATTGACTTTTTGTGATTCTTTATTACGTAAACTGTTGATCGACACGTCCAGGTACGCATCCTTTTTTCCTCATAATGCCATCATGAACATCACATTCATGTTGATATCAGCAGGAGGAGAGCTGGTAAACTAAGCCGTTTGCTGTTAGCTGTTAGCCGTTGACTGTAAGCAGGTAGCTGTTAGCAGTTGGCTGTTAGCAGTTAGCCTTTAGCAGTTAGCTGTTAGCAGTTGAATATGTACGGGATGCCTCACTGCACATTTTCCCGCTTATTACACGGCTACATCATAAAGAAACTAACGACTTGACTCCCGATATGAATTCAGATGATTTTATTGACTTGAAAATAATGGTCATGGTTCCGGTGACGTCACCATACCGAATGGCAGCCTAGTCTAGCTTCTCCCCCGGTAAGAGATTCATTTCGCTCCAAAGTGGGAGCAGGAAGGAGGGATACATATATCTGGGGAAGAATGGGTAACAATGTGGAGATATCAGTGGAAATGTACCAGCTCACAGAATTGGAGGGAATATACCTGGAAGAACCTGATAGGGTATTTTATTCCGCCCTCTCAGAAGTCCCACTATGAGAGGCCCCCCCTATATGTTGGAGGAACTGTGGTAACCAGAATGCAAACCACTTCCATGTATTCTGGGACTGTCCAGGTATCAACGACTAGAAATGTCTACTCCCTAATTGTTCACTGTTGTTCTATTTCTTTCTTTATGTCGTTCTCACCTGTGTTTTTTGTGTCATCATGTGTATATTGCTGAAAAGAACTATAAACAGATTATGTCATTCATGTGAAGATGTAATGTACAATATGCTGTGACAATGTTTGACACTAAATGCCAATAAAAAGTAAATTACAATACAAATGCTTCCTCTAAGAAAGTAAACTCTGTTCCACGAGGTACCAGCAGCTAGGACTCATGTTGGATAGAAAATCATCCTGACTGTGTTTCTTCCTCCAGGCTGGACCATGGTGGAGAGCAGAGGTTAAAACCAGGTCTGAGGAAGTGTAAGTGTGGATCAGTCAGCTTCTCTCTAAACAAAGATGATGGAGGTGGTATTTATTCTTTAAAACATGACTGACATCTTTAAGCTTTATAGAAAGGACCACTAACAGAAAGTAAAGCCTTCAGGTGAGTCTGATGATAAACTGCTGTCTGTGTCTCTCATCAGATTCCTGTGAACTCACCCTGGACTCAAACACAGCACACAGAAACCTCCAACTGTCTGACAACAGGACGGTGACATGTGTGAGAGAGAATCAGAAATATCCTGATCACCCAGAGAGGTTTGACTCCTGTTCTCAGCTGATGTGTAGAGAAGCTCTGACTGGTCGCTGTTACTGGGAGGTCGAGTGGAGAGGAGGGTTCGTATATCAGTGACTTACAGAGGAATCAGCAGGAGAGGAAACCGTTATGACTGTTTGTTTGGAGGGAATGATCAGTCCTGGAGTCTGAACTGCTCTGACAGAGGTTACTCTGTCCGGCACAATAAGAGAGAAACAAGCATCTCCTCCTCCTCCTCCTCCTCCTCCTCCTCCTCCTCCTCCTCCTCCTCCTCCTCCTCCTCCTCCTCCTCCTCCTCCTCCTCCTCCTCCTCCTCCTCCTCCTCCTCCTCCTCCTCCTGCTGCTCTCGTAGAGTAGCAGTGCATCTGGATCTTCCTGCTGGCTCTCTCTCCTTCTACAGAGTCTCCTCTGAAACACTGACCCACCTCCACACCATCAGAACCACATTCACTGAACCTCTCTATGCTGGGTTTAGGTTAGTGTCAGGTGTCTCCTCAGTGTCTCTGTGTCCTCTGTAGGAGGAGACCACTTCCTGTCCTGGGTTTAAGGGTTGGTGTTTTAAATCTGGCTCACTGATTGTGTCTTTACTGTCAGGAGTGTTTTTATCAGAGAGGCTTTTATTCTGAAGGCTGTGTCCTCAAAGATGCTTTTATTCTGAAGGCTGTGTCCCGAGAGAGGCTTTTACTCTAAAGGTTGTGTCCTCAGAGATGCTTTTATTCTGAAGGCTGTGTCCTCAGAGATGCTTTTATTCTGAAGGCTGTGTCCCCAGAGAGGCTTTTATTCTGAAGGCTGTCTCCTCAGAGAGTCTTTTATTCTGAAGGCTGTGTCCCCAGAGAGTCTTTTATTCTGAAGGCTGTGTCCCCAGAGTCTTTTATTCTGAAGGCTGTGTCCCCAGAGAGTCTTTTATTCTGAAGGCTGTGTCCCCAGAGAGTCTTTTATTCTGAAGGCTGTGTCCCCAGAGAGGCTTTTATTCTGAAGGCTGTGTCCTCAGAGATGCTTTTATTCTGAAGGCTGTGTCTCCAGGGAGTCTTTTATTTTGAAGGCTGTCTCCTCAGAGAGACTTTTATTTTGAAGGCTGTGTCCTCAGAGATGCTTTTATTCTGAAGGCTGTGTCCTCAGAGAGACTTTTATTCTGAAGGCTGTGTCCTCAGAGAGTCTTTCATTCTGAAGGCTGTGTCCTCAGAGAGTCTTTTATTCTGAAGGCTTTGTCCCCAGAGACTTTTTATTCTGAAGGCTGTGTCCTCAGAGAGACTTTTATTCTGAAGGCTGTGTCCTCAGAGAGTCTTTTATTCTGAAGGTTGTGTCCCCAGAGAGTCTTTTATTCTGAAGGCTTTCTCCTCAGAGAGTGTTTTATTCTGAAGGCTGTGTCCCAGAGAGTCTTTTATTCTGAAGGCTGTCTCCTCAGAGAGTCTTTTATTCTGAAGGCTGTGTCTCCAGAGAGTGTTTTATTCTGAAGGCTGTGTCTCCAGAGAGTGTTTTATTCTGAAGGCTGTGTCCTCAGAGAGTCTTTTATTCTGAAGGCTGTGTCCTCAGAGAGTCTTTTATTCTGAAGGCTGTGTCCTCAGAGAGACTTTTATTCTGAAGGCTGTGTCCTCAGAGAGTCTTTTATTCTGAAGGCTGTGTCCCCAGAGAGTCTTTTATTCTGAAGGCTGTCTCCTCAGAGAGTCTTTTATTCTGAAGGCTGTGTCTCCAGAGAGCTTTTATTCTGAAGGCTGTGTCTCCAGAGAGTCTTTTATTCTGAAGGCTGTGTCCTCAGAGAGTCTTTCATTCTGAAGGCTGTGTCCTCAGAGAGTATTTTATTCTGAAGGCTGTGTCCTCAGAGAGTCTTTTATTCTGAAGGCTGTGTCCCCAGAGAGTCTTTTATTCTGAAGGCTGTGTCCTCAGAGAGTCTTTTATTCTGAAGGCTGTCTCCTCAGAGAGTCTTTTATTCTGAAGGCTGTGTCCCCAGAGAGTCTTTTATTCTGAAGGCTGTGTCCCCAGAGAGTCTTTTATTCTGAAGGCTGTGTCCTCAGAGAGTATTTTATTCTGAAGGCTGTGTCCTCAGAGAGTATTTTATTCTGAAGGGAGTGTCCTCAGAGAGTCTTTTATTGTGAAGGCTGTGTCCTCAGAGAGGCTTTTATTCTGAAGGCAGTGTCCCCAGAGAGTCTTTTATTCTGAAGGCTGTGTCTCCAGAGAGTCTTTTATTCTGAAGGCTTAGTCTCCAGAGAGTCTTTATTCTGAAGGCTGTGTCTCCAGAGAGTCTTTTATTCTGAAGGCTGTGTCCCTGATACGGAGATTAATATCTCCGTATCAGTTCAGTTATAAGTTGGAAAAATGAATCAAATGAATCAAATGAATCAAAAGAATCAAAAGAATCAAATGAATCAAAAGAATCAAATGAATCAAATGAATCAAAAGAATCAAAAGAATCAAATGAATCAAATGAATCAAATGAATCAAAAGAATCAAATGAATGAAATGAATCAAAGAATCAAAAGAATCAAATGAAGGTAAATGATTGTTGATTCTTGAAAATGCTTTAAGAAACACAACAGCCTTCATCTCAGCTCTCCAGGGTTTACTTTATTGAGTTAGCAGCTCATTCCTTCAAACAGAAACTTCAGAGTGATTATAATGAGAGGAGATAGAAAGAAAGGTGGGCACACATGAATACCGTGAAATATATTTGTACTTATATATTGAAGTAGTACAATATATGACACGTTTAATTTGTGGGCCATATTTCATTATACTGTCTGAATTAGCTGAGGGCCGAAAGTGTTGTTTAATGTTTAATAAAATGGCGGCTATGTCAACTTCAGATTGTGTTCCTTCTGTGTTTTACTCCTCATTGAAAATAACCTTTTGCACATCATGTGATCGTGTATTGAGTGTTACAGAGCAATGTTACGTGTTTCTTTGTAAAGGCGCTACATTTCTTGTTAAGAGAGCGAACTGGCTCCTTGACCAAAACCTCACTATTTTTTAAAGTTAGTTTACTCATTCATTTGTGAATTTAATCTCGGTAAATTACAGAGTTTTTTATGGCCGTGACAAATGGCCGGTGATTTTGGTACTGTTTTGGCTAAAAAACGTATTTTGAGATGATGGAAGTCTGACGCTGTGCCTACATTTGAGATGTGGCTGAGAGAGATTGGTGAGATCCTCTACCTGGAGAAACTTAGATTCTAGACTGCAGGAAGGGGGAGCGTGTTGATAAGGCCTGGGCTCCAGCGTTGAGACACGAGGTCTGGGTGAGGATGAAGGTGTGGGATGAATGATCAATAATGTTAATCCTGTAACCTTCTTTTCTTTTTCCGGATGTGCTCTCTTGGGTTGCCCTTTGTTTCTAGCATGAATATTGCATTTCTTATTATCTCACCCATGTGTTTTAAAAACCACCAATAGCCTAATTGTACTAGTATGTTCTGAATCCGCGGTTTGTCGTTATTGAAAATGGAAAACATGATTGCTTTGTTACCAATGTGGTTTCTACAACCATTTTCTGCAATAAAAATATTCTTTAAAAAAAAATTGTTTCTTTCTGCCATTTTTGTAAATGAGTTCTTGAGGTTTTGTCATATATGTCTTTGAACCTGTGGGCCACCGTACACCAGTGCTAAGATATACAGATGTAGCACTCCAGATAGGACTCAATGTGCGGATTCCAACCAAAAACCCAGCGGATCCCAGTGGCTGGGGGCGTTGCCAAATTGCTAGAGGGCGTTGCCAAATTTCCCCATTTGTTCAATTACAGGATTCAACCATGAGATGGCGCTTCATTCACAAATACACAAAGACAACTGGGTGTTGTAGAACTTAGTCTGTTTGCAATGTTGCAGCTCTGCAGTTGTGTTTGTTGAAGAGCATGTAATCACTTATTTGTTATGGTTTCCACAGGCTACTATAACGAAAAAACATCAATATTTTAGATCAAATAAAGAATATCTAATCTTATTATCTTAATTGTAATTCAATAATATATAGTCTTTATATATTAAATAATCATAATAATGTAAATGTTTACACTTCTTTATTTTTTATGCTCATACTTTTACCTTTACAATAGTTTGCTTTATGCAGTATATTTTTGTAATATTGTTGGGGTGTTTTTACAAAGTACAGTAGATCGAAGTAAATCAACTTATACATTAAGATAAGATAAGATGGACCTTTATTAATCCCGTGGGGAACTTCAGTAGTTCAAACAGCAACAGGGTGAGAGTGAAAAACAGGACAGCACAGATTCACACAGATTAATAAAATCAAAAATAAGATCAGCGATAAAAATAATAATAATGAGAAACTATGAAATAAGAAATTAATAAAATTAAAATCATATCATATATTATAATGTATTGTATTATTAAGTGATATCATACATTAACCCCATTATAGCAGATGCCACATTGAATGGATGAACACATTTATGCATCAATAATTACAACGGAGTATTTCTAAATACAAGTTGTAAAAATACTTATATGTATTTAATACTAATAACATAATGATTCATTTTACTTTCAGATGATAATACTTTTCAGGGTTAGGGTTAGGTCCGGTCTGACAGCGCTCAGCTCTCTGCTGCAGAGAGGAAGAGAAGATCACTGCTCTAAACAAAGTCAAAAATCGTACATCCAAACGGAATAAGTATAATTAATTATTATTACTACGTTAAGTCTTGTTCATTGTTTTTCACTTTTATTAAATGTTTGATATTTCCGGCACAGACCCTTTCATACAGGTGTTGTGTCAAATGATGCACCCCATCATGAAATGCCCCCCTTGTCACGGGAACGCGCATTTCTAAATGACACGTTTACACCTTAAAACGATGTTTAAAACGAAAAGTAAACGTTCAGGGTTTTTATTAATGGTAATTTTCAGACTGTGAGTTGTTTAGTGGAAGCTCATATAGTCTTGATTCTTGTGGTTAAACTTTTCGCTCCGTATTTGATGGTAGTGGTGTCGAAATTCATTCGTCACTTCCTTTTCAGTTTTTTTTTTTTAATCTTTTTTTTTTTATTGTTACGTCCTGTCTGTATACACGTGCTTTAAAATGTATTGTTTAATTTTACATATTTGTCATATAATAATCAAAATATATGTTTACAAATGTACATAGTCTTTGTCAGCATATTTTTGCCACGTTATGCACCCCTTGCTATCTTACAAAATAAAAGTGTCACATTCATGAAACTTGCTCCATATATTGGTACTAGTCCTAGAACCACACCCTAAAAAATGCTTGAGGGTGGGATTAATAGAAACATCTTTTGGGGGGGGGATGCATTTTATGACAGGCCTGGTTATCACAATATGCCCCCCTTGCTATCTTACTAAATAAAAGTGTCACATTCATGATGGAGTTAAAACAATATTGGATGATAGTCATTATTTTGGAGTGTTTTGGACTGAGATAAATCATGGGTCAAAATTGACCCGCGAACACCATGAACGGTAACAGCTTTCGAACACAACACAAGGGTTAAAGATGAATATGACATGTTGTTCACACTGACTTTGATTGCTTACCATGTCACTGGACTCTAATCTTCAAAATGAATGTTTATTTTATGTGTGATAATGTACACAATTTTAGTATGGATAATATGTCACTTTATTTCTTTATTTCATTCAACATGTATTATTAATTACTGTGTGTATGTAAATGTGTTGCAGGACTAGCCCTCACTCCATATTTGTTTTATTTCTGACTCGGATGATAACCAGGCCTGTCATGTAACGTGACAGGTATTAAGGGGGGGCATATTGTGATAACCGGCCTGTCATAAAATGCACCCCCCCCAAAAGATGTTTCTATTAATCCCACCCTCAAGCATTTTTTAGGGTAGGGTTCTAGGACTAGTACCAATAAATGGAGCAAGTTTCATGAATGTGACACTTTTATTATGTAAGATAGCAAGGGGTGCATAACGTGGCAAAAATATGCTGACAAAGACTATGTAACATTTGTAAACATATATTTTGATTATTATATGACAAATATGTAAAATTAAACAATACATTTTAAAGCACGTGTATACAGACAGGACGTAACAATAAAAATTTCGACACCACTACCATCAAATACGGAGCGAAAAGTTTAACCACAAGAATCAAGACTATATGAGCAACCACTAAACAACTCACAGTCTGAAAATTACCATTAATAAAAACCCTGAACGTTTACTTTTCGTTTTAAACATCGTTTTAAGGTGTAAACGTGTCATTTAGAAATGCGCGTTCCGTGACAAGGGGGGCATTTCATGATGGGGGTGCATCATTTGACACAACACCGGCAATGCGCGATAGAAACAACAGGAACTGCGACAGCATAAATATGCGAACACAAACCTACAGACTGCTGGAGAAGAGAGATCACAGGGGGGGGGGGGAGAGCTGTGGCTGAGTGGCCATTAGGTGTGTACACAAAGAGAGTCACACACAGCCCCCGCTGATCAGCTGATCACCTGAGAGAGCTCTGCGGAGTTTCATTCAGACTATTTAAAAAAACAACGGTCTAATTTTATCATTGCACAACAATGAACTCAATGTGTGATTGTTATAGCAGTAATAATACAGTAAACTATTAACAATAGTATAATATTATAGCCCGTTTGCCCGTGGGGAGATGACGAGGCTTCATTAAAAATAAACCTCTTTTTAGTGAATTACTGAGTTTGGGCAAGTTAATAACGTGTTAATGAAGTTGACTACAGTATATTCATATATGTCAGTGCTTTCATGTCAATTCGGTGAACATAAACATAAATGATCGTGGTCAAGATTAAAATAGGATTCAAAATGGGTAGTGAGAGCCGGGCTGCATTTCCTCCCGTCGGATGTAAAAACAAACCGATTATTTTTGTAGTTGTAAACTCACGTGGATTAAACCACATTTATTAGTGATTTCATGTCAATTCGGCGAACTTATGATACATTAAATGATCGTGAGGATGATGATTACAAATCGTTTGTATGAGCCGGTCTGCATTTCCTGACGAAAAAACATAGCGATGGTTTTGTACTTACGCCAACGTGGATTAAACAACATCATTTTGTTAAATAAAACATGGTGATGTTTTGTAAATATTACATCTTATTTAGCACAGAATATGATCCTATCCGTGACATATGGATCTTAACAAATATCTGCTATATCAGATACCTGTAGATCTATCAGCTGTTTATTTCACATGAGTTCCAGTGTGGCAGCTTTTTAATCACTGCTCCCCCTGGTGGATCCATGATCCATTGCAGCTGGTTTCATTATAATTAAATGTATTTATCAAGGGGGCGTATCAAGTCATGCGGGGGGGGGGGGGTTTCCTTTCAGCGAGGGCCCACCCCGTGCCGATCACGGACCCACATGGGTAGGCGTCCGAAATGACGTGCTACATCTGTAGAGGAGAGACTGCAGATAACTAACATTTTAAACAAAAAGCAACAGATAAGTTGTTGGATATTAATAATGAAGGGTCATTATTTTGAAGAAAGTAAGTCTGAAAATCCTTCCTCTTCAACCCTGAGTCTGTTTTTCAGGTTTCAGGCTCGAAAATGCCACTAACACAACAAATGACTATATCTTCACTTCTAAAAGGGGTAAATGAATAATCTTTTTTCTCAAAGCAAGGTTACATCTGTGAGTTGGATGTAGAAGAGTCAGAATAAATATAGATGTTTTTATTTTAAAGTAAATTCAGATGGAACATAGTAAAAACATGTAAATTCTAATCTCCGCCTAAAAAACCATTACTTATAGTGAAAACCACCCTTGAATGATGGGTTAGCAGACTAAAAGCTTTAGGAATCCAAACTATAACATATAATAAGTACCCTGTATCAAGATTGATGCAAAACAAGTGAAATCTGACCTTTATAAAGAGATTTAGCAAAATAAAGTCCAGGCGGACTCACCTCTGGATGATTTGGGAACCATCAGTTCCATTTGACCTTTTTCACTGTAAAAATCATTTTATTACTTTGAATTATCTCTATAGGTATTCATTCCATCCAAATACAACTGTTGTAAAAAAAAAAGAAATAAAAAAAACACCATAATCTGCTCTGTTATCTGCTGTCCGCTCTGTGCTCCGCGCGCTCTGGGTCCTGCTGCAAGCATGCTTCCTTACGTAGTAAACACTGCGTAGAGTCTGCTGCGTAATGTGCTGACGCCGGCTGGCATTCTTTATACTTTACGCAGGACCATATCTCTGGAACCCATTGGTCGATTTGGGTGATTGACACCTTTTTTTCAACTGTTAGATCCAATAGAATCGATGGGCAGTTCCCAAATCCACGTAAACATTACATCTGCGGACATAATAGAGATACAAACGAAGCATATCTGAAAGTACAGCCCGGGACTGCTAAACTTTATACCCAGTATATTGCCATAAATATGATGATGGATTATCAGTAAAAATGTCTACGTGACACAGAGACATTGGATTAACCTTGAGCAGCGTTTTTATTCCTTTTGATCACAAATCAATAAAGGTAAGGCTTAATTATTGTTATGGTTTTGAAACCGGATGTTGTTTTCTTTCTCTTTTCTGGCTGATAGCTCCGCGAATTCTGGTCGTACAGTAATGACATTACATGTATGGAATCTGTGGAATCTCAGCTTGCTAGTCGATATCTTGTTTGTGCAGTTACGATAAGTAATAAGGGCATTTCTACCGTGAGTTCTGTGCAAAGTGCGTTAGAATTAGTTAGCATTTTTTCGAGCAGGGCTAATTCAGAGGCTTGGTATTACTCTTGTGTTTCTTTTAGCTAAAAATGGTTCATATTGTCAGTTAGCGGAGTTTCTTCCCGTTATTTGGGTATGGAACATTAATAGTTTCATAAATGTTAAGAAGCCCTGAGACACAGTCTCAAAAAAAAACTTTCACGAGTGCCGATTCTCTCTCGTCCTTAAGAGGTTAAAAGTGAATATTTCTTTACTAACTTTAAAATATCTGAATATATTTGAGTTGTCCGTGATATTGGGATTTAAGAAACACTGATGGACATTTTCTTTCAGTTTCTGACATTTAAAAATCAAAACAAGGGAGGGAAGCAGCAAGTGATGAAGGAAGCAGCAAGTGATGAAGGAAGCAGCAAGTGATGAGGGAAGCAGCAAGTGATGAAGGAAGCAGCAAGTGATGAAAGAAGCAGCAAGTGATGAAGGATGCAGCAAGTGATGAAGGAAGCAGCAAGTGATGAAGGATGCAGCAAGTGATGAGGAAGCAGCAAGTGATGAAGGAAGCAGCAAGTGATGAAAGAAGCAGCAAGTGATGAAGGATGCAGCAAGTGATGAAGGAAGCAGCAAGTGATGAAGGAAGCAGCAAGTGATGAAGGATGCAGCAAGTGATGAGGGAAGCAGCAAGTGATGAAGGAAGCAGCAAGTGATGAAGAAGCAGCAAGTGATGAAGGAGCAGCAAGTGATGAAGGAAGCAGCAAGTGATAAGGGAAGCAGCAAGTGATGAGCGAAGCAGCAAGTGATGAAGGATGCAGCAAGTAATGAAGGAAGCAGCAAGTGATAAGGGAAGCAGCAAGTGATGAGGGAGCAGCAAGTGATGAAGGAAGCAGCAAGTGATAAGGGAAGCAGCAAGTGATGAGGGAAGCAGCAAGTGATGAAGGATGCAGCAAGTGATGAAGGAAGCAGCAAGTGATAAGGGAGCAGCAAGTGATGAGGGAAGCAGCAAGTGATGAAGGATGCAGCAAGTGATGAAG
Organism: Dissostichus mawsoni; assembly: GCA_011823955.1. NCBI lineage: Eukaryota > Metazoa > Chordata > Actinopteri > Perciformes > Nototheniidae > Dissostichus > Dissostichus mawsoni. The sequence continues at coordinate 38,736,488 of JAAKFY010000007.1, forward strand.
GAAACAGCAAGTGATGAGGGAAGCAGCAAGTGATGAGGGAAGCAGCAAGTGATGAAGGAAGCAGCAAGTGATGAGGAAGCAGCAAGTGATGAAGGAAGCAGCAAGTGATGAAGGATGCAGCAAGTGATGAAGGAAGCAGCAAGTGATGAAGGAAGCAGCAAGTGATGAGGGAAACAACAAGTGATGAATGAAGCAGCAAGTGATGAAGGAAGCAGCAAGTGATGAGGGAAACAGCAAGTGATGAAAGAAGCAGCAAGTGATGAAGGATGCAGCAAGTAATGAAGGAAGCACCAAGTGATGAGGGAAGCAGCAAGTGATGAAGGAAGCAGCAAGTGATGAAGGAAGCAGCAAGTGATAAGGGAAGCTGCAAGTGATGAAAGAAGCAGCAGCAAGTGATGAAGGAGCAGCAAGTGATGAAGGAAGCAGCAAGTGATGAAGGAAGCAGCAAGTGATGAAGGAAGCAGCAAGATGATAAGAAGCAGCAAGTGATGAAAGAAGCAGCAAGTGATGAAGGAAGCAGCAAGTGATGAGGGAAACAGCAAGTGATGAAGGAAGCAGCAAGTGATGAAGGAAGCAGCAAGTGATGAAGGACAGCAGCAAGTGATGAAGGAAGCAGCAAGTGATGAAGGAAGCAGCAAGTGATGAAGAAGCAGCAAGTGATGAGGAAGCAGCAAGTGATGAAGGAAGCAGCAAGTGATGAAGGAAACAGCAAGTGATGAAGGAAGCAGCAAGTGATGAGGGAAGCAGCAAGTGATGAAGGGAAGCAGCAAGTGATGAAGGAAGCAGCAAGTGATGAAGAAGCAGCAAGTGATGAAGGAAGCAGCAAGTGATGAAGGAAGCAGCAAAAGTGATGAAGGAAGCAGCAAGTGATGAGGAAGCAGCAAGTGATGAAGGAAGCAGCAAGTGATGAAGGAAGCAGCAAGTGATGAGGGAAGCAGCAAGTGATGAAGGAAGCAGCAAGTGATGATGAAGCAGCAAGTGATGAAGGAAGCAGCAAGTGATGAAGGAAGCAGCAAGTGATGAAGGAAGCAGCAAGTGATGAGGAAGCAGCAAGTGATGAAGGAAGCAGCAAGTGATGAAGGAAGCAGCAAGTGATGAAGGGAAGCAGCAAGTGATGAAGGAAGCAGCAAGTGATGAAGAAGCAGCAAGTGATGAAGGAACAGCAAGTGATGAGGAAGCAGCAAGTGATGAAGGAACAGCAAGTGATGAAGGAAGCAGCAAGTGATGAGGGAAGCAGCAAGTGATGAGGGAAACAGCAAGTGATGAGGAAGCAGCAAGTGATGAGGAACAGCAAGTGATGAAGGAAGCAGCAAGTGATGAAGGAAGCAGCAAGTGATGAAGGAAGCAGCAAGTGATGAAGGAAGCAGCAAGTGATGAAGGAAGCAGCAAGTGATGAAGGAAGCAGCAAGTGATGAAGGAAGCAGCAAGTGATGAAGGAAGCAGCAAGTGATGAAGGAAGCAGCAAGTGATGAAGGAAGCAGAAAGTGATGAAGGAAGCAGCAAGTGATGAGGGAAGCAGCAAGTGTGAAGGAAGCAGCAAGTGATGAGGAAGCAGCAAGTGAGGGAAGCAGCAAGTGATGAAGGAAGCAGCAATGATGATGAAGCAGCAAGTGATGAAGGAAGCAGCAAGTGATGAAGGAAGCAGCAAGTGATGAGGAAAGCAGCAAGTGAATGAAGGAAGCAGCAAGTGATGAGGGAAGCAGCAAGTGATGAGGGAAACAGCAAGTGATGAAGGAGCAGCAAGTGATGAAGGAACAGCAAGTGATGAAGAAGCAGCAAGTGATGAGGAACAGCAAGTGATGAGAACAGCAAGTGATGAAGGAACAGCAAGTGAGAAGGAAGCAGCAAGTGATGAGGGAAGCAGCAAGTGATGAGGGAAACAGCAAGTGATGAGGGAAGCAGCAAGTGATGAGGGAAACAGCAAGTGATGAAGGAAACGCAAGTGATGAAGGAAGCAGCAAGTGATGAGGGAAGCAGCAAGTGATGAAGGGAAACAGCAAGTGATGAAGGAAGCAGCAAGTGATGAGAAACAGCAAGTGATGAGGAAGCAGCAAGTGATGAGGGAAACAGCAAGTGATGAAGGAAACAGCAAGTGATGAGGGAAGCTGCAAGTGATGAAGGAAGCAGCAAGTGATGAAGGAAGCAGCAAGTGATGAGGGAAGCAGCAAGTGATGAGGAAGCAGCAAGTGATGAAGGAAGCAGCAAGTGATGAGGGAAGCAGCAAGTGATGAGGGAAACAGCAAGTGATGAGGGAAGCAGCAAGTGATGAAGGAAAGCAAGTGATGAAGGAACAGCAAGTGATGAAGGAAGCAGCAAGTGATGAAGGAAACAGCAAGTGATGAGGGAAGCAGCAAGTGATGAAGGAAGCAGCAAGTGATGAAGGAAACAGCAAGTGATGAAGGAAGCAGCAAGTGATGAGGGAAACAGCAAGTGATGAGGAAGCAGCAAGTGATGAAGGAAGCAGCAAGTGATGAAGGAAGCAGCAAGTGATGAGGAACAGCAAGTGATGAGGAAGCAGCAAGTGATGAACGAAACAGCAAGTGATAAGAAGCAGCAAGTGATGAGGAAGCAGCAAGTGATGAGGGAAGCAGCAAGTGATGAAGGAAGCAGCAAGTGATGAGGGAAGCAGCAAGTGATGAGGAAGCAGCAAGTGATGAAGGAAGCAGCAAGTGATGAAGGAAGCAGCAAGTGATGAGGGAAGCAGCAAGTGATGAAGGAAGCAGCAAGTGATGAGGGAAGCAGCAAGTGATGAAGGAAGCAGCAAGTGATGAAGGAAGCAGCAAGTGATGAGGGAAGCAGCAAGTGATGAAGGAAGGAGCAAGTGATGAAGGAAGCAGCAAGTGATGAAGGATGCAGCAAAGTGATGAAGGAAGCAGCAAGTGATGAAGGAAGCTGCAAGTGATGAGGGAAGCAGCAAGTGATGAGGGAAGCAGCAAGTGATGAGGAAGCAGCAAGTGATGAAGGAAGCAGCAAGTGATGAGGGAAGCAGCAGTGATGAGGGAAGCAGCAAGTGATGAGGGAGCAGCAAGTGATGAGGGAAGCAGCAAGTGATGAAGGAAGCAGCAAGTGATGAGGGAAGCAGCAAGTGATGAGGGACAGCAAGTGATGAGGGAAACAGCAAGTGATGAAGGAAACTGCAAGTGATGAGGGAAGCAGCAAGTGATGAGGGAAGCAGCAAGTGATGAAGGAAGCAGCAAGTGATGAAGGAAGCAGCAAGTGATGAGGAAGCAGCAAGTGATGAAGGAAGCAGCAAGTGATGAGGGAAGCAGCAAGTGATGAAGGAAGCAGCAAAGTGATGAAGGAAGCAGCAAGTGATGAGGGAAGCAGCAAGTGATGAAGGAAGGAGCAAGTGATGAAGGAAGCAGCAAGTGATGAAGGATGCAGCAAAGTGATAGAAGCAGCAAGTGATGAAGGAAGCTGCAAGTGATGAAGGAAGCAGCAAGTGATGAAGGAAGCAGAAAGTGATGAAGGAAGCAACAAGTGATGAAGGAAGCAACAAGTGATGAAGGAAGCAGCAAAGTGATTGAGGAAGCTGCAAAGTGATGAAGGAAGCAGCAAGTGATGAAGGAAACAGCAAGTGATGAAGTAAGCAGCAAGTGATGAAGGAAGCAGCAAAGTGATGAGGAAGCAGCAAGTGATGAAGGAAGCAGCAAAGTGATGAAGGAAGCTGCAAAGTGAGGAAGGAAGCAGCAAGTGATGAAGGAAACAGCAAGTGATGAAGTAAGCAGCAAGTGATGAAGGAAGCAGCAAGTGATGAAGGAAGCAGCAGTGATGAAGGAAGCAGCAAGTGATGAAGGAAGCAGCAAGTGATGAAGGAAACAGCAAGTGATGAAGGAAGCAGCAAGTGATGAGGGAAGCAGCAAGTGATGAAGAAGCAGCAAGTGATGAAGGAAGCAGCAAGTGATGAAGGAAGCATCAAGTGATGAAAGCAGCAAGTGTGAAGGAAACAGCAAGTGATGAAGGAAGCAGCAAGTGATGAAGGAAGCAGCAAGTGATGAAGGAAGCACTAAAGTGATGATGGAAGCAGCAAGTGATGAGGGAAGCAGCAAGTGATGAGGGAAGCAGCAAGTGATGAGGGAAGCAGCAAGTGATGAGGGAAGCAGCAAGTGATGAAGGAAGCAGCAAGTGATGAGGGAAGCAGCAAGTGATGAAGGAAGCAGCAAGTGATGAGGGAAGCAGCAAGTGATGAAGGAAGCAGCAAGTGATGAGGAAGCAGCAAGTGATGAAGGAAGCAGCAAGTGATGAGGAAGCAGCAAGTGATGAGGGAGCAGCAAGTGATGAAGGAAGCAGCAAAGTGATGAGGGAAGCAGCAAGTGATGAGGAAGCAGCAAGTGATGGGAAGCAGCAAGTGATGAAGGAAGCAGCAAGTGATGAGGAAGCAGCAAGTGATGAGGGAAGCAGCAAGTGATGAGGGAAACAGCAATGATGAAGGAAACTGCAAGTGATGAGGGAAGCAGCAAGTGATGAGGGAAGCAGCAAGTGATGAAGGAAGCAGCAAGTGATGAAGGAAGCAGCAAGTGATGAGGGAAGCAGCAAGTGATGAAGGAAGCAGCAAGTGATGAGGGAAGCAGCAAGTGATGAAGGAAGCAGCAAAGTGATGAAGGAAGCAGCAAGTGATGAGGGAAGCAGCAAGTGATGAAGGAAGGAGCAGTGATGAAGGAAGCAGCAAGTGATGAAGGATGCAGCAAAGTGATGAAGGAAGCAGCAAGTGATGAAGGAAGCTGCAAGTGATGAAGGAAGCAGAAAGTGATGAAGGAAGCAGAAAGTGATGAAGGAAGCAACAAGTGATGAAGGAAGCAACAAGTGATGAAGGAAGCAGCAAAGTGATGAAGGAAGCTGCAAAGTGATGAAGGAAGCAGCAAGTGATGAAGGAAACAGCAAGTGATGAAGTAAGCAGCAAGTGATGAAGGAAGCAGCAAAGTGATGAGGGAAGCAGCAAGTGATGAAGGAAGCAGCAAAGTGATGAAGGAAGCTGCAAAGTGAGGAAGGAAGCAGCAAGTGATGAAGGAAACAGCAAGTGATGAAGTAAGCAGCAAGTGATGAAGGAAGCAGCAAGTGATGAAGGAAGCAGCAAGTGATGAAGGAAGCAGCAGTGATGAAGGAAGCAGCAAGTGATGAAGGAAGCAGAAAGTGAGGAAGGAAGCAGCAAGTGATGAAGGAAGCAGCAAGTGATGAAGGAAGCAGCAAGTGAGGAAGGAAGCAACAAGTGATGAAGGAAGCAGCAAGTGATGAAGGAAGCAGCAAGTGATGAAGGAAGCAGCAAGTGATGAAGGAAGCAGCAAGTGAGGAAGGAAGCAACAAGTGATGAAGGAAGCAGCAAGTGATGAGGCATTATCATTTCCTCCTTCCATCCCTTTTTCCTGTTTAGTCTAATTACTAACAACTTCTAATAATTTGACAGAGTTTATGATTTATTTGGAAATCAAATGTTTTTAAATAATAAACAATAAACCCGTTTCTGATTCTGATTTTAAAGGTTGGCTAAGCCCCTAATGTTTTCATTTAAAAATAAGAGAATAAATGGAAAACAGGAATGAAATACTCTATCACAGTAAAACAAGAATACAGTTTGAAAGCGGAGTGATTTGTAAAATATCCATAAAGAAAAAGTAAATCTGTTTCAGTTCTGTTTCATCTGGGTGTTGAGAGGATCCATAGCTCTCTTCCTGTTGCTCTCTAAGTGCACCAGATTTAAAAAAAATCTTCCCGCGGGAGCATGCCACCGTACCCCCCTAGAGGAGGTGAGGACCCCCTAGAGGAGGTGAGGACCCCCTAGAGGAGGTGAGACCCGAGGACCCCCCTAGAGGAGGTGAGGACCCCCTAGAGGAGGTGAGGACCCCCCTAGTGGAGGTGAGGACCCCCCTAGAGGATTTTAGGTCCACTCCCCAATTATAAAAATAGCCCTTTACCCCTGCCTACATGCCGTGAGCTGATTATCGAGCCTTCATTGTAACAGTCGCAGGTGTACTGCGCGTGTGGGGAGTGTTGCAGAAGAAATGTCCACTGTAGCGCCCGGTACCTTAATGTACCTTAATGTACCTTAATGTACCTTAATGAACCTTAATGACCTTAATGAACCTTAATGAACCTTAATGTACCTTAATGAACCTTAATGAACCTTAATGTACCTTAATGTACCTTAATGTACCTTAATGAACCTTAATGAACCTTAATGTACCTTAATGACCTTAATGAACCTTAATGTACCTTAATGTCCTTAATGTACCTTAATGAACCTTAATGTACCTTATGAACCTAATGAACCTTAATGTACTAATGTACCTTAATGTACCTTAATGAACCTTAATGAACCTTAATGTACCTTAATGTACCTTAATGTACCTTAATGAACCTTAATGTACCTTAATGTACCTTAATGTACCTTAATTTACCTTAATGTACCTTAATGAACCTTAATGAACCTTAATGTACCTTAATGTACCTTAATGTACCTTAATGTACCTTAATGACCTTAATGTACCTTAATGTACCTTAATGTACCTTAATTTCCTTAATGTACCTTAATGTACCTTAATGAACCTTAATGAACCTTAAGGAACTGTGGGCTAAGCCCCCAATGTTTCCAGTCCTGGAACGCCCCTGCTTTTCACTATGAATGAAATCTCCAAAATGTGTGACTTGATCTCAAGCTGTCAAGGGCGAACTCAGAGGCATGAACCCAAATGCACAACTCAGACGATTTCAAAAATCAAGTATATTACTGGATATAACACAGCAACAAAGTAGAGAACAAAAAAACTCTCAATAGGGCAACGTAACTAAACTATGGAAAAAAACAAAATCCCTCTTCGAGGAAAACTAATAACTATGAAAAGGAGCTGAAGCAAAACAATGGACGTGGATCAGGCTTGAAGGAACGCTGGCTTGTCAGTCATGGGAGACATCTCCTAAATGTGTGACTTTATCTCAAGCCAATTTAAGAGTTTTTTTGGTGTAAAGTTCTTCATTTTTTCAGATCTGTGTTTCATTAGAGGGTCATTAGCGGCACCTAGTGGACAGCTAGCAGAGCTACACCCCTCTCACACTGACCATTCACCTGATCTGTGTTTCATTAGAGGGTCAGTTAGCGGCACCTAGTGGACAGCTAGCAGAGCTACACACACCCTCTCACACTGACCATTCACCCTGATCTGTTTTTCATCAGAGGGTCAGTTAGCGGCACCTAGTGGACAGCTAGCAGAACTACACCCCCCTCTCACTGACCATTCACCCTGATCTGTGTTTCATCAGAGGTGTCAGTTAGCGGCATCTAGTGGACAGCTAGCAGAGCTACACACCTCTCACACTGACCATTCACCCTGATCTGTGTTTCATCAGAGGGTCAGTTTAGCGGCACCTAGTGGACAGCTAGCAGAACTACACCCCTCTCACACTGACCATTCACCCTGACCTGTGTTTCATCAGAGGGTCAGTTAGCGGCACCTAGTGGACAGCTAGCAGAGCTACACCCTCTCACACTTACCATTCACCCTGACCTGTGTTTCATCAGAGGGTCAGTTAGCAGCACCTAGTGGACAGCTAGCAGAACTACACCCCCTCTCACACTGACCATTCCACCCTGATCTGTGTTTCATCATAGGGTCAGTTAGCGGCATCTAGTGGACAGCTAGCAGAACTACACCTCTCACACTGACCATTCACCCTGACCTGTGTTTTTCATCAGAGGGTCAGTTAGCGGCATCTAGTGGACAGCTAGCAGAACTACACCCCCTCTCACACTGACCATTCACACCTGATCTGTGTTTCATCAGAGGGTCAGTTAGCGGCACCTAGTGGACAGCTAGCAGAGCTACACCCTCTCACACTGACCATTCACCCTGACCTGTGTTTCATCAGAGGGTCATTAGCAGCACCTAGTGGACAGCTAGCAGAACTACACCCCTCTCACACTGACCATTCACCCTGACCTGTGTTTCATCAGAGGTCAGTTTAGCAGCACCTAGTGGACAGCTAGCAGAACTAACCCCCTCTCACACTGACCATTCACCCTGATCTGTGTTTCATCAGAGGGTCAGTTAGCGGCACCTAGTGGACAGCTAGCAGAGCTACACCCCTCTCACACTGACCATTCACCCTGACCTGTGTTTCATCAGAGGGTCAGTTAGCAGCACCTAGTGGACAGCTAGCAGAACTACACCCCCTCTCACACTGACCATTCACCCTGACCTGTGTTTCATCAGAGGGTCAGTTAGCAGCACCTAGTGGACAGCTAGAAGAGCTACACCCCATCTCACACTGACCATTCACCCTGAGCTGTGTTTCATCAGAGGGTCAGTTAGCAGCACCTAGTGGACAGCTAGCAGAACTACACACCCTCTCACACTGACCATTCACCCTGAGCTGTGTTTCATCAGAGGGTCAGTTAGCAGCATCTAGTGGACAGCTAGCAGAACTACACCCCCTCTCACACTGACCATTCACCGTGATCTGTGTTTCATCAGAGGGTCAGTTAGCAGCATCTAGTGGACAGCTAGCAGAAACTACACACCCTCTCACACTGACCATTCACCCTGAGCTGTGTTTCATTAGAGGGTCAGTTAGCAGCATCTAGTGGACAGCTTGCAGAACTACACCCCCTCTCACACTGACCATTCACCCTGATCTGTGTTTCATTAGAGGGTCAGTTAGCAGTATCTAGTGGACAGCTAGCAGAACTACACCCCCTCTCACACTGACCATTCACCCTGATCTGTGTTTCATCAGAGGGTCAGTTAGCAGCACCTAGTGGACAGCTAGCAGAACTACACCCCCTCTCACACTGACCATTCACCCTGATCTGTGTTTCCTTAGAGGGCCAGTTAGCAGCATCTAGTGGACAGCTAGCAGAACTACACCCCTCTCACACTGACCATTCACCCTGATCTGTGTTTCCTTAGAGGGTCAGTTAGCAGCACTAGTGGACAGCTAGCAGAACTACACCTTTTTCTCTCCTTTTGTGAATTTAATCTCGGCAAATTACGGAGATTTTTTCTGCCATTTTTGTAAATTAGTTCTTGAGTTTTTTCATTTATTTCTTTGTACCTGTGGGCCACCGTACACCAGAGCCTAGATATAGAGAACTAAAGATATAACTAACATTTAAACAAAAAGCAACAGATAAGTGGTTGGATATCACATTTTAATTACATTTTTTTTTAGTTTGAGTCAGTATTTTGTGTATAAATAAGTCTGAAAATTCCTTAAAAGTGAATATTTCTTTACTTACTTTAAAATATCTGAATATATTGAGTTGATGTCGTGATATTGGGATTTAAGAAACACTGATGGACATTTCTTTTCAGTTTCTGACATTTAAAAAGCCAAACAACTGATGCATTAATCAAAAACAATGATCCACAGCTCCTCTCTCTGCTCCAGAGGATTTCAAATGTCAGAAATGTATTTAAAGAAACAAAATAAATCAAGCGGGATGCATGAATTAAAATAAATCAACAGGAAGTCAGAGACAGTCGTTAAAAATGAGTTGTTTTTATACCAATAATGCAAAGTCATATTTCCCCTCATTAATGATGCAGACACAGGATCAGAACAACTGAACTTTAAAATAAAATCATGTGTTTTCACTTCAGGACGACAGCGGAAAATAAAATATATATATTTCTAGCTGAAATTGTGGATTTCATCTCTTGGCAAACATTCTGTGCTGACGTCCTCAGATCTTCAACATGAAAGCTCACGCACAAACATCATCAGAGTCTCCATCAAAAGTGTCAAACAACTGAAAACATGCACTATATGGCCAAAAGCATGTGGACACCAAACTGCGCTTTAAATGGGATTCTCACTCAGTTTGGATGTGTTTTCTTTAGTGACCTCGTTCAGCAGAAAAGGACTAAATAAATACATCTGATTAAACACGACATGATTAACAGGAAAGAAGGGAATCAGAACCACCAAAACAAATCATATGTATCATTTAAATCTCAAGCGATCCTCTTCCTCTTGTGAATGCTCCATTGTTTTTAGGATTTCAAAAAATACTTTAAATCTGTTTAAGTGGAAAAAAGTCAGACTTAAATCTCAGAATTACTGAAGCTGAAGCGAGGAATCTCCAAAAAGCTGCATAAAAAAAACAAAAGAATCATAAATTATTTTGGTAACCTCTCGTGCTAGATAAAAGTATTTTAACGCCACGTTCAGACAATTCAATCTGCTTTTCTCTCCGTATTGTACTTTGTTTTATATCTTATTAAAGTGAATATCTTTGGACATTTGAAGACATCACTACATTCTGACATTTTACAACCCAAACAATATTACTGTCTGCTTCTCTAAAGGACACACACACACTCTGAGGGCCACATGGTGCAGTTTTCAGATGAAAAATGACACACCACACACACACACACACACACACACACACCCACACACACACACACACACACCACACACACACACACACACACACACACACACACACACACACACACCACACACACCACACACACACACACACACACACACACAAAACACACACACACCACACACACACACACACACACACCACACACACACCACCACACACACACACACACACAACACAACACACACACACACACACACAACACACACACACACACACACACCACACACACACACACTTTCTCTCTCACTCACACACTTTCTCTCTCACTCACACACTTTCTCTCACTCACACACTTTCTCTCTCACTCACACACTTTCTCTCTCACACACACTTTCTCTCTCACTCACACTCTCTCTCTCTCTCTCTCTCTGTCTCTCTCTCAAAGGAAAATGGCGGCTGTCGTCGGGCAGATAAGGCAGAAACCCCGCAGCAGCGTCCTCTCAGCTGCTGCTGCTTCTTCTTAGCGATTAATACTTAAAAATAGAAAAAAAGTGACGTGTTTTTTTTAAAATAAAAACTCTCTTGGCGGACGCCTGGTTCTCGTTCTCAGTGTCAGGTAGAAACCGATAGAGTCTCTGAAGAAAAAGCTCAGTGGAACTCCACAAACTCCTCCAGGGTTTTGGGGATCTGGTTGCGGTACGTGATGCGATGCCTCCGCACCGCGCGCGCCGCCAGGCACTTCAGACTCATCTTCATCTGCGTCTTCAGCAGGATCTCCGACACGCCCGTGGTGCTTTTGTCCAGCGGCGTCTTTAAAGTCAAAGACAAAGTCAACTTTAGTGTCAAAATACAAGCATGATCATTTCTGACGTGGAGCTAATCTGAAGTAAACATTGAATACTGCTTTCTATTCCTCCATCTTGTGACTGTGTAACTCCCTCTCTTGGATATCAGCATGTGAAGGACACTGTTCAGGAACTAGTTGATGCTCTGTATGTGATGACTACTTCCATTCTGGAGAGGATCACAAATACATGGATCCTGAGATTGAAGCTCAAGCCGGGGACCAGGAGATTTTTCTAACAGAGAGATTGAAATACCATTTCCCACAATCTCGAATACAAAAAATATATATATATATATATATATATATATATAGGAGCCTGTGACCTAAGATTTCCATTGATATATCTACACTGTAGCTATGTACAAATGACAATAAAAGCCTTGAATCTTGAATTATAAATGTTAATAATTGAGTTTTTGGGAGAAAGGGTGGATTGAATAAATGTAAACTTCTTCCCACCCCTTTTCAGATGTGTAATTAGGTAGATCATTTGTTTATATATCATTTAGAATAAGTTTGTACAGTATAATAATTCTCATGTTTCATTTCATTATTATTATTTATTTTAATTATTGTTTTACACATTCGAAATAAATCAAATCTAAATATTCTAATTACTTGTATTTAGACTCTTTGCAATATTTCTATTCTATTTACTTGCACTATTTTAACTATTGTATCTGTTTTATTGTGTTGCTTTGTATTATTGTTGAACACATTCGAAACAAATCAAAATCTTGAATATGGAAAAATAGGGGTATATATATATATATATATATATACCTTCTTCTGCTTGTTGGTCATGTCGGTGTGCGCGCCCGCCTCCACCAGGCTGATGATGATGGCGTGCAGCGTGAGGAAGTCGCTGATTGGCCGGTTGTACTGAACGATGACGTGCAGCGGCGTGTTTCCCTCGTGATCCACGGCGTTCACCGGCGCGCCGCAATCCAGCAGCAGCTTCGTGACCTGAGCGCTTGGGAAACTGCACACGTCGTTGGTGTGGAAGTCGTCCACCGGCGTGCTGGAGCTGATGGCGAGATGAAGCAAAGACGCGCCGTCACGAGAACGAGGGTCCATCTGGATCAGGTCGTAGATGTGCTTGTTGATGCGCGCGCGATCCTGCTCGCCACAGTTTGTCTTCGTAGTAATGCAGACGAGGTACAGGAAGGTGAACACGTTGGACTCGTAGTTGTCAAGCGCCGACGGTAGTTCTGCCTCGGTGGCGGTTTCAACCCTCGCCATGCTGCGCTGGATCTCCAAAACGCTGCAACTCAACACCTGCTCCACGCTTGGCGCAACAACACGCTCTTTCAAATGCACCATCTGCGAGAAAACCTGGGCGAAGCGAAGCAGATCTTTGTGCGTGTTGCGGTTGCCTTTCTGCCGCAACCTCAACGCGTGAAGCCACAGTTTGATGCACTGCTCGAACTCCATGTTGTCGGCGTAGACGGCGCCGCGGTAGATGATCGGATGAGACACGTCGATGTTATCGGAGCCGAGAACGCGCTCTCGGATCATCAAACCCTCCATGTGTAGCGCATCTCGATCCACTCTGATGGCTTCGAGATCCGACATCGTACGACACTCGCTTCGCCCGCCGTACGCCTCGATGGCAGGAAGAAGCTCCTTCACGATAACGTTGTTTGGATCGCGATGCCTCTCCATCATCGCCATGTGCAGGTAATGATACGTCCTCTGGATATCGTAGTTCTCGCGGTCGTTTGCAAAGGAAGCGCCTAGTAGCTCCAACGCTTCGATACGACTCTTTGCATCGCAATCGGCGTGTTCCAGCAACAACTCCACTACCTCCGCTTTGCAACTTTCCGCCGCTACTTTCAGAGGAGTCATACCATGCCCGTTTACCACCATGTTGGCCTGGCATCGCACCAACTCCTTCACGATCTCAAGGTGCCCCGCTTCTGCCGCGAAATGCAAAGCGGTCGCCCCACAATGCGCCTTAGCGTTGGGATCGGCGCCGCGTTCAAGCAGAAACTGGACGACATCAGCGTGCCCTTTGTACGCGGCGATCATCAGGCAGGTGTTGTTGTACTTGTTGGTGATTCGGATGTCGGCGTTGTGCTCCACCAGGAAGCGCACGATGTGTCCAGGCGCCCGTCGAAGCAGGCGGCGCGTAGAGGCGTGGAGTTGGTGATGGTGGTGTGGTTCACGTTGGCGCGGTGGCTCAGGAGGAGGCGAACCACATCAAAGTGTCCGGCGCCCGCAGCGCACCACAGGGCCGTCGCTCCGTCGATTACGTAGCTGTTAGAGAGAGAGAAGAAGAGCGGTGTTAGCAGGAACTCAGCCGTCTGATGGGTGTCTGTTTTTAACATCTTTAACATCTGAAGGAAGAATATTTCTCCCTACACCTCAAGTGATTGGTCTTGGCGGTTTGTCCGTTTTTCAGTATCATTTTGCTCTCTTTTCATATTCTTCAGGTGCGAGAGACGAGAATCTGCAGAAAACTGGTTAATATTCACAATGAAAACCAACAAAAGCAACCGTCTGATGGGTTTCTGATTTTAACATCTGAAAAGGGAAGAATTGCTATGTATATAAATGTCATGTTCTTATATGTTGTATGTGACGGGACTACGGATGGAAATGAGCTCAAAAGCTCAAATCCGGCTCATTTACACTTGTAAGCATTATTTTGTTTTAAAGTGTTCATCACTGTGCACTGTCCCGGATCAAATAAACGATGAAATGAAAACGATAATGAATATTTAGTTTCCCTACACCTACCAACCACCTGTTTTTATGATTTGTCTTGGTGGTTTGCAGGAACTCAAAAACACGATTTATCTTCACAATGAAAACAAACAAAAATATTTCTGTGTCCCTACACCTCAAGCGTTTTTACGATTGGTAATTTTTTTGAGAATAATTTTGCTTTATATTTGTAAACAAAGAAATGAACATCCCAAATAACTTGTATATTTTGGAAAAGCTCAAATCAAAGAATTATCACTACACACAGGTCACAGAGCAATCTTTCTGTAGCCTGTCTCATGACATCACTATTACCTCATTCACACCAACGCAACTCCGGTTCCAGCTCCTCTAGAGCTTCTCAGGTTCAGAACCGGTTCTTCGGTTTAGCTCCGGCTCTTTTCACACCGCTCAGAGCCCGACTGGTGCTGCGTCATTGCGTCATCGTTTGCGTCATGACGTAACCGTTTGCGTGCCTGCTTCATAAAGCCAAACCGCGCGGAAACCCCTCACAGCTCACACCAACAACAACAACAATGGCCGATTGTGTTGAAGCGCTACTCGTTTTGGTTTTGGTAAAAACCAGCGGTTGCCATCTCTTTCTGCAATTGTTGGAGAATTGCTTTGGACCGCGTGCTCCCCTCAAGCTTCCTCTGTACCTCTTCGGAAGACCAGATTCCCAGTAGGTAGCTGGTCTCTTCAGTGGACCACTGCTGCTTGTTAAGTTTCTCCATCGTTGTGTACAAACTGATAAAACGCGCTTTTTGTTGTTGTTCAGGAGTTCAGGAGTTGCTCCCACTTTCAGTTCAGACAGGAAAGACAGGTTTCTGTTGTGAGGCTGACGCTCAGTAAACAAAACGTAACTCAGGGAAATATAAACGTTCATTGTTACATGTGACTTGTCTAAATGTTTTCATTTTACGTCTGAACACACTGATGCTTCTTCTGGAACAAATCATTTCCTAAAATGGGATCAATTAAGTATTTATCTATATAATACGTATATTTCTTATATTTAAAAATCATATTATGTTTTTTTTTTATGGCTTTTGAGGAAGTTTTAAGATTGAATCGTTCACAATATTCTTTTTTAAATATGGGATTTCTTTAATTTTAACATTTGACAGGTTAGTTTTTGTCTTTTAGTCTCTATTTGATTTTAATTGAAGTATCTGTTGGAATGTTTTTATTTTCACCTGCTTTCATTTTTTAGTTTGTTGGATTTTTATTTTTTTAACATTTAGTTTTATTTATTTATTTTGAAGTTTGTTGGATTTTTTGGGGAGGGGGGGAATGTCTGTTTTTAATTTAGTCTCTTAAAATATTTTTTTACATTTCGTCTCTTTTTAATTTTGAAGATGTTTAGAGTCCGTTTTACTTTTTTCTGAGAATAAAGGTGGGGTGGGTAAGAACGGAGAAACAGCTCGAGTGCGCTAGAATTTGAAAATACACAACCGGAAAAAATCTGCCTCTTCCTTCAGACTTCCTCACAGAGCCCCTCCTCCAACACACACGAACGCGCACATGACCAATGAGGGCGCGAGATCAGTTTGTGCACAGGTGGAAGGCTGACAGGCAGGTAGGCCATCCAGTCATCTGACCCAGGCCGGCTCAGATGATTGGTCGTGCTTTTTAAGGCCGCTACACACCAACCTGAGACGCGTACCGAAGGCGTCCCGACTTTTACGTCCGCTACGTCGCCTGCGTCGGATACGCCGCCCGCCTACGAACACACCACAAAGACTTCAGTCGACAAGTGGCAATAACTGTCCTTACCAGCAGGCGGCGGTAGTGTGTATTCGTCATTCAAAAGAGGCAACAACCGGAAGACAGACTGCGTGATAACCGAGAGAAGAAGAACAGACTGCGTGATATAACAAAACAACAAATAGCGTGTGCGTTCCATTTTCACTCTACAGCGAGAAGCTCACGGGGCTTTCCCGAACCTGTGTCGAGCTGGAGTTAAAGGAAATCTCAGATTTGCCTTCTTAATAGTTTGTTTGGGTCCCTGACTTCCGCTTCGCTTCTCATGCACTGATTCGCTAAGCTGAACAGCCAATCAGAGGGATTTCTTTGGCCAACTGTCTACCGATTCAACATGTTGAATCGGCCGCGGGAGGTGTGAAAATGTGCCGTAAAAGGGACGACGGTGCGGGACACACCAACCTGAGTAGGGCGCCGCGAATGCCCGACCGCCTCTGACGGCCTCTGACTCCCAGAATCGGTAGGTGTGTTGCGGCCTTTACAGCGCCACGGCTTCCACAGATGACATTTTTTAATGTATTTATTGTCAAAGCATTTAATGTATTCATTGCTATCGGGATGTTAAGAGCATTCCATGGAATATAACAAGTGTTTCTGAAGTGAATTACCCCACCTTTAAAGGGCCCATGTCACGGCCATTTCCACTGATCATAACTCCATTGTTGAGGTCTACTAAAATAGATTTATACTGTGCATTTTTCCAAACTCACATTGGTTTCGCATACAGCATCTCTGTAAAGTATGTGTATTCAGCAGTATTCACTCTCTCCACTAAACGGCTCATTGCAGCTCTTGCCCCCCCTCCCTATGAGCACAGTGTGCTCTGATTGGTCGGGACGTTGTGAATCGCGCTGAGCTCCGTGGAGGTGTGGTTTCCTTGTTTAGCGATACACAGCGAAACACAGCCAAACTCATCCTGAGCACACACAAACTCACAGCCGAAGTAAAGACAATAAGTGTGGCTTGATATTGAGTAAGAAAAAGGTTATAAACGCTGTGAGAATGGGTCTGCGGAGAGAATTTCAGAGAGATCCCAACTGTCTGTTATCAGCCTGCATCAGGGAGGAGAAATCAGCAGAGCTGCCTGCACTGAGTGTGTGTGTGAGGAAGTCCGTGGATTGGTCAATTTGGACCAATCAGCAGAGGCTTAACGTAACGGCTCCAAGGATGGGTCCGTTTGGTTCCAACCAAACGGACCCATCCGTGGAGCAAAGAAAGAAACTGAGAAATCTCCAACGAGGCGTTTTGGGGAGGAATTTTCTATGTTAGAGTTTTACTCGCTACAGGGTGTACTTTGAGGGTTTGTGACTCTGCAGACCGTTTACATGCATACAAACCTACATAACACACAAGGGGACGGGTAATAACCGGAAAAGCATGACACCTCTCCTTTAAGTCTCTGTTGTACTTTTATTTAACATTTTTCTCTTTGAGTCTGTTTTATCTAACTGTTTTCTCTACCTCTCTTATTTACAGTCTTTATACTCTCTCTCTCTCTACATGAATCACTCACATCATATTTTTTAAAATGGGATTTTTTTAAAAATGTTAACATTTTAAAGGTTATTTGATGTCTTTTAGTTTCTGATGGATTTTACTTTTCGTCTCCATTTTATTCGATTTTTTTTAAGTTTGTTGGATTTTTTTACAGGGGGGATCTTGTCTGTTTTAATGTGTATTATTTAGTCTGTTGTATTTGTTTTTGTTTGAGTCTGTTTTATTTTAACTGCTTTATTTACCTCTCTTATTTACAGTCTTTATACTCTGTCTCTTCTGCGTGAATCACTCCCATCATATTTTTATGTTAAATAAATGTTATAATTTTACAGGTAATTGTTTGTTTTACTAATTTTATTTTTAGTGTCTGCTTTCATTTTTGTAGTTGCTGTCGGATTTCTATTTTTTTTACATTTTGTCCCAGTTTTATTTTATTTTTTTGTATTTTTTGGGGGGGAATTCTTGTCTGTTTTAATTTGTATTATTTAGTCTCAGTTGTATTTGTTTGGTTTTATTGAGTTCTTTGAGTCTATTTTATTTCAAATGTTGTCTCTACATCTCTTATGGTCTTTATACTCTGTCTCTAGTCTCTTCTCACTAACAGGCTATTATAACAGAAAGTAGTCCCTCTCACCCGTCGAACCGCACGGTGCCGGTCTGCTCCGTGTTGACCCGGTAGTGATCCACCAGCAGCCGGACCACCTTGTCGTGTCCGTTCCGGGCCGCGATGATGAGCGGAGTGGACCTCTGGCCGGCCACCTGGGTCACATGGCTCAGCAGGAACCGCACCTCCTCCTCCGGGTGATTGTGCAGCAGCGCAGCCAGCGTCAGGACCCGGCCTTCGCTGGCCGCCTTGAACACGTACCCAGCCAAAGGCTCCATGTGGACCCGGTACACAGCAGCCAGGTCCCCGGTACCAGCAGCAGCCTGATCCCCGTCCGCAGCGAGGAGCCTCCCATTAAAGAGTCCAAACCCGGCCCGGTGCACACATGATAAATCCACCTTCTCCGTAATGCAAGAAAAAAAAAAATCAGGGTTCGAGGGGCGTTTTTACAACTCAAGTGTCCGATTCTAAGTGATCTTTTTCGGGTTGATTTCCCCAAAGAGCCGCTGATAGCCGGTTAGCGTAGCGTGCTAAAGTTAGCGAGCTAACAAACTAACAAAATACACCTTCTCTGTAATTGAAAAAAAAAAAATCACGGTTCGAGAGGCGTTTTTACAACTCAAGGGTCCGATTCTGAGCGATAAATTCCGGGTTGGTTTTCTCCAGGAGCCGCTGATAGCCGGTTAGCTTAGCGTGCTAATGTTAGCGAGCTAACAGACTAACAAACTGCCGCTTTTTGAACTCCACCCTTTGTTCGGATTCAAACTGACGCCGTGTTGTTGATGGTAAAAGAGAGTCTCGTGGCGAAGTTTCTGGATTAAAACTCAACTCGAAGGAAGATTTTAAACAAAAACAAGCTCTTTCACCTTCTGTGAAACTAGTTCCTGTACCGGAAGTTAGCGTTCAACTTAAAAATAGCTCCGACGGGAACTGTATCCGGATGATATAAGTTCCCTTAGACGGACTTCCTCTTCTGTTTAAAAACTACAAAAAAACTGCAATGACTACAAAAAGTACACACAATCCTGAAATAATATTAGTAAAATAAATACAAATATGTTAATTCAAACAATAGTAAAACACAAAAGCGTTTAAAATCGTCACTTTGAATCCAGAACTGTTGGTTAACTTACTAAATCTGAACCAGACAAAATAACGAAATATTCTGACACTTTAAGAAGATTTTAAGATGAATTCTCCAATTAATATTAGCAGCATAAACATTACTTATGTCCTAAAGTAGTGCCTTTTTTTCGTAATGCTAACGTTAGACAGACAGCCCTTTAAAACCCCACCGTCTGTTCTGGTTAAACTGGAGCCGTGTTAAAGGAAGTAAAAGAGACTCTGCTGGAGATTAAAACTCAAAACGAGTGGAAGATTTGAAACACAAACGCGCTCTTTCACCTTCTGTGAAACTAGTGTTATATAGGAAGGTGCCGTTCAACTTAAAAATAGCTCCGACGGGAACTCACTCCAGATGATTTAAGTTCCCATACACGGACTTCCCCTGTGTTTTTTAACTACACAGAACTTTATTGAACAGTGACAATGACTACAGAGGTGTACGATGGAATACAAATCCAGACATAATAGTTTAGGGCCACATGAGAAAACATATTTTGGATGTCAAAAGGGTAAAGTGAGTTAATTTGTTTGTATTTACACAATTAACAAAGTACAAATAAAAGAAAAACTTTAAAAATCGTAATTTTTAATGCAGAACATTTAGCACAGTGTGGTAAACCTGCTTAAAGTAAAAGTAGAAGTACTCAGATCTTGTACTTGAGTAAAAGTAGAAGTACTCAGATCTTGAGTAAAAGTAGAAGTACTCAGATCTTGTACTTGAGTAAAAGTAGAAGTACTCAGATCTTGTACTTGAGTAAAAGTAGAAGTACTCAGATCTTGAGTAAAAGTAGAAGTACTCAGATCTTGTACTTGAGTAAAAGTAGAAGTACTCAGACTTGAGTAAAAGTAGAAGTACTCAGATCTTGTACTTGAGTAAAAGTAGAAGTACTCAGATCTTGTACTTGAGTAAAAGTAGAAGTACTCAGATCTTGTACTTGAGTAAAAGTAGAAGTACTCAGATCTTGTACTTGAGTAAAAGTAGAAGTACTCAGATCTTGTACTTGAGTAAAAGTAGAAGTACTCAGATCTTGTACTTGAGTAAAAGTAGAAGTACTCAGATCTTGTACTTGAGTAAAAGTAGAAGTACTCAGATCTTGTACTTGAGTAAAAGTAGAAGTACTCAGATCTTGTACTTGAGTAAAAGTAGAAGTACTCAGATCTGTACTTGAGTAAAAGTAGAAGTACTCAGATCTTGTACTTGAGTAAAAGTAGAAGTACTCAGATCTTGTACTTGAGTAAAAGTAGAAGTACTCAGATCTTTGAGTAAAAGTAGAAGTACTCAGATCTTGTACTTGAGTAAAAGTAGAAGTACTCAGATCTTGTACTTGAGTAAAAGTAGAAGTACTCAGATCTTGTACTTGAGTAAAAGTAGAAGTACTCAGATCTTGTACTTGAGTAAAAGTAGAAGTACTCAGATCTTGTACTTGAGTAAAAGTAGAAGTACTCAGATCTTGTACTTGAGTAAAAGTAGAAGTACTCAGATCTTGTAGTAAAAGTAGAAGTACTCAGATCTTGTACTTGAGTAAAAGTAGAAGTACTCAGATCTTGTACTTGAGTAAAAGTAGAAGTACTCAGATCTTGTACTTGAGTAAAAGTAGAAGTACTCAGATCTTGTGAGTAAAAGTAGAAGTACTCAGATCTTGTACTTGAGTAAAAGTAGAAGTACCAGAGTGTAGGAATACTCTGTTACAGTAAAAGTCCTGCATTCAAAATGTTCCTCAAGTAAAAGTAAAAGTATTCTCATCAAAATATAGTGAAAGTAGCGACAGTAAAAGTAGTCATTGTGCAGATTGGTCCATTTCAGAATAATATATATGATATGTTTTATAATGATTGATCATGAAAGTGTTCTCAAAGCTGGTAAAGGTGCAGCTAGTTTGAATGACTTTGTATACTGCAGGGTAGCTTGAGGATTTACTCCAGGTGGAACTAAAGTCTGATTTAACACTTGTTATATTTCACATCATTCATCCACATCTGTGAAGTAACTAAAGGTATTAAATACATGTAGTGGAGGAAAAGTACACCATTTACCTCTGAAGTGTAAAGTACACAGTAGCAAACATGGAAATACTCAAGTAAAGTACTCAAAAATGTACTTATGTT
This sequence comes from Dissostichus mawsoni, assembly GCA_011823955.1. Lineage (NCBI taxonomy): Eukaryota > Metazoa > Chordata > Actinopteri > Perciformes > Nototheniidae > Dissostichus > Dissostichus mawsoni. The sequence goes on from JAAKFY010000007.1 coordinate 38,757,467, forward strand.
ACAGTACTTGAGTAAATGTATTTAGTTACTTAGCACCTCTGAATCGTTGTTGGTATTTTAGGATTTCTTGCTTTTGCAGATTCCCTTAAATAAAGGTTTGAATGCAGGATGGTTTCAGTGATTGAATCATCCAGGTGTTCCTGATCAGTGAAACTCATCATTTCCTGACTGTTGTTTAAACCAGATTAAATCTCTCCAGTAAAACATGGGGGGGTTTATACAGATTACGGCTTTATCTGCACGCAGATTACCTGCAGTTTAACTGAGAGGAGGCTGTATCTTATCATCAAATCATTCACTTTGTTTCAGTCCAGGGACAACAGCTTCAGAGAGGAAAGTTGGGAAGAAGAGGATTTATTTATCTTTTGATCTGGAAGCTAATTAGGAGAAATGATGGAGGAGATGTGGAGGTCATCAGGATCATCTCTGCTGCCGACCTGATGTTTCTCTCACTGCTTTAAAGCTGTGATATTGTTTAAATCATATCATATAATATGCAGTCGTTCCCCAGGAAGAGGAGGAACCCGGCTCTGCTTGCAGCGACGCTCATGGGCAGGTTTGTCAAATTCAACTTTATTTTCTTGAAGATTAACTTAAAATGTCCTCCTAGCTATTTTACTGTGAATAAAAGTGTTAATTTCATTTTATTCAGATAAATTAGGCTGCAAACTGGATTGAGAGGGTCATCTGTGGTGGGATTTAGCTTTAGCATCAGGAATCACCTCTTCTGGGAAAAACATTGAAGATTAGGAGTTTTTTTGTGTCATATTTAATACATTTATTATAAATAAATGACGTTAGACTTGAAAAACAAGGAAAACATTAACATATGTTTTAAAATATAAAAAGATAAATTAAATAAATACAACTTGTGCTGCTGGTTCCTGTCTTTGAGCGGCGCCCTGCTGCTGTATCTCTGGCTGGTGTTTTGCGGGTGTTAGTGTGAACATCCTGCTCGCATAATGAAAATGAAAGCAGCAGCTGGACATTAGCTATCCTGCGCTGGATGTGTGACACAGAGGATCAGAGCAGATTAACGCTGCAGGAAATCCACTTTCTCAGAGTTTAGGGTTTTTTGGAGGCGAGCATACGTCAGGTCACGACTTCCTGCAGTACTCTCGGATGGAAGTGACACTTTGATCCAGACAGAGATATCTCACAACTTTGGGATGTGATGAAATGTTTTTCATCCAAGCAGCAACGTCCAGGTCTGAAGCCAAAGCCTTAAACCCTGCATTCTCTCTAGGTCTGATTGTAGAGAAGTCTATGAGGAAATGTTCCTACTTCTCTCTCTCTCTATTACCTCAGATTGTAGAGAAGTCTATGAGGAAATGTTCCTACTTCTCTCTCTCTCTATTACCTCAGATTGTAGAGAAGTCTATGAGGAATGTTCCTACTTCTCTCTCTCTCTATTACCTCAGATTGTAGAGAAGTCTATGAGGAAATGTTCCTACTTCTCTCTCTCTCTATTACCTCAGATTGTAGAGAAGTCTATGAGGAAATGTTCCTACTTCTCTCTCTCTCATTACCTCAGATTGTAGAGAAGTCTATGAGGAAATGTTCCTACTTCTCTCTCTCTTATTACCTCAGATTGTAGAGAAGTCTATGAGGAAATGTTCCTACTTCTCTTCTCTCTATTACCTCTGATTGTAGAGAAGTCTATGAGGAAATGTTCCTGCTTCTCTCTCTCTTTATTACCTCAGATTGTAGAGAAGTCTATGAGGAAATGTTCCTACTTCTCTCTCTCTCTATTACCTCAGATTGTAGAGAAGTCTATGAGGAAATGTTCCTACTTCTCTCTCTCTATTACCTCAGATTGTAGAGAAGTCTATGAGGAAATGTTCCTACTTCTCTCTCTCTTATTACCTCAGATTGTAGAGAAGTCTATGAGGAAATGTTCCTACTTCTCTCTCTCTTTATTACCTCAGATTGTAGAGAAGTCTATGAGGAAATGTTCCTACTTCTCTCTCTCTTCATTACCTCAGATTGTAGAGAAGTCTATGAGGAAATGTTCCTACTTCTCTCTCTCTTATTACCTCAGATTGTAGAGAAGTCTATGAGGAAATGTTCCTACTTGTCTCTCTCTTTATTACTCTGATTGTAGAGAAGTCTATGAGAACATGTTCCTACTTCTCTCTTGATTTATTACCTCAGTAAACAGTTTCCTGATAAATGTATGTTTTAATCTCTAATCATAAATTCTAAAGTCAAAGATGAATCTTGATTGGGCCAAATTTGACCCCGAGTCACCCACAACATGCTGCTGGGTCTCCCCAGACCCCAACATCAAATTATACACTTTCTTTTTAGAGACCTTCAGACTTGGCTCAAATGGTCAAAATCAGTTTTGTAGTGTTTATACAGCTGAGGATATCAAGAAGCCTTGTTCCGACAAAAAACTAGAGCGTAGTTATTATATCATTTTAACTTGAAACGGGTCACGGGAGACCCGAACACAACATCAGGGTTAATCGATCAATCTTGCACTAATGTACATTCCCAAAGATGTTGAAGTGACTGTTATTTTGTATATATTGATCGTTGTGTTTTTATCTTCATGTGTGCACATGTATAAATGTGTCTTGAATGTGTATATATAGGATATACATATTTTATACATATTTTTATATTTGTATTGGGGATTGTGGGAAACGGTATTTTGATGTATCTGTCTGAAAGATTGATAATAAAGTTGTCTTCATGGGGTAATATATGTCTCAATAATATTTGTGAACATAAAAATGATTTGTGTGTAAATGTAAAACACCTTCCACAAATGCATTCAAACGATTTGCAAACTCACAATTTTTTTTTTTGCAAATGTAAAACGGATCTGCAAATACGCAAAAATGTTTTCACAAACAAAAAAACCAAAACTGAATACTATAATTAGTTTACAAATAAACAAAAGGAATTTGTGAGTCTCTCTCTAACATTGAGAACTTTCGATCAGACATTTGTGAATCCATTTTGTATTTGTCGAAAAATATGTTTGTGGATCTCAAATCTCTGCTTGTGGATCGTCACACAGAGGTTTGAGACGAACTTTCCGCCGGTCTCGGCTAAAATCTACTCGTGTAACTCGGTTATTTTCGGAAACCACGTGATGGCCTGCGGATCATTTTCATGTTCACACAAATATTATTGAGACATATATAACCCCATATGACTTAAATATGCAAGGAACAGTCAGAGGTGATACAATATGTCCTGTTCTGTGTTCTGCAGCCGGGCGTCCGGTTCTGAAGAGGTTCTGCCGCGGCCTCGCTTCCAGCTGGACCTGTGGCTCGGCTTCATCCTCCACAGCTGGATCCTGGACGTGGGCCGGCCATTTGTCACGGTATCGGGATTATAAACACTATGTTCATTTACTGTTTGACTGAATAACTGCACATCCTTTTAGAAGGTTAGGAGTGGTGCAATCCTAAAACCGTGGGCGTGAAGTCATGTGACCGTGCTGTAGTTCCTTTATAGCCCAACATTAGCCACCTTTAGCTTAGCGGTGGTGACGTGAAGTCATGTGACCGTGCTGTAGTTCCTTTATAGCCCAACATTAGCCTCCTTTAGCTTAGCGGTGGTGACGTGAAGTCATGTGACCGTGCTGTAGTTCCTTTATAGCCCAACATTAGCCTCCTTTAGCTTAGCGATGGTGACGTGAAGTCATGTGACCGTGCTGTAGTTCCTTTATAGCCCAACATTAGCCTCCTTTAGCTTAGCGGTGGTGACGTGAAGTCATGTGACCGTGCTGTAGTTCCTTTATAGCCCAACATTAGCCTCCTTTAGCTTAGCGATGGTGACGTGAAGTCATGTGACCGTGCTGTAGTTCCTTTATAGCCCAACATTAGCCTCCTTTAGCTTAGCGATGGTGACGTGAAGTCATGTGACCGTGCCGTGGTTCCTTTATAGCCCAACATTAGCCTCCTTTAGCTTAGCGGTGGTGACGTGAAGTCATGTGACCGTGCTGTAGTTCCTTTATAGCCCAACATTAGCCTCCTTTAGCTTAGCGGTGGTGACGTGAAGTCATGTGACCGTGCTGTAGTTCCTTTATAGCCCAACATTAGCCTCCTTTAGCTTAGCGATGGTGACGTGAAGTCATGTGACCGTGCTGTAGTTCCTTTATAGCCCAACATTAGCCACCTTTAGCTTAGCAGTGGTGACGTGAAGTCATGTGACCGTGCTGTAGTTCCTTTATAGCCCAACATTAGCCACCTTTAGCTTAGCGGTGGTGACGTGAAGTCATGTGACGTGCTGTAGTTCCTTTATAGTGAACTCAACACCATATTCGTGGTTGTTTTGGAAAGAGCTTTGTCCATCGTTTCGGCCTCACTAAATTGGCGTTTCTTTGGCCCATTGACCTTCCTCTTGGATTCACGCTCACAATGTGGCATCTTTAGCTACGTTTTTGTGGAACCTGAGGCCAAAATCGTCCCGTAATGCAAAATGAAATGAAAAGAAATCGAAAATCGAGGCAAAAGGTCTTAAATCTGCCTGTTCAGTTATTCAGTTCATGTAGATCTACTTTTTTAATTCGAGCTCCATCAGTTAAGATTTTGTCATTGCAGTTTGAAAATGTCATAAAAGATTTTTCTTTTGACATCTCTAAATTTGAATCTGCTTCATCCCTCTATCCTGGAAGTTTTAATTTGCACTAAACTTCCTTTTCTGAATATCCTTCACCGTTTTATCCTGAGCAGCCGTGACACATCCCTGATTCAGCCTGCCTTTAAAAGATAGAAATCTGAATTATGCATTTAAATGAGAGGTTTTTAGGGAGAATATAAACTTTAATTTCTCTTGCAGCTCGTCCTCCCTGCAGATCTGTTTCCTCTGAACCGGCCCTCTGCTGCAGAATATCTCCACTTCCTGTTCAACATCTGCACACCGCTCATTCTGCTCAAAGTAACCCACACACAGTAAAACACAACATGGAGGAGTACATCATTATTTGCCTCTTACATGTGGCTGCATTACTAAAGAATCATTAGCAATGATCAATTAAGCAGCAACTAAAGAGCCAACGTTTTGAATTTTAAATCGTACTATTCACAAAGTGTTTTAAAAGGTGGTGTTAGTACTTTTATAAATACTTCATCCACAGAGTATTACAAACACAGTAAAAAACACAGAGTAATACAGACAGAGTATTAGAAACAACGTATTACACACTAATACACAGTGTAGTACACACTAATACACACAGAGTAATACACACTAATACACACAGTGTAGTACACACTAATACACACAGAGTAATACACACTAATACACACAGTTTAGTACACACTAATACACACAGAGTAATACACACTAATATACACAGTGTATTACATACAAAGTATAACACAAAGAGTGAAGAACAGAGAGTAATACACACAAAGTAAAAAACAAACAATAATACACAATATTAATACACACTAATACACACTATTAAAGACAGAGTAATACACACAGAGTACTACACACACACTATTAAAGACAGAGTAATACACACAGAGTACTACACACACACACTATTAAAGACAGAGTAATACACACAGAGTACTACACACACACTATTAAAGACAGAGTAATAACACAGAGTACTACACACACACTATTAAAGACAGAGTAATACACACAGAGTACTACACACACACACTATTAAAGACAGAGTAATACACACAGAGTACTACACACACACTATTAAAGACAGAGTAATACACACAGAGTACTACACACACACTATTAAGACAGAGTAATACACACAGAGTACTACACACACACTATTAAAGACAGAGTAATACCACAGAGTACTACACACACACTATTAAAGACAGAGTGATACACACAGAGTACTACACACACACTATTAAAGACAGAGTAATACACACTAATACACACTTATAAAACATTATTTCTCCCTGCAGATGATTGAGCGCACCCCCCGGTCGTTGCCCCCCCTCGCCGTACACCTTGGCGTTATTGCTGTGCCATGGGAACCAGCCTCCACCTGGTGACGGACGCCATCACGCGACGGCTCGTGCTGATTGGCTACCAGCTGCACCTGTCCGTCAGAGAAAACCCAATCATGGAGGAGCTCCGCCCCCCCGCCCTGGTGGGTTAGAATACATTTAAATTGATGATGTTTATTTATTTGTAATCATTTTCTAATCTCCAAACGACAATTGATTTCTTTATTTTCGCAGATCGATGCTTTTGAGCTCCTCTGTTTCTTTGACGACACCATTGGTCATCTGATGTGGTGAGAAGCAGGAGAGGACTCTTTAAAGTAGAGACACTACAGACTGATATACACCTGAACATCAGCAGGAGAGGACTCTTTAAAGTAGAGACACTACATACTGATATACACCTGAACATCAGCAGGAGAGGACTCTTTAAAGTAGAGACACTACATACTGATATACACCTGAACATCAGCAGGAGAGGACTCTTTAAAGTAGAGACACTACATACTGATATACACCTGAACATCAGCAGGAGAGGACTCTTTAAAGTAGAGACACTACATACTGATATACACCTGAACATCAGCAGGAGAGGACTCTTTAAAGTAGAGACACTACATACTGATATAACCTGAACATCAGCAGGAGAGGACTCTTTAAAGTAGAGATACTACATACTGATATACACCTGAACGTCAGCAGGAGAGGACTCTTTAAAGTAGAGACACTACATACTGATATACACCTGAACATCAGCAGGAGAGGACTCTTTAAAGTAGAGACACTACATACTGATATACACCTGAACATCAGCAGGAGAGGACTCTTAAAGTAGAGACACTACATACTGATATACACCTGAACATCAGCAGGAGAGGACTCTTTAAAGTAGAGACACTACATACTGATACACACCTGAACATCAGCAGGAGAGGACTCTTTAAAGTAGAGACACTACATACTGATACACACCTGAACATCAGCAGGAGAGGACTCTTTAAAGTAGAGACACTACATACTGATATACACCTGAACATCAGCAGGAGAGGACTCTTTAAAGTAGAGACACTACATACAGATATACACCTGAACATCAGCAGGAGAGGACTCTTTAATGTAGAGACACTACATACTGATATACACCTGAACATCAGCAGGAGAGGACTCTTTAAAGTAGAGACACTACATACTGATACACACCTGAACATCAGCAGGAGAGGACTCTTTAAAGTAGAGACACTACATACTGATACACACCTGAACATCAGCAGGAGAGGACTCTTTAAAGTAGAGACACTACATACTGATATACACCTGAACATCAGCAGGAGAGGACTCTTTAAAGTAGAGACACTACATACTGATATACACCTGAACATCAGCAGGAGAGGACTCTTTAAAGTAGAGACACTACATACTGATATACACCTGAACATCAGCAGGAGAGGACTCTTTAAAGTAGAGACACTATGTACTGATATACACCTGAACATCAGCAGGAGAGGACTCTTTAAAGTAGAGACACTACTGATATACAACTGAACATCAGCAGGAGAGGACTCTTTAAAGTAGAGACACTACATACTGATATACACCTGAACATCAGCAGGAGAGGACTCTTTAAAGTAGAGACACTACATACTGATATACACCTGAACATCAGCAGGAGAGGACTCTTTAAAGTAGAGACACTACATACTGATATACACCTGAACATCAGCAGGAGAGGACTCTTTAAAGTAGAGACACTATGTACTGATATACACCTGAACATCAGCAGGAGAGGACTCTTTAAAGTAGAGACACTACATACTGATATACACCTGAACATCAGCAGGAGAGGACTCTTTAAAGTAGAGACACTACATACTGATACACACCTGAACATCAGCAGGAGAGGACTCTTTAAAGTAGAGACACTACATACTGATACACCTGAACATCAGCAGGAGAGGACTCTTTAAAGTAGAGACACTACATACTGATATACACCTGAACATCAGCAGGAGAGGACTCTTTAATGTAGAGACACTACATACTGATATACACCTGAACATCAGCAGGAGAGGACTCTTTAAAGTAGAGACACTACATACTGATATACACCTGCACATCAGCAGGAGAGGACTCTTTACAGTAGCAGTCATTCACCATTACAAAGTTCCATGCACTGCTTGCTTCACTCTTCCCTCTCTATTCAGACCTTACTTTTCTTATTGAGGACTTCACCCACTGAGTCTGTGATTGATGATGTCTCAGATGCAGATCCATCAATTTAAGTTGTGCAGCATTTTTCTTTCCCCTGATTAATCCTTCTGTCCTTTGTCTGTGTCCTGCAGGTGTGTTCCCTTCTTCCTCGCCCTCTTCCTCTTCTTCAGTGGTTGTTTCCATCACAGGACACAGGAGGACAAGATGCCGCCGGCAGCCTGGATGCTGCTTTTACCGAGCGCTGCTTACTACTGGTGAGACTGTAATTAAAAAGAATTTGAGATTTTTAGTTATTTTGCTTCTATAACTTGTCTTCTTTGAACGCTGCAAATACAAAACGCTGCACAGCTGAGAGACCAGGGGACACTAAAGAGTGACGCACAGAGCTGGGAGACCAGGGGACACTAAAGAGTGACGCACACAGCTGGGAAACAAGGGGACACTAAAGAGTGACGCACAGCTTGGAGACCAGAGGACACTAAAGACTGACGCACACAGCTGGGAAACAAGGGGACACTAAAAAGTGACGCACACAGCTGGAGACTAGGGGACACTAAAGAGTGACGCACACAGCTGGGAGACCAGGGGACACTAAAGAGTGACGCACACAGCTGGGAGACCAGGGACACTAAAGAGTGACGCACACAGCTGGGAGACCAGGGGACACTAAAAAGTGACGCACACAGCTGGGAGACCAGGGGACACTAAAAAGTGACGCACACAGCTGGGAGACCAGGGGACCCTAAAAAGTGACGCACACAGCTGGAGACCAGGGGACACTAAAGAGTGACGCACACAGCTGGGAGACCAGGGGCCACTAAAGAGTGACGCACACAGCTGGGAGACCAGGGGCCACTAAAAAGTGACGCACAGAGCTGGGAGACCAGGGGACACTAAAAAGTGACGCACACAGCTGGGAGACCAGGGGACCCTAAAAAGTGACGCACACAGCTGGAGACCAGGGGACACTAAAAAGTGACGCACACAGCTGGGAGACCAAGGGACCCTAAAAGTGACGCACACAGCTGGAGACCAGGGGACACTAAAAAGTGACGCACACAGCTGGGACCGGATTATAAAGCTTGACAACTGTCAATTACATTGTGCCGTTTAATGTCATGTGACAAACCCCCCCCATAAATAAAATGTATTTAAAGACATTTATTAGATGTCTGTCCTGTGTGTGTGTGTGTGTGTGTATATGTATGTGTGTATATGTGTGTGTGTATATGTGTGTGTGTATATGTGTGTGTATGTATATGTGTGTGTGTATACGTGTGTTTGTATATGTGTGTGTGTGTGTATGTGTGTTTGTATATGTGTGTTTGTATATGTGTGTGTGTGTGTGTGTGTGAGTAATAATTGATCAGGTGGCTCTCAGGTGTTTCTCACTCATCACTTACATTAATGAAGTCACGCTGACTCCTCTCAGGTTCCTGATGGCTGAGGGTCAGACCTTCATCCTCTTCATCTTCACCTTCTTCGCCATGACGGCCACCGTGATGCACCAGAGGAGGCGGGGCTTAGTGCCCGACGCCAACGGCCTCTTCATGCTCTACAGGTGCGCTTAAAGGTCTCCTATCATGCAAAATGCACTTGTTGATGTCTTTTATACATAGATATGTGTCCCGGTGTGTCAGGAGACTCACAGAGAGGGTTTGATAGTGATGTCACTATGTTACAGAAGTAAACAAAGGAGACCAGTTCATGTAGCGCCAATTCAACTCAAACCACTGAGGAGCTCCTTTCTCTGTTTCTAAATGCTTGTTAACTTTAAGGTACAATCACAGTATTAAGGTGGAAGTGTGTGTGTGTGTGTGTGTGTGTGTGTGTGTGTGTGTGTGTGTGTGTGTGTGTAGTTTCTCTGCAGCTCTGCTCCTGCTCCTGTTCTGGGTTTCCTGTCTGTGGAGCGACGGCGTTCTGAGGAGGAAACACCGCGGACTCATCTACATCCCCCAGCCTCGCGCCGTCTACACACTGCACACACAACACACACACCACACACCACAGAGACACACACACACACACACACACACACACACACACACACACACACACACACACACACACACACACACACACACACACACACCACACACACACACACACACACACACACTTTCTGTCTGTTTCTTGCTACGTGTTTCTCCTCGTCATCCCGCTTTTTCCTCTTTAGTTCAGCTGTTTTCTCACACTTTGATTTCCCTGCCTTCGTCCCTCTGTGGTTTTGGGAGCTTTTGTTTCAGATGTATTTAATTAAAAGCTTGCATTATACTATACTTGCTTTCTCTTTTACTGCGTCTAAGTCCCAACTCCTGCATAAATCCTGATGTAGTTAACTTAATATATTGCACCAATGACCTTAACTTAAGGTATTCCCTAAAGTTTAAGTTAAGGTTTAAATGAAACTTCTAAAATAGAAAGATAGGATATTCATTTTGTGATAAGGTTTTAGATCAGGAATCAGATGGATATGTTCCTCGTTGTATGCATGGTGTAAAGCTCCAGCAACATGTGGACTCTGCAGAGTTAGTGCATTCATTATGGAGACGCTTTAGACATATTTCTCATTATGCTGGCAGGAGGATGAATGATTTAATTGTGTGTGATTTGCGAGGTTAATGTCAACACATGTTTTTATTCATGTGTTGTTAAAGAAGACAGTCTTTCAGTTCAGAATATTAATCATTCATATGGACAATAAATCCCATGACTTTCATCACATTAATACTGTGTTTCCTGGTTCTCATTGACCATCAGCAGGTGTTTTTCTGCTGCTTTCTGTACAGGTCTGTTATTGGAACACATGCACACCACTGCTGCTCTGCACCAAACCGGACTAATGAAATGTAATGAGCTGCTGTGGAAGAGTTCATCTGAACTAACGGTGTTTTCTCGACGAGGCACGGACCTGCTTTGTGTTTCTATCAGGGATTAAAGGTGTGATGTTGACCTGTTGGTCTCTGTGGTCCCTGAACGCATCATTCAGATGTTGTAGAGGCTAAGCCAACGCTTTAAGCCTCTGAGGATCCGCTATGTTGGCGTAATTCACGCACACAAAGTTTGCCAGGTGAATTAAAGTCCGATACAAAGTTTCCAGTTACATTTTTAACTTGCTTCATTTGCTCGTTCACCATACACGATATTACGCTCCACACAATACCTTTAGCAAAGGTTTGTAATCCCGTGTTTGTGTGTGTTCTCCGTGTGTGTTCTCCGTGTGTGTGTTCTCCGTGTTTGTGTGTGTTCTCCGTGTGTGTGTGTTCTCCGTGTGTGTGTGAGTTCTCCGTGTTTGTGTGTGTTCTCTGTGTGTGTTCTCGTGTGTGTTCTCCGTGTGTGTGTGTTCTCCGTGTGTGTGTGTGTTCTCCGTGTGTGTGTGTTCTCCGTGTGTGTGTGAGTTCTCCGTGTTTGTGTGTGTTCTCCGTGTGTTCTCTGGTGTGTGTGTTCTCCGTGTGTGTGTGTGTGGTGTGTGTGTGTGTGTGTGTGTGTGTGTGTGTGTGTGTGTCAAAAACGGTATGGCCTTCCGGCGGAACCTCTAACCACAAACATTGGTTCCTACCCTTATACCCACAGTGTTAATTGGCTCCTACAGATGTTGTGTTTTGTACTGAGGACGAGGAGGGGGAGGATGAGTCACATTCTGAGGAAACAACTTGTTATGGAGCGTGAAGGTTTATCTAATTGAGCCGTGAAGGGTCTTCTATCCCACGTCAGGATAAACCCCCAAAACAGATCAATCATAGACTGTATCAAGTGCTGTGCCCCTTTGAGCTAGCCCTGCGTTGTAACATGATATTTCTTTTTACTTTCTGTACACGTTTGCTTAAATGTTGGTAGCGCCCCCCCTGGAGAATGATGCACCAGCCGCCACTGTTAAAAGATTAAACTTAAGGGTTAATTTCCACGGATTTATGACAGGGTGTTGCTCAGAAACCCCTGACATCTTTCCTTAGTTGAGGGAAAATGTTAAGGCTTTTAATTGCATTGAAACAGGTTTTTCAGCTGTGAAATTGGACAGTTTTATTGGAGTTAATGAGCGATGTTGGTCCGTTGTCGGCCTGCACGATTACACTTTATTCTAAGGGCCCCTAACTATCTTAAGTTAAGGTCTTTGTTGAACAGTTCAGGCTAACTTTGGCTTTAATGGATTCTTAAGTAAAGACCAAGAAGAGCAGACAAACGTATCTTTTGTTTTTGGCTCTGTTGTGATTGGGAGCCAATGTTCTATATAAATCTGTGCAGTGATTCGGCCCGAGACTCAAACTATAAGCTGCTTCTAATAAACAGAGGAACACGGACTGACTGAAACACCGACAGAAACGTGATTGTTAGACACAGATCGGATGTGTGAAATCAAACGTTAACATTATTCTTTCATTACCTTACATTTGCAGCACATTTACAAAAGGAAATACAAAGTGTGATGTGTGAGTTGCACATCTGAAATGAGGCTTTCTGTTTTCCTATTCTCAACTCTGCTCATGCAACCTGTCCTTTCCTTCAGCCGTGTCTCAGAAGTTAATGGAGTGAAAACAGCTTATTATTCAAACCAAGTTCAAAGAGAGACCTGCTCAGGTTTCAGAAAACAGCTCTTTTGAAGCTTTGTGTGGAATGATCACAGCTCTGAATGTGACTCTAGTCGGAGACCTGAGATAAAAACCTGGAGACATCCTCCATCTGAACGAGTCTGGCATCGTGAAGATAACTCAATATCATCCATAAGACTGAGAGGCTCCTGGACAGATCATATTATCGGACCCCATTTGATTGTGTTTCCTTTTGAATCCTTTGTTGTTTTTATCGTCCAGAGCTCAGAAGGATCCGATGCAGCTTGCTGTAAATGTTCTGTGCACTTTACTTTCTTTAGTTTCTCCGATTATTTGTTTTTGCAAACGTATGTTGTAAATGAAATGAATGGGTAAACCTAGATTATGTTTAAACATCAGGTACGAACCCACATTCAACAACAATCCCTCCCTCCCTTTCACCCTTCATCCCTCCTTCTCTCCTTACATCCCTTTCATCCTTCATCTCTTCCTTCCTACAACCCTTTTTTCCTTCGTCCCTTCATCCCTACTTCCCTCCCTTTCACCCTTCATCCCTCATTCCCTCCTTACATCCCTTTCACCCTTCATCCCTCCCTCCCTCCCTACATCCTTCATCCCTTCCTCCCTACACCTTCACCTCCCTCCCTACATCCTTCATCCTTCCTCCCTACATCTCTTCATCCCTTCCTCCCTACAACCTTCATCCCTCCTCCCTACATCCTTCATCCCTTCCTCCCTACATCCTTCCCCTTGCTCCTTTCATCCTTCATCCCTCCCTCCCTACATCCTTCATCCCTCCCTCCCTACATCCTTCATCCCTTCCTCCCTACATCCTTCATGCCTCCCTCCCTCCCTCTCTTCATCCCCTCTTCCTCCCTTCTCTCTCCCCTTCTATTTAATCTGATGCATGTTTTTGTCTCACTCCACCTTCACCTTACAGATAATCTCCTGCCATCACATCTTTAGCCAACATATTGATGTTGCAAATGAAACTGCTAACTCCAGCAGACGCACCAAAGAAACTAAAACACTGAGTAAATGAATATATGACAAACTGCTGTATTGTACTCTAAGTAGTATGTGTACTATGTGTACTCTAAGTATTATGTGTATTATGTGTACTCTAAGTAGTATGTGTATTATGTGTACTCTAAGTATTATGTGTATTGTATGTATTATGTTACACAGTTTCCTCTTCCATTACGATCCTCATCTTACAGCAGCCGGGATCAGTTTCCTGCAGCCAGAGATCACACACACACACACACACACACACACACACACACACACACACACACACACAACACACACACACACACACACACACACACACCACACACACACACACACACACACACACACACACACACACACACACACACACACACACACACACACACACACACACACACACACACACACACACACACACACACACTCGCTGCAGCCACCATGGTGAGAGGATTACACATTTTCTTCCTACGTTCTCCTTCGTTCTGTTTTTTCTCTCACGATGTTTCTCTGTTTTCATCGCAGGCCAAGTTCCTGACTCAGACCAGATTAACGGTAAGACTCAGCAGTTAGTCACCAGCGTGGGGGGGGGGTGTAAAACAAACCTTTCTGAGGCTTTCAGAGCAACAGGGAACACATTCAGGGGGTCTAACTATTACCCATCTTTCAACATGCATTGTAACACTGCCATCCTGCTAGTAATCTCTGTTCTGTTAACAGTAATCTGATGAGTTGTCTTTTAACGTAAGTGTAAATGAATAAAGTGAGCTTGTATCCTGATGATGTCATCTGGTTACATGTGATCCGTTATCCTGCACACAGAGCAGATATGCATTGAGTTTCTAACAAAGAGCCTCTGTGATGATCTGTTGATAGTAAAGACAAAGGTTTGACCCTAATGAGGAACACTGTCTCTGAGGACAGAGCAGTTATTGTGTTCAGCGGGGTTTAACATGTTGGAATGTTTTATTACTCGCTGATTTATGGAAGACTTTGTTGGTCATTAAAGCCGCGACTCATTTAATCCTTGATTGTTTAACGAAATGATATTCATCATTTAGTTAAAGGTCAGAAAACAGGGAGATTACCCCAGCCTGTGTGTTGTGTGTGTGTAAGCATGTGTTTCTGTGTGTGTGTGTGTGTGTGTGTGTGTGGTGTATTTGTGTGTGAGTGTGTGAGTGTGTGTGTGTATGTGTGTGTTTCTGTGTGTGAGTGTATGAGTGTTGTGTGTGAGTGTGTGTGTGTGTATGTGTGTGTTTCTGTTGTGTGTGAGTGTGTGTGTGTGTGTGTTTCTGTGTGTGAGTGTATGAGTGTGTGTGTGTGAGTGTGTGTGTATGTGTGTTGTTTCTGTGTGTGTGAGTGTGTGTGGTGTGTGTGAGTGTGTGTGTTTGTGTGTGTGTGAGTGTGTGTGTGTGTGTTTCTGTGTGTGAGTGTATGAGTGTGTGTGTGTGTGTGAGTGTGTGTGTATGTGTGTGTTTCTGTGTGTGAGTGTGTGTGTGTGTGTGTTTGTGTGTGTTGTGAGTGTGTGTGTGTGTGAGTGTGTGTGTTTGTGTGGAGGACTCTAGTTACTGAATACATTTTAATCCTACATTTATTTAAAAAAAGTCAAATATGCACAATAATACATCAACCCCCACACAGAGGTTTTTTAACGTTTCCATCTGTGCGTGTGTGTGTGTGTGTGTGTGTGTGTGTGTGTGTGTGTGTGTGTGTGTGTGTGTGTGTTGCAGAGTATAAGGAGTGTTTCTCTCTGTACGACCGTCAGCGGCGGGGCAGGATTGAGGGGGGGGATCTGATCACAGTGATGCGATGCCTCGGGTCGAGCCCCACCCCCGCTGAGGTGAGGAGACACCTGCTGACCCACTCAGGTGAGGAACACATAAGCCCCGCCCCCAGGAACAGAGATGGCAAAAGTCCACACATCCTTTACTCATAAATAATAATGATCACGCCACCAACACACATTCAAACTAAAGGAACCAGCCTGTTTGGAACATGGAAGAAGTAGAAAGTACAGGTATTTGAGTTCAACATGTAAGAAGTAGAAAGTACAGGTATTTGGGTTCAGAATGTAAGAAGTAGAAAGTACAGGTATTTGGGTTCAGAATGTGAGAAGTAGAAAGTACAGGTATTTGGGTTCAGAATGTGAGAAGTAGAAAGTACAGGTATTTGGGTTCAACATGTAAGAAGTAGAAAGTACAGGTATTTGTTCAACATGTAAGAAGTAGAAAGTACAGGTATTTGGGTTCAGAATGTGAGAAGTAGAAAGTACAGGTATTTGGGTTCAACATGGAAGAAGTAGAAAGTACAGGTATTTGTGTTCAACATGGAAGAAGTAGAAAGTACAGGTATTTGTGTTCAACATGTAAGAAGTAGAAAGTACAGGTATTTGGGTTCAGAATGTAAGAAGTAGAAAGTACAGGTATTTGAGTTCAACATGTAAGAAGTAGAAAGTACAGGTATTTGGGTTCAACATGTAAGAAGTAGAAAGTACAGGTATTTGGTTCAGAATGTGAGAAGTAGAAAGTACAGGTATTTGAGTTCAACATGTAAGAAGTAGAAAGTACAGGTATTTGGGTTCAACATGTAGAAGTAGAAAGTACAGGTATTTGGGTTCAACATGTAAGAAGTAGAAAGTACAGGTATTTGGGTTCAACATGTAAGAAGTAGAAAGTACAGGTATTTGTGTTCAACATGTAAGAAGTAGAAAGTACAGGTATTTGGGTTCAACATGTAAGAAGTAGAAAGTACAGGTATTTGTGTTCAACATGTAAGAAGTAGAAAGTACAGGTATTTGTGTTCAACATGTAAGAAGTAGAAAGTACAGGTATTTGGGTTCAACATGTAAGAAGTAGAAAGTACAGGTATTTGGGTTCAGAATGTAAGAAGTAGAAAGTACAGGTATTTGGGTTCAAAATGTAAGAAGTAGAAAGTACAGGTATTTGGGTTCAACATGTAAGAAGTAGAAAGTACAGGTATTTGTGTTCAACATGTAAGAAGTAGAAAGTACAGGTATTTGGGTTCAACATGTAAGAAGTAGAAAGTACAGGTATTTGGTTCAGAATGTAAGAAGTAGAAAGTACAGGTATTTGGGTTCAACATGTAAGAAGTAGAAAGTAAGGTATTTGAGTTCAACATGTAAGAAGTAGAAAGTACAGGTATTTGTGTTCAACATGTAAGAAGTAGAAAGTACAGGTATTTGTGTTCAACATGTAAGAAGTAGAAAGTACAGGTATTTGGGTCAGAATGTAAGAAGTAGAAAGTACAGGTATTTGGGTTCAACATGTAAGAAGTCAAAGTAAAAAGTCCTCAGAAAAATAAGGAGTAAAGTACTAATACCAGAAACGCAGTATTTGTACTCCAATAACCCCCCCCCCCCCCCCCACCCACAGGTACACCTGTTTCTAATCAGCTCTCGGTTGATGAGGTGTGTTTAAACTGTCTCCGTGTTATCTCTCTTTACTGCTGTTTGAACAACTCATTAGATTTCCTCTCACTGACGCAGCGTATCGGTTCACCTCAAATCCTTTCCATGTTTCCTGTCCTGAGTGCTGTGATGGAAACTTCTGGAGCACTGGAGACGAAACTCAGAGAGACACGGGGAGAGTTGGAACCTACACTGTAACTATGCACGTAGGACCAATAAAAGCCTTGAACCTTGAACCTTGAACCTTGAATGTAATAATCAACATTCTTCATCAGCGAGACTAAACAAACATGGACCCTGAATCTAACTACAGCTGTCATCCACAGAAAAGAGAGAGCGCCAGGGAAGCTGCTACGTTCCAGAAAAGAAGGGCCTCTAGATGTCTCTGAACAATACACTACCTCATGGCAGCTTGTGCTCATAAGCATCAACAATGATCCCAGGCTCCTTGAGAGAGCTAGCAGCAACACACCATTTTCATTTATTGTCAGCTTTACTTCAAGGGACTTTCATTAGGATCGCTGTTGATGTTTTTGCCTGTTCTCAATATTTAATTTAATATTGTTGTTATGGTTTATTCTTGTTCTGTAAAGCACTTTGGGCTGCTTTGCGTATGAAAGGTGCTACACATTATTATTATTATTATTATGCCGTGGGAAGAGAGACAGTGAAAGGAGGAAACGATTAACTGTGCCAAAGGTTGAATAAAGCAAATGATTCCCCAACAAGTGCAGTAATAATATCTGGATATCTTCCCCTCGCAGACGCAGCTGGAGATCTGGACTTCTCGTCCCTCCTCAGCGTGACGCTACTAATAACTAGTGTTTTTCTGTTGTAACGGGGTCAGATTGCTTTAGCACACATTGGAGCAGGTTATCTGTCCGTCCAGCTGGAAATAGATTGATTCTTGTATATTTCTTCTTTTCTAACCAGAAGGTGATTAAGTGAGTTTCCATCACAAAGTGGTCCTTGGTCTGAAACAGTTTGAGAAACACTGATGTAGATATACAGTGTGTCCCTCTCAGATGTGGAGATCTGGACTTCTCGGGATAGGACCTTGGTGCTCGTTTCACCCATGGATGTATAATAAGAACTGGACACAGCGTGGGAGGCGGGGCCTCGTTCTTTCCTGTGAGAGCGGCTCATTGGCGCATGAAGGCAAAATGGCCCAACTTTTGAGAGAGCGAAACGTCACAGATTACCCAGCATGCCTGCTGTCCGAGCCGAAGAACCCGTATGTGCGCTCACAGAGCATGCACCCCATAAGCCCCACCTCCTGCCATTAAGCCCCGCCTCCTGTCATTAAGCCCCACCTCCTGTCATTAAGCCCCGCCTCCTGTCATTAAGCCCACCTCCTGTCATTAAGCCCCGCCTCCTGTCATTAAGCCCCGCCTCCTGTCATTAAGACTCACCTCCTGTCATTAAGCCCCACCTCCTGTCATTAAGCCCCGCCTCCTGTCATTAAGACTCACCTCCTGTCATTAAGCCCCACCTCCTGTCATTAAGCACCGCCTCCTGTCATTAAGACTCACCTCCTGTCATTAAGCCCCACCTCCTGTCATTAAGCCCCGCCTCCTGTCATTAAGACTCACCTCCTCATTAAGCCCCACCTCCTGTCATTAAGCCCCGCCTCCTGTCATTAAGACTCACCTCCTGTCATTAAGCCCCACCTCCTGTCATTAAGCCCCGCCTCCTGTCATTAAGACTCACCTCCTGTCATTAAGCCCCACCTCCTGTCATTAAGCCCCGCCCCCCGAGCTCCCACTCTCGGCTCACTAGAATGAATGGAGAGAGAAAATAAATCTAGATTCTGCTTTTAGTGCATTTTACAACTCTAAGCCGAATGATTCTAATAAGAGCTATAAGATAGTTCATACTGGGTCGTTTTTAAAAAAATGATCCGCTGATTTACAGACGTCTCTTTCCCAGTGGCGGTTCTAGACCAATTTGACTGGGGGGGCCAGGCTGGGGCCAGTTATTTTCTGAGGGGGGCCCAATAAATGCAGGAGGAAAAAGACAAAGACAGTATGAAGTAATTGCGCATAAGAAAACAATGCAATACAGTTATTGGTATTTGTTTCAGTACACATATTTATTTCAGATACTTATAGTTACCGTTTGTACGCTCTAATGCAGGGGTCTCCAACCTTTTTTAGGATGAGAGCTACTTTCAAAAAATAAAACAAGTCGGGCTACTTTTACTCCTCTTTTTGTTTTTGCAGTGTATATATTTATCACATTTTAACATTATATGCTGACCTTTAACCTTCGTGCTGTTTGGGTCTGTGGGACCCGTTTGCAGTGTTTACTCAAAGAACATGCATTCAATTTAATTATTTTAACCTGCTTTATTTGGGGGGACCTCACATCCTCTAGGGGGGTCCTCACCTCCTCTAGGGGGGACCTCACCTCCTCTAGGGGGGGACCTCACCTCCTCTAGGGGGGGACCTCACCTCCTCTAGGGGGGTCCTCACCTCCTCTAGGGGGGGACCTCACCTCCTCTAGGGGTGGACCTCACCTCCTCTAGGGGGGACCTCACCTCCTCTAGGGGGGGACCTCACCTCCTCTAGGGGTGGACCTCACCTCCTCTAGGGGGGGACCTCACATCCTCTAGGGGGTCCTCACCTCCTCTAGGGGGGTCCGGGGCATGCTCCATGTTAAATGCATCAATCTGGAGCACTTAGAGCACAACATGAATTGATGGATGCAGCTCTCAACACTCAGATGAAAGAGAGCTGTATACTTTTCAATATCCAAACATCTTTAGAATATGATCACAACCAATAACTAATCATTGAAACTGGTTTATTCTTATCTTATGTTTCCTAGTTAGCATTCTTTCTTTTCATTTGTGCATATTTTACTAATCACTCCCCTTTTAAACAGTTGCAAGAACGTAATTGGTCGATATTCATTGTGGGGAGTGGGGGAGGAGGGGTGTTAGATAGATATAGATTGTAGTAAGTAATAGAGTTCGCTATGATTGAGGTTTCGTTTAGATTCTTTTAATTACATTTCCTTTTAAAAAAATATTTTAACATTTTGGATTTGCTTGGCGAGCTACTTATTGAGGGCTCGCGAGCTACCGGTAGCTCGCGATCGACGTGTTGGAGAAAGTTTTGTTTTTTTTTTTTAGGGGGGCCACAGGGGGTCCAAAGTGTTAGGACACCCCCTACAACCGCCCTGCTCTTTCCCCATGTTATGTCAATGGGAAAAAGTCTTTCTGGGCCCAGTGACGTCACAGACTGATACGGGAATTGTAGTACTGCGGTTTGGCCACTGCAAATATCTTCCTCAGAGTCCGGAGCACTTCCTGGGGGCTTGGTTTCACCTCAATTATTTTCCATTCTTCCTGTAATGTCCTGAGCGCAGTAATAATATCCAGATATCTTCCCTCTCAGACGGGGCTGGAGATCTGGACTTCTCCTCTCTCCTCAGCGTGATGCACCGTCAGCAGCAGCAGGAGGCGCCGCAGAGAGAGATCCTGGAGGCTCTGAGGAGGAGTGAGGGGGGGAGGAAGGGCTTCATGGAGGTCTCCCTGCTGAGGGGGAGACTCACAGGGCAGGGGGAGAGACTCACACACAGAGAGGGTGAGGAACACACACACACACACACACACACACACACACACACACACACACACCCCACACACACACACACACACACACACAACACACACACACACACACACACACACACACACACACACACACACACACACACACACACACACACACACACACACACACACACACACACAGGAGTGAAATGACCTGGAAGTCCCTCAGTGATAAGAGCTGATTGAATCTCTAGAGTCTAGATCAGGGGTGCCCATTACGTCGATCGCGATCGACCGGTCGATCGCAAAGGTAGTGTGGGTAGATCGCATGGCATTGAAAAAAGAAAAAGAAAAAAAAAAGAAAAAAAAGATTTTATTTTATTTTTTAAAAGTTAGCCTATCATCCATCCTTACTATGGCATTTGCCACTTGATTGAAGTACAGGTAAGCCAGTCTGAGTTGTATTGTGCCATACGGGTTCATGCAGTTATGAGGGGGTCCTCACCTCCTCATCTGAAGCGCAATGCGGCGCACTATTATGCGCTTATGCGGCGCAATTAGTGTAAGCGCGCCACAGTTTATCCGCCGTTTACTCCACTAGCCCCCCCCCCCCCTGCGCTCGCGACACAGATTGGGCAGGGGCGGCCCTGTAGGTAGATCTTTTGGGCTTGGTCATTTTAAAAGTAGCTCCCAAGCTGAAAAAGTGTGGGCACCCCTGGTCTAGATGATAGGAAAGGAGCTTTGAAACTTCCTCTATAACCTCCTTTAGGAAACACTGGACCTTTCTTTCACCCGTGACATTTACTGTGACACACATTCAGACATTAAAGGGGACCTATCATGCAAAATGCACTTGTGATGTCTTTTATACATACATATGTGTCCCCAGTGTTCCAGGGAACTCACAAAGTGTCAGAAAACACAACCCTCTCTCTTTTCCTCCATACCCAAATCTCTAAAAACGGGGCTGCAACGGATTTGATACGGGTGGATTTTTTATTTGCACCTTTTTGACGTAATGTAGGGCACTCCGCCTGATTGGTCAACTCTCCACCAATCAGGGGAATGAGAGGTTGGGCCATGTTGACTCTCCACTCGTAATCACAGCAAGCATGATAACATGACGCTCGTGCCGGGGCCGTGTCACGCCCCCCTCTTCCGCATGGGGGCGTGGTCAGCTGAATCAGACCTTGCAAAGACAGAGCTGGAGTGAGGCAAAATGAGGCATGGCTAAAATGCATGACCTGTTTCGTATTTTCAAAATTAAAACGTATTAATATACCTTATATATATATATACCTTATATATTATTTAAATATAGCATGATAGGTCCCCTTTAAAGGAAACGACCGATCGTGGCGATTTCTTTTGAGTTTCTCTGGGATTTGAACTGTTCCTGCATCTTAATACAGTTTAAGATGTTTTCCATCAAAATAGCCTATTAACAATTAGGCTTTCAATTTGGGGATTTTCATTACTGAATAAAAATAAAATGTAAATGTCCAGTTTGCACAAATATCCCAACAGCGTTTTTATGTCCTTATGTTTTATGTTGGAAGCAAGTGAGAAATCTGCCAATGAGGTGAACATATGTCAGTGTGTTTCCAGCTGTATACATTGTGTGTGTGTGTGTGTGTGTGCGCGCGTGTGTGTGTGTGTACGTGTGCGCACATGTGTGTGTGTGTGTGTGTGTGTGTGAAGCTGCGCAGGTGTTTCCTCTCCGCTGATTAGATTCTGCTCAGTGAGATTAGAGAAATCCTCCAAACTTCACAAATGAGTAACGATGATGAGAGAGGAACATGTTTCTCACTCTCTCTGGTAAAACATGTGAATTAACACCTTCTTCTCATACCTGAGGTCTGATTGACAGCTGTGTGTGTGTGTTGTCAGTGGACGAGCTGCTGCAGGAGGCGGGACTTGGATCTGACGGACAGCTCCACTGCGAGCAGTTCGCTGAAGCCGTGACGCGCAACGCTGCAAAACGCTGACGAGAGAATCAAAAACACTTTTTATTAAACTTAATTTCATCTGTGATTCTTGGTCACCTGATTATTGTCAGCACCCGGTGATGTCAGTATAATATATAAATATATATAATAAGCAATTCACTGTCTCGTTGCCTCTTGTGTTTCATGCCGAGCTCTCCAGCGTTTTCGTAAATCATCGTCAAGTAAAAGTTAGTCATAGTCCATGTTCATAGTTAGATCAGAGTTATTGAGTATTTTTCTAGTTACTATTAGGTTAGCTTGAGAAACACAGTATTTTGTATCTTGTATCAAAACCTTCAGTAAAGACTCTTTAAACCGTGCTTTGGGTCCACACCTCGTACATCTGCAACTATTGTACCTGTTAGCTTTAGCTTCAATCTCATAGCATGACATCATCGTCTTCTTCTTTGTGCGTTTCTGACTGGAGGTTTAAGTTGGTCTAGGTTTAGTAATTAATGGCTACCTGTATATTTATAGCAAGAATAGGACTTTTGTTTTCTCTCCAGCTCCTCTGAACAGGACCCAGTGACTTTAGCCCGGAGCATTCGAGATAAAGGATAGAAGCAATTGGATTGGATTTATATGGTGATTTATTCAGTCTTACTAAGCAATTATGGGCTTTCCATGTTCATGCAACCAAGGCAGACCAAATTCAACGTTTTGTCCGCCAAAGAGCATGAAATTGACGTTTTATTTTTGCTCTTCTTTAGCCTGGAGTGTACTTAAGAAAATGTAAATAAATTAGATGGTAGTATTTTGGATTATGAAGTGATTTACTTTAGTCTAATTATGCAATCATGGGCTTTCCATATTTATGCAACCACGGCAGCAAAAGTGTTATTCTCTTTTCAGCCAAAGAGGACGGAATGGCTTTAGCTTCATTAGCTCAGAGCGTACAAGATAAAGAGATGAAAATACATATATTTTGTATTATATGGGGATTTTATCTAATCTAACTAAGCAATCTGGGCTTTCCATATTTATGAAACCTGAGCAGCAAAGATTGTCCTCATACTGGTCTCTGTCTGCTTGAGCCGGGAGCTAACAGGATAAAAAGATGGAAGTAATATAGTTTGGATGATTTGGTGATTTAATTAGGTCCAACTCTACAATTAGGAGCTATCCACATTTATGAAACCACAACGAAAATAACACTTTCCTCCAGAGCTGCAGCTCCTCCAAAGAGGAAGACATAACTTCTTCAGCTCGGAGAGTACAAGATGAAGAGATGAAAATAAATGTGGTTTCTATTGTGGTTTAATTTGGTCTAGCTTTAACAATCTTTGGCTTCCAAATAAGATAAGATGAGAGGTACTTATGAGTAGAAATTAAAGAGTAGAAATACATTTCAAAATAGAATTAAAACAGGATTAAAAAGTAGAACATATAGAAGAAGAATTGGAAGAATTGGGAGGGATGAAACCCTCTTAAAGGCCCGGACACACCAAGCTGACACCAAAGAACTGACACAGACGGACCCGACTGTTACGTCGCCTCGCGTCTCTGCGTCTTGGCCATGTGTCGCACTGGAACACACCGCAAAGACTGCAGCTGACGGCCAAGTAGCACGTACGAACTGCGCATGCGTGAGTGGCAATAACTCTCCTTACCAGCAGGTGGCGGTAGTGTGTATTCATCATTCAATAGAGGCAACAACCGGAAGACAGACTGCGTGATAACCGAGAGAAGAAGAACAGACTGCGTGATATAAACAAACAACAAATAGCGTGTGCGTTCCATTTTCACTCTACAGTGAGAAGCTCACGGGGCTTTCCCGAACCTGTGTCGAGAGCTGGAGTTAAAGGAAATCTCAGATTTGCCTTCTTGATAGTTTGTTTGGGTCCCTCACTTCCGTTTCACTTCTCATGCACTGATTCGCTAGCTGAACAGCCAATCAGAGTGATTTATTTGCCGACAGCCTTTGGCCGACTGCCCGTGGGCACTGCGGTGGGTTTTCGGCCGAAAAGGTGTCGGCACGGCTGAAAAGACACGACGGTGCGGGACACACCAATCTGAGTAGGGCGACAGGATGCTCATCGTCGGCCTGACGCCCACCGACGGCCAAAATCGGCTTGGTGTGTACGGGCCTTAATGGTCACACATGTAGAGCACACAGCTCACACAGTGAAATGTGTTCTCTACATTTAACCCATCCTAGTACCAGGAGTCTAGTACCAGGAGTCTAGTACCAGGAGTCTAGTACTAGGAGTCTAGTACCAGGAGTCTAGTACCAGGAGTCTAGTACCAGGAGTTTAGCACCAGGAGTCTAGTACCAGGAGTCTAGTACCAGGAGTCTAGTACTAGGAGTCTAGTACCAGGAGTCTAGTACTAGGATTCTAGTACCAGGAGTCTAGTACCAGGAGTCTAGTACCAGGAGTCTAGTACCAGGAGTCTAGTACCAGGAGTCTAATACCAGGAGTCTAGTACCAGGAGTCTAGTACCAGGAGGCTAGCACCAGGAGTCTAGTACCAGGAGTCTAGCACCAGGAGTCTAGCACCAGGAGTCTAGCACCAGGAGTCTAGCACTAGGAGTCTAGTACCAGGAGTCTAGTACCAGGAGTCTAGTACCAGGAGTCTAGTACCAGGAGTCTAGTACCAGGAGTCTAATACCAGGAGTCTAGTACCAGGAGTCTAGTACCAGGAGTCTAATACCAGGAGTCTAGTACCAGGAGTCTAATACCAGGAGTCTAGTACCAGGAGTCTAGTACCAGGAGGCTAGCACCAGGAGTCTAGTACCAGGAGTCTAGTACTAGGAGTCTAGCACTAGGAGTCTAGTACCAGGAGTCTAGCACTAGGAGTCTAGTACCAGGAGTCTAGTACCAGGAGTCTAGTACCAGGAGTCTAGTACCAGGAGCAGTGGGCAGCTATTGCACAGCGCCCGGGGAGCAATGGGAGTGAGGGGGGAAGGGGGGTGTCCGGTGCATTGCTCAAGGGCACCACGGCAGGGCCCAGGAGGTGAACTGGGACCTCTCCAAGTAGAAGTACACACTCCATATTTAGGTCTGGTCGGGGACTTGAACCGGCGACCCTACGGCTCACAGTCCATGCCCCAGTAGACCGTGAAGATAACACATCCATCATTTCTGACAATCAAACACTATTGAAGGGCTTTAGACACATTTTAAAGCAGGATATTATTTACATTAAAGGTGGGGTAGGTAAGTTTGAGAAACCGGCTCGAGATCCACTTGTTGTTATATTCCATGGAATGCTCTTAACATCCCGATAGCAATGAATATCTGAAGTGCTTTGACAAAAAATCCATAAATAAATGTCTTCTGTGGAAGCCGTAGCGCTGTGAAAAGCACGACCAATCATCTGAGCCGGCTAAAATAACTGGATGGCCTACTGCCTGTCAGCCTTCCATCTGTTGCACAAACTGACCTCGTGCCCTCATTGGTCATGTGCGCGTTCGTGTGTGTTGGAGGAGGGGCTCTGTGAGGAAGTGGCAGATTTCTTCCGGCTGTGTATTTTCAAATTCTAGCGCACTGGAGCTGCTTTCTCCAAAAGGACCCCACCTTTAAGAGTGTGGGAATGGAATATTAAATAAAATATAAATGTAACATTTCTAGAGAAGCTATGGAGCAGAGATTTGTTATATTTATGCAACAACAGAAACAAAAGAGGACAAGTTGATTTCCCTGGTCTGCCTTTGTCTCCGACCTCTTCCGGTTTGTTCCTAGTTCTTTGGTTTTACTTTTCTTTTTGTTTAACTTTGCCCGCCTCTGCAGTTTTTGTGTTTTTTTTAAGAAACAGCTTTTATTTGAATGAAGTTTGCCTTAGTTGTATTCATTTATCTGCCTCCTCTGTTTTTAAACTGCCTTTGGGTCCTTATACCTTCAACCCTGACACTAAGATAACTTTAGCTTCTTTAGCCCGGAGCGTACGAGATGTAGAGATGAACATAAATGTGGATCCTATTGTGATTTAATTTGGTCTAACTTTTAAAATCATTGGCTTTCCATATAAGATAAGATAAGAAGTACTTTATTGATCCCATCTGTCTGTCTGTCTGTCTGTCTGTCGTCTGTCTGTCTGTCTGTCTGTCTGTCTGTCTGTCTGTCTGTCTGTCTGTCTGTCTGTCTGTCTGTCTGTCTGTCTCTCTCGCTCTCGCTCTCTCGCTCTCTCTCTCTCTCTCTCTCTCTCTCTCTCTCTCTCTCTCTCTCTCTCTCTCTCTCTCTCTCTCTCTCTCTCTCTCTCTCTCTCTCTCTCTCTCTCTCTCTCTCTCTATCTCTCTATCCATCCATCCATCCATCCATCCATCCATCTAGAAGTTATGGAGCAGAGAGTTCTCTTCCAGCCAGAGGAGATTTGGTATATTTATGCAACAACAGAAATAAAAGAGAACAAGTTGTTTCCTCCGCTCTACTCTAACCCGGTCTTGAGCACATCTGTGTGTCTTTGCAACTTTTATTATCCGAGCACATGAGAGGAGACATGTTCCTTCAGATAACGGATGTTCTCGACGACATGTTTGCTCTGCACACACAGTTTGGAGGATTTTATGAAGGGGAGGATTACTTCACAGTAAAAGCACCAGTCACTTCCTGTTAGTGAGGCGATGACACACTGCTTTGTCCTCTTTAATCCTAAATGATTCCTCTCTGAGTCACCCTGACCTCATTACAGCTGATCTTCAGCCACATTTCCTCCATGAACTCAGATTATCCTTATTATTTCTGAGGCTGCAGCTCAACGCTCACTGCTGGAAGGCATCGGCATCAAATCCTAAAAAGAAATTCACAGAACACAGAAACTGTACCCTAACAGGAAGCTCAGGATCAGGCACGTTTTTCAAAATAAAAGCCCTAAAAAGTGACTGCATCCTTATAAGAAGCCTATTGAGACTTGTTTTTCAAATTAAAAGCCCCATGGAGGGAAAAGGCCCTTAAAGGAACCTCTGGATAAGGCATGTTTTTTCAATTTAAGACCCAAAAAGTAACTGTAAACTCCTTTTAAGAAGCTCAGGATGAGGCTTGTTTTTCAAAATAAAAGCCCTATTAAGTCACTGTATACTTACATGAAGCTCAGGGTGATGCATCTTTTATTTTTTAATAAAAGCCCCAGAAAGTTATTGAATCCTTACAAGAAACTGAGGAAGATGCTTGTTTTTCAAAATAAAAGCCCCTTAGAGGTACTGTATCTTTAAAAGAAGCCCAGGATGAGGCTTGTTTTAAAAAAAAAAGAAGCCCCATAGAGTTAATAAATCCCTTGAAGAAGCTCTAGATGATGCTTGTTTTTCAAAATAAAAGCCCCAAAGATTTAGGTGCTCTTACAAAAATGTTGAGATGAGTCTTATTTTTCAAAATAAAAGCCCCATAAATTACTGCATCCTTTCAAGAAGTTCAGGTTGAGGCTTGTTTTTCAAAATAAAAGCCCCAAAGACTTACGTACTCTTACAAAAACCTTGAGATGAGTCTTATTTTTCAAAATAAAAGCCCTAAAAGTGACTGCATCCTTATAAGAAGCCTATTGAGACTTGTTTTCAAATTAAAAGCCCCATGGAGGGAAAAGGCCCTTAAAGGAACCTCTGGATAAGGCATGTTTTTTCAATTTAAGCCCCAAAAAGTAACTGTAAACTCCTTTTAAGAAGCTCAGGATGAGGCTTGTTTTTCAAAATAAAAGCCCCATTAAGTCACTGTATACTTACATGAAGCTCAGGGTGATGCATGTTTTATTTTTGAATAAAAGCCCCAGAAAGTTATTGAATCCTTACAAGAAGCCCAGGATGATGCTTGTTTTTCAAAATAAAAGCCCCATAAATTACTGCATCCTTTCAAGAAGTTCAGGTTGAGGCTTGTTTTTCAAAATAAAAGCCCCAAAGACTTACGTACTCTTACAAAAACCTTGAGATGAGTCTTATTTTTCAAAATAAAAGCCCTTAAATGTATTGCATCCTTTCAAGAAGCTCAGGTTCAGGCTGGTTTTTCAAAATAAAAGCCCCAAAGACTTACATACTCTTACAAAAACTTTGAGATGAGTCTTATTTTTCAAAATAAAAGCCCTTAAAGTTATTGCATCCTTTCAAGAAGCTCAGGTTGAGGCTTGTTTTTCAAAATAAAAGCCCCATAGAGTTAAAAAATCCCTTGAAGAAGCTCCAGGTGATATCTGTTTTTCAAAATAAAAGCTCCAGAAAGAAACAAAGCTACTGCTATCATTATTTACTTAGCGCTGGCAGTATTAGCGTCGGACCGCCACCAATTTCAATCAGTGGGATTTTGTCAGTGGAGGATTTTCTGGTTTGTTTTTCTGCTATTTGTTTCTGCCTGTTTGTTCTTGGTCTGATTAACTGAGAGCGTCTGAGAGGAAGGTGTGAAGTGGGAAAGCATCACGCTGTGTCTCTATTGAAGTAAACAGAGAGCGTTGAGAGGTTGTTGTTCTTCCCACACAGTCACTTCACTACTTCCAGATGAGATAACATGCAGTAATCATCGTGTTTCTCTGCTGCATCAAACCTGTTAGCGAGCTGCAGCTGTGAGGAGGAGGTCAGAGGTCATGACCTGAGAATACAAACACTAAGGGGGAAATACACACTGACTGAAGAGGAGATACACACTGACTGCAGAGGAGATACACACTGAATGAAGAGGAGATACACACTGACTGCAGAGGAGATACACACTGACTGCAGAGGAGATACACATGACTGCAGAGGAGATACACACTGACTGAAGAGGAGATACACACTGACTGAAGAGGAGATACACACTGACTGAAGAGGAGTGACTGCAGAGGAGATACACACTGACTGAAGAGGAGATACACACTGACTGCAGAGGAGATACACACTGAATGAAGAGGAGATACACACTGACTGCAGAGGAGATACACACTGACTGCAGAGGAGATACACACTGACTGCAGAGGAGATACACACTGACTGAAGAGGAGATACACACTGACTGCAGAGGAGATACACACTGAATGAAGAGGAGATACACACTGACTGCAGAGGAGATACACACTGACTGCAGAGGAGACACACACTGACTGCAGATACACACTGACTGCAGAGGAGATACACACTAACTGAAGAGGAAGAGGAGTACACACTGACTGAAGAGGAGATACACACTGACTGAAGAGGAGATACACACTGACTGAAGAGGAGATACACACTGACTGAAGAGGAGATACACACTGACTGAAGAGGAGATACACACTGACTGAAGAGGAGATACACACTGACTGAATACACACTGACTGAATACACTGACACACTGTCAACTATTCACTTTTTTTTTGGTCAACATTTTTTTTGGTCCACTTTTTTGTTGTTGTCAATAAAAAGAATTGGGAATCAACTTTTTTTGGTCAATACATTTTTTCGTCAACTTTTATTTGTCAAACTTTTTTGCGATCAATTTTTTTTAGATCAACTTTTTTTTGGTCAACCTTAGAATACAAAACACTGAGGGGACACTGAAGAAAAGACACACACCGTCTGGACAACTGTCTCTTGTTGGAAACTTACCTAAAATGTTTGATGGTCTTATTTTAACAATGTGATCACATGACTCCTTCTGATGTTACTGCAGATCTGCTGTAAGCTAGCTAGCTAACGTAGCTAACCTAGTCATTTCAGATATACTGACAAACACTTACAGTTATGAGACAACTCACTCTGATAGGGCTTTCACACCAACGCGGTTCCCCTTCTAGCTCCTCTAGAGCTTTTCTGGTTCGGAACCGGTTTTTATTTTCAGCCCCCGTTTTGTTCACACCGCCCAGAGCCCGACTGGTGCTGCCGCGGCTGCGTCATGACGTCACCGTTTACGTCGCTGATTTTCTCCCCAACGGCGTTCCGGCGTTCACTACAACAACAATGGGGGACTGCGTCGGGTCGATGATCGTGTTGCTTTTAATCATACGAAGCCAGATTAAATTAAATAACGACTTCTCCAACCTTATACTTTTCTCCAGAGTGCCGTGGTTCATTGTTTATTAATGTGTTTCAGCGGCATTTACCGACCGCTGCAGTGCTGCTACTCCACCGGAGTTTATTCTCCCGTTAGCTCCGGGTTAGCTCACACGGCAGCGGCCGCTGTAAAGTATCAGGGTTGCCAACTTTGGGTACCTGGCTGGAGTGAGATTTTGATATCATGGATTTAATTACACATATGCGCACTAAATGACTGCTATCGTGTCAGCAGCGGGACCTTAGCATATATTAGGATATATATACAATATATACAAATACACAATATTGGACACAGACTGTAAAGGGCACAACTTTTCATTCACTAATGAAAGTCAAACACATGTTTGTTTCCACTGTTTTATTGTGTGCATAGGCCTGTCGCGATAAGCAATTCATTGACTTATCGTACGATAAATAAAAATGAACTCGATAAATTGCCATTTACATGAGGATGTGACTAGCAGTTTGAAAGGATGTACTTTAATTATTATTATATATTATCATTATGTCAGTGGTCTAAAATGGTCATACAACGGTGCCGACAATATTATCGTTTATCGCAATAATTTCCGGGAAAATGTATCCAACAAAATTAATTATCGTGAGAGGCCTATACATGAAATACACACACAAACAAATCTACAGACTTACTCCAAACTGCCAAATATATTAATTAACACACTCACTCTCATATACTCTTTGACTCTATTTTGGCCTAGTAGAACAATAAGCAGCAGACTTGGACTTTTTATCATTTCTACTGGATCTTAGATCTGCGCATGCGCAATACGGGTCGGGATTGACCAACCGGCTCCCACTGCTCTGCTGTCTGTTAACGTTGTTAAGAGTGGTGGGGGGATCGACAGCTTGAGCAGCTGTCAACTCAACATTGTAAATAACCAGCCAAAAACGATCGCCGGTTCATCTTGTTTTTGGCGTGAGAATAGTTTGGGCAGCGTGAGAGCGTGAGATTGAGAGTGAAAGCGCCACTCGCCAGATGCGTGAGAGTTGGCAACCCTGAAGTATTCACTGTCTGACTGTCACACAAGCAGCTGATACATATCCCCCCCCCCCCTTAAGTGAATGTGTTTCAGTCTGAATTGACGCTGTTTGGCATCACAACGCTGTTATGAAAGTGTCTCTGGTATAAAATGGGTGATGTTAGCATAGCAACCGAAGCTAAACTGACTATCTTGACTACTTGCTATCCTATTGTGGCATAAGTCGTTTTCTACAGGCACATTTTACCGGCGTATTTGTCATTATGATTCTACTTGTGATAGTCGGACATGACAACCTGTGCAGCCCATGTATTGATTCCATCCGATAGCTGCTATAATACAAAACAAAACGTCTGCCTCTCTCCACAATGATCAATGACAGCGAACGGATGGTCAAAGTAAGGTTCAAATAAACAGAATCACACGAAGCCTGGTTAGTGTTGCCTGACTTTATAAAGTGTGTGTTTTTAATAAGTGTGTGGTTGCGTTCTAGTCACTTTGCTCTGCGCTACTGCTTGTTACAACTTTTATTTGCCGTACTCGCCTTTAACTGTTAGCTCAGGTTAATCTCGCCCCCTTCCAACGTAAGCGTGACGTGTGCGGTTCTTGCTTCTCTAGACCGACAATTTTTTGGTGCTTGAAACGAACCGGATTCCGGAGCTTAGCGGCGGCTCCGCTGCGGCTCCGCTGCGGCTCCGCTGCGGCGTGAACAGGAAACAACGGTGCTTTTCAGCCTCTAGCTCCGAACCGGCCCTGGAACCGCGTTGGTGTGAAAGCCCCATGAGACAGAGACAGTTGCTTTATAATCCCCTCCAAAAACAGACAACGCAACTTTCCTTTTTTTTAATTTCTTCTTCTGGGAATCAACTTATTGTTTTGGTCGACTTCTTTTTTTAGAACATTTTCAATCATCTTTCTTTTGGTCACATTTTCTTTTGGTCAACTTTTTTCTCACCATTTACCTTTTTTGTCAACAACTTCTACCTGTTCTGCTGCCAACATTTTTTTTTGTCATCAATTTTGTTCCTCTTTTGTCACCAACTTGTCCAATAACCAGCACGTTTCTCCTCATGGAAGAGATTTGGTCCGTTGCAGCGTGATGGCACCTGTCGGCCACCGTATAAATACATTTAGTATTCGTATGAACCATGATGAAAGAGGCACGAGGCAGCGGATCATATTTGGACCTGTGTTGGAGGAGATGCTGTGTCTCCATCCAGCTGTGAAGTGCATCTCAGTGAGTCACATTTAGAGGCTGAAAGAGGGTGAATTACTCTCCCCTCTTATATTGTATGTCAATGTTAATTATCAGCACAAGTCCACAGAGCATTATACAGCACATTAAGCCTGAGTCATTCTGATGAGATGTATCACTTGAAGGCATAATACATCATCTGGATTTGCTTTGTGAGTGATGGAAATAACAGATTCATAATTCAGCTGTAATCCCAGAACTGTTTTCCTGAGATACAAGCGATTCCTCCTGAGGAAGATGTGTGTTTTTCAAAATAAAAGCCCCTTAGAGTTACTGTATCCTTAGAAGAAGCCCATGATGAGTCTTGTTTCCAAAAAGAATCCCCCAAAATGTACGTAATCTTACAAAAACCTTGAGATGAGTCTTATCTTTCAAAATAAAAGCCCTTAAATGACTGCATCCTTACAATAAGTTTAGATTGATGCTAATTTTTCAAAATAAAAGCCCCATAAAGTTAATACATCCTTTGAAGAAGCTCCAGGTGAGGCTTGTTTTTCAAAATAAAAGCCCCAGAAAGAACGATTCCTCCTGCTCTCCATAATGATGCCTCTCTGCAGCCACTCAACAGAATCCATTCACTGAGAACACAAGGGACTGAACTTCGTTAATAGAAATAAAGGTCATTTTGTGAAATCTACACTCCATTAACTAATTTAGCCCGATATCACACGTTTGCCTCGAGGAGCTTTAAATGTCATCTGCAGATATTTGGTCATAAACAAAATCCTAAGTAGAGTTGATTATCGCACTTCTAATAAATGAGGTCTGCGGTTAACATAAGCTGAAGAGATAACGTTTTATTCTACGTCACTAAATACCCCACAGGTGGATTTAAAAACATTCTTAAAATGTTTGGTGAAGACATTGTTCGGACATTATGCCCTACTATTCTTAAAACGTTTTCAGCTGCAAGTTAGATTTGTGTATGTTGCCAGAATGTTATTATTTTAGAGTAGGATAACGTGCTTTATCGTTCCGATTTATCAGAAGTCTTTCCTTTTTTTTAAAGCTGTGACGGGCAGCTAGTACAAGTCACTGCCGGTGTCACATGTACTCAGGGGCGCCGCCAGGGATTTTGGGCCCCATGAAAAGATATCACATTGGTTACTTAAACATTTTTTTCTTAATGTTCCAAAATTGTTTGGGCCCCTGTCAGTCACGGGCCCTTAGCATCGTCCTAACTTTTCACCCCCTTACGGCGCCCCTGCATGTACTGGAGGGGACCCAGAATCAGACTCGGAATCAGCTGGTGAGCGTAACATTTGTTTATTAGAAGAGGAGAGCTGGGAGTGGAGGCTGGTTATGAACCTCAGAGGGAAACGTTGTTCCAGGGTGGGTAGAGAGGCCTGGCTGGTCTTGGGAGTGTGGAAGGCCTTGGATTCCCTGGGAGAGACGTAGAAATGAGTGTGAGGCAAAAGCAGGCAAAGTTGTCAAAGATTATGCTGGCAAAAATCTAGAGCGGCACGCAACAAACCTTTCACGGCAACAATCCGGCAGGGAATGAGTGCAGGCTGCAGGCTTTCATAGTGTGGCTGATGAGCAGGTTGCAGGTGTGGTTGATTGGAGATTGCTTCTAGAGCAGACCAGCAGGCAGGGGGGGGGCAGTGATAGTCGGTCCGTTCTCTATATGTCTGTCGGTCTCAAATCTAAACGGTGCAATAATGGTTTTTATCCAATAGCATAAACAGCGGACACTGTTTCTACGCAGCCCTCACAAAGCACACACGGCCAGATATCTTATCTAACAGTTAGAACCTGCAGACGAGACACAACCTTTATAGTCAGAAGAAAGTGTGACTATTTTCTGAACAATATTATCAAAAACATTTGAAGAAGGTCATCACCAAACATCTTAAGAATGTTTTTAGAGAACGTTCTCCAACCTTTCAGAAGAACATTCTGGGAACCAAAAGAAAACGTCCCGCTGAAAACATTCCTAGAACAATGAATGGTAACAAAAATGTCTAGCTGGGAACTCACACATGCCACCGCAAACATGCAATATCTGCTCACAGCTTATCATGAATTACGTGCTTGGTTTTTCTCAAAAGGAAAATGTGGTGACATCAGATTTTTAAAACATCCTTTTCAAACAAATGCAACAACTTGTGTTTTATGACAACTTCTGCTCAATTCTGTTGGTTGTAAAGCACTTTGGCACAAACCTGTTTGTTTTTTAAAGCGCTCTACAAATAAATCTGACGTTGACGATGACCGTGTTAATATTTCGCATCACAGGAACGTTTTATAAAAAAGAATAACCTCCTGAAAACCTATAAAAAACGTTCTGTCAT
Source organism: Dissostichus mawsoni (assembly GCA_011823955.1). Taxonomy (NCBI): domain Eukaryota; kingdom Metazoa; phylum Chordata; class Actinopteri; order Perciformes; family Nototheniidae; genus Dissostichus; species Dissostichus mawsoni. The sequence continues at coordinate 38,792,625 of JAAKFY010000007.1, forward strand.
CTCAGGCCTCAATAACATCCTGAACACATTTTCAGAATTGCTTGGAGAATGTTCTTCTTTTGTTATCATGTAACATTGAGGGAACGTTTTATAAAGAACATCTTTAATGTGTTACCCCAACAACGTCCAAAACACATCCTTAGAATGTTGCAGGCAAAACGTTCCACCTTTGTTAACACATCACATTAAAGGAACGTTTTATAAAAGACGTTCTGTCATCTCAGGCCTCAATAACATCCTCAGAACATCCTCTGAATGTTGCAGTTAAACGTTATCTCTTAGTTAACCTTAAACTTATAGGAACATTATTTGAAATGATAAACATCCTAAAAAGGTTCTTTGAACATCAGATTAAAACGTTCTTTAAAACATTATTAGAACCTGTAGGTAACGTTAGCCAAAGTTGTGAGAACGTTCCCCGCTAGCTGGGGAACTGAGCCTAAAGTGAGCGAGTGTAGAATGAATTGTTTGTTGGTATATAAAGAGGTTTTGCAAAAGTAGATTCTTCTCAGCAAATGATAATTAGCATCAAAACAGCAGTACGTTAAAGACCTACAAACACACTCAAGGCTTCTTTAGGACTTGTTAGGGTTAAATGTGAGAATATCGCCCCTTTTAAGGAGCCTTTAAGATGGTAAGAAGAAGCTGTTTATAGAAAGGAGTTGAGAGGAGAGACGTGAACACTGAAGGCAGTAAATGAACTGTGACTCACCTGAGTCAGAGCTCACCTCAATACATGCAGCTCATTAAACACAGCTGTGTGTGTGTGTGTGTGTGTGTGTGTGTGTGTGTGTGTGTGTGTGTGTGTGTGTGTGTGTGTGTGTGTGTGTGTGTGTGTGTCGTCAGGGAGAACAAAGTCCAGCAGAGGGTTTATAGGCCGGCTGTCTCAACATAATGTTCCTCTCTCTGCTGTGTCTCACTTTTATGTGAAACTGTGCACCCTAAGTGCTCCGGAGATAAAACGTGCATCCTGCATCCTGCATCTTGCATCCTGCATCCTGCATCCTGCATCCTGCATCCTGCATCCTGCATCCTTCATCCTTCCTGCATCCTGCATCCTGCATCCTGCATCCTTCATCCTTCATCCTTCATCCTGCATCCTGCATCCTGCATCCTTCATCCTGCATCCTGCATCCTGCATCCTGCATCCTGCATCCTGCATCCTGCATCCTTCCTTCATCCTGCATCCTGCATCCTGCATCCTTCATCCTTCATCCTGCATCCTGCATCCTGCATCCTGCATCCTTCATCCTGCATCCTTCATCCTTCATCCTGCATCCTTCATCCTGCATCCTTCATCCTGCATCCTTCATCCTGCATCCTTCATCCTGCATCCTGCATCCTTCATCCTTCATCCTGCATCCTTCATCCTTCATCCTGCATCTGCATCCTTCATCCTGCATCCTTCATCCTTCATCCTGCATCCTGCATCCTGCATCCTTCATCCTGCATCCTGCATCCTTCATCCTGCATCCTTCATCCTTCATCCTGCATCCTGCATCCTGCATCCTTCATACAAATACTTTCTGCAAGTGTCATAAAGTATCACTGGTGACCGGAAAGCCCTAATGGGACAGACGCGTAGGAGAAAGAATATGTAAAGATGTACTCAGTGTGTGGGAGTTGGCGATGCAGCACATTTATTAATTTGCATTTCAACTGAAAGCATATTTTTAAAGTTTGTATTTGTTAGGCAAAATCATGACACCCGTAGTCGATTAGTTTTAGATTGTGTATCCCAGAACAATTAGTTCTGTGGGAGTGGGAGGCATGTGGTGCAGTGGGTTGTGCTGGGTTGGCATCAGGGGAGCACAGGTTCAAACCCCACTGCAGTCAGCATGTCGTTGTGTCCCTGAGACACTTCACCCCAAAGTGCTCCTGTGGGGATTGTCCACAGTATTGAGCATGTAAGTCGCTTTGGATAAAAGCGTCTAACAAGTAAAATGTCATGAAATGTAATTAAAAAGGAACAGCAGAGGAGTACTCAGATATTTGACTTCAGTAGAGTCCTTCGTTCATAAGTATCAACGTGTATGTTAAAACCCAAAAGAAAGAGTACTCATCCTGCAGAATAACGTGTATTCTAATATTTATTTATATGTATTTTCTTTTTCTCCACCCTCCGCAGGTTCCGCAGGTTCCGCAGGTTCCGCAGGTTCCGCAGGTTCCGCAGGTTCCGCAGGTTCCGCAGGTTCCGCAGGTGTTCCGCAGGTTCCGCAGGTTGAGGTCGAGCAACGCCCGTCTGAAAAACAGCTTCGTCCACCGGGCTGTCAGGAGGCTGAACTCTCTCCCTCTCTCCCTCTCTCCCCTCTCTCCCTCTCTCCCCTCTCTCTCTCCCTCTCTCTCTCTCTCCTCTCTCCCCTCTCTCCCCTCTCTCCCCTCTCTCTCTCCCTCTCTCTCTCTCTCCCTCTCTCCCCTCTCTCCCCTCTCTCCCTCTCTCTCTCTCTCTCTCTCTCCCTCTCTCTCTCCCCTCTCTCCCCTCTCTCCCTCTCTCCCCTCTCTCCCTCTCTCTCTCTCTCTCTCTCTCTCTCCCTCTCTCTCGCTCTCTCTCCTCTCCCTCTCTCCCCTCTCTCTCTCCCCTCTCCCTCTCTCCCTCTCTCCCCTCTCTCTCACCTCTCCACCCTGTCCCCCCCACACACACACACACACACACACAGACAATCCAGCACCAGTCACAGTCACTTTTACGCTGCTATGGATAGGTGCACACTCCCATTTGCACTTTGCACATCATCTTTTTTTAGTAAATGAAGTGAACGGTTATTTTGTGTATTTTTGTTTTATTATTGAGTGTTCTTGCATTTTAATGTGTGAGTTTTTTATACCTCGGTACTGTGGGGAACAGTATTTCGATCTTCCTGTGTGTACAAAATATTTTGAGATTGACAATAAAGTTGACTTTGACTTGACTTGAGTAAAAGTAGAAAAAGTACTCAGATCGTGTACTTGAGTCAAAGTAGAAGGACCAGAGTGTTGGAATACTCCTCAGCAGCTAGTAAATGTTTTCCCGACAGCCTCAGGAGTTCTTTTATCTTAATTTCTCTCAAAATGGAGAAACTATGGAAAAAAGGCCCCGTTGATGTAAACATGGACACATCTCGTCTCAGAGGAAATGGTCCGGTTTGTTTATTAGTAAAGAAAGGAACATTATGTCCATGAGTGTTACTCTTCCCTCAGAACAAAATAAAACTGAAAACAAGCACAGCATGTTTCTGCTATCTAATTGATTGTTCAGTAAAAGTGCTGAAAAAACCCACTTTCTTTGAGAACATTGAACTACTCAAAGTTTTAGGGATGGGGATAAATCTCCTCTAATTCAAAGGAAGTCAACCTAACCTGTTTAAAGACATGGACTGATCCAACCAAGGTGCATTTAATATACATAATGAATACATATGTTACCAGTAGAAGTACATATCACATTATTTCTTAATTCCAGCAGATCTGGATTACATGACGGCCATCCAGATTTACTGCACACGTTTCCACCATTACATCTTTGCCTTTTGCACCAATAACAGTAAAAGATCCTGTCATAAAACTCAGAATAACTTTGCATAACATCAAACTAAAACCGAAGACGATGATCAGCATTTACATGGACACACATTAGAAGAAATATCTATTTTATTTAATTATTAAAGAAAGTCGTGTTTCAGAGTCTTCAGGTGTTTCCCTTCAGACATGACGCATCAAAATGTAAGACTTTGGATGCTTAAAAACTATTAAAATGACCCTAGAATCTGAGTTTGATGTGTATTTCATGAGATATTTGGAGTTTCTGTGTAAATGGTCTGCAAAGGAAACACATCCCTAAAGATCCCCTTTCATTGTTTAGAATAAAGGAAAACCATAACAAATGCCAAATCAAACGTATTCATTTTTTCTGTTTAATGCCCTGCTAGTTGAAAATATTACACTTTTCAGATGTCGCGGTAGAAAATGGAGAAAGAGCTTGTTTTTGGAAATCTCAAAATGTCATACAAACATTTACTGAGTTCAAATGAGATGTCTCTACCTTTACAGTCCGCATGTCCAACAGAATGTAAACCTTTAAAATCCTTAATGGAAACACGTTTGATGTTCACAGAAACAGAACAGGAAGCTTTCAGTGCCAACAGAAACATCCCCGTGCTCTCCAATAAAAGTCAGGATTATCTTTACAGAGTACACACCGTAAATCTGACCGACTGGACTCTGATCGCACCACAGCCTGATGCCCAAAAACACTGGAATCATGTCAACACAAATCAAACATTTTATTCTCCAAACATGTTTATAAGGTTGCATTGGCAGTTTTTTAAAAATACATTCACGTACTCAAGCTACAACACTTTACACACCAACAAAGAATACTTTTCCACAGAGAGAAGTTTGGATCCGGTTCCTCTGCACGGAGAGAACTTTAAAGAACAAGCAGCTTTGGATGCAACACTCAGCCTCCATTTATAGAGAAGAAACACAATGAGCTTCCCAAAAATAACAATAACATCAGCATTACTGTGGAGGAGCAGAAACACAGCTGGATGCTTTTACGCACCGCGCGTAATTACGCACGAGTGTTATTTCTCCTTCATGTTTGAGAGCTTTAAACTGTGATGAAAATATATACAATCCCTTTGATGCAAAGTCAAAAACATCTCATACGCCAGCTGTGTTGGTCCTTTATGGGTTTTATAATGAATGTTTCCAAAAAGACCTTCAGTGGATAAACTCCGAGGAAATCTGATCACTTGAGGGAATCATTTTAAACTTCGGTCAGAATATTCTCCTCTCTTTTGAAGTGTTATTTCTCAGGGGTCCGTGAGCACCGACAGTCTGCAGTTCTCCGTCTCCACGCGGTTCAGCGGGATCACGACCTGCGCGTCGTCCGGCCCCGCGCGCACCGTGCCGCTGAACGGCCGCAGGTGGCACGTGTTACTCCCGGTGGGAGAGGAGATCCTCCAGAACAGATCCTTCATCTTCTTGCGGAACTCGCGGCGCATGAGGCAGTAAAGCACCGGGTTCAGGCAGCTGTTGGTGTGCGCGAGGCACACGGTCACCGGGTGCACGTAGGTGTGCACCATGTAGTACGTCCGGTCCCAGTTCACCACGTTGAACTTCACCAGCACGCCCCAGAAGGTGATGGCGTGGTTGGGCATCCAGCAGAGGAAGAAGGACAGCACCACGATGGTGACCGAGCGCGTGACCCTGGAGCGGCGCTTCACCTGGTTGTTGTTCATGCTGCGGAGGCGCACGAAGCGCAGCAGCATCAGGTAGCACGCGCTGACGATCAGCATCGGGAACACGAAGGCCACGAGGATCTTCTGCAGGTGGTAGAGCGCGAGCCACGACTGACCGTCCGGGAAGCCCAGCAGACAGAGCCGCTCTCCCGCTACGCTCTTCACCGTGGAGAACACGGCGGTGGGCAGTGAGGCAGCCGTGGCGCACACCCACAGCCCCAAGATCACCACGCGCACCGGGCACACGCGCCTCCGGGTCCGGTCCTTCAGCGCGGACGCCACGGCCCAGTAGCGCGTGACGCTCATGCGGTGAGGAAGAAAACACTCGCGTACATGTTCATGACGGTCACGGACAGGATGATCTTGCACATGGCGTTCCCAAAGGGCCAGCTGAAGTCACGCGCCGTGTCCACCGCCCAGAAGGGCAGCGTGAGCACGAACTGGAAGTCCGTGACGGCCAGGTTGAGGATGAAGAGGTTGATGCTCGAGCGCTTCTTCCTGCCGCGGCGCGCCTTCATCAGGAAGAACACGAGGAGGTTCCCCAGGAGCCCCGCGGCGCACACGCCCGAGTACACGATGGAGATGATGATGCGCAGCGCGGGGGATCCGTCCGCGGGCACGTCGATGTCATCCAGGCTGCTGAAGGAGGAGCGGTTCCACGCGGAGCTGTTGTGGGTCTCCGCCATCCTCTCCTCGCGCTCATGTTACCGGAGCCGCTCTGAAGTGTCACCAGCGCGAGGCTCCACGGATCACTGAGAGCCCCGCGCGCGCGCAGCTCACTTTATGATGTGCTGCTGCTGCTGCGGGTGCCCGAGGAGGCGCGTAACCTACAGGGGGGACTGGCGTGTCATTTTACCAAGAAACTAAAAGAGAGGAGGCACACACACACACACACACACACACACACACACACACACACCACACACACACACACACACACACAACACACACACACACACACACACACACACACACACACACACACACACACACACACCACACACACACAACACACACACACACACCACACACACTCACTCACACACACACACACACACACACACACACACACAGAAATAAATCACCTGTTTGAGCAAAATCCTAATGAATGTTTGAATGAGGCGTTATGTAATGCAAGCCTTTGGTGAATTTGGGAGAAATGTACAGACTCAAACAGAGTTAGTAAAATAAATACACAAATAAGGACATTTTATTACAAATGTCATCTGATGAGATATTGAAGGTGTTTGGTTTTTGCAGCATAATGTCTCTCTTGGTATTCATCTTGTATTGAAGACGGTGTTTCAGAGTTCATCTCTTTATCTTTATTCACCTTTAATCAGAAATTTGGAGGAAAGTTGGACGTTTTCCCGATAATTAAAACCATTAAATTAATCTCCCATTTGAATCTCTTTCAATTATCCATTAAGCTTTTCTTTACGATCAGAACTTGTAATATATATATTTTTTTAAGTGAATTGCTGCACCCCGAGTACATCAAATCCAATTAAAGCAGCTAAGTGTTTAAAATAAAAGGTGATAATGAATCTGTGTCTGAGTCGTTGTGAAATCTGTTAAATGGATGATTTTATTTAATGTGTCTTTGCTAAATTTAGCTCTTCCAGAAGTGACCAGAAGCCAGATGGCCCCCGGCTGCATTTTCCCATCATGCTCTGATCCTCTGGGTCTCATTTAGCACACCATGCAGCTGCTCCACTGCAAGACACCTAGAGAGAGAGAGAGAGTAGAGCGAGACAGTAGCAGTGTCCAACTCTCCACTGGAGGACAGACGTGTTTATTCTGACAGTAAATGGGTTAAAAAAAGGCATCATTTCAGCATTTTGGTGCCTACAGAAAAACTAAACCTGAATTCTAAAATAGCCCATTAATTAAAAACATGGTTCTGCATTTATCTGAAGATATAAAATGTGTCGAAGGTATAAAACATCATTTTATTTGCACTTCTTTGGCAACCCAATGACCACAATGAGGACAGATAAATGCAGAACCATGTTTTTAATTAATGGCTATTTTAGAATTCAGGTTTAGTCTTTCTTTAGGCACTAAAATGCTGAAGTTAAACCTTTTTTGACCCATTTACTGCAGAATAAACATATCTGTCCTCCAGTGAAGAGCTGGACACATGCTACTGTCTCTTTCTACTTTCTTTTTATTACAATTACATTTCCACTCTTACATGAGTGTACATGACAGAAATACGGCACTGAAAGTCGCACATTTTCACCCAAACATAGCCATGTGAGTTTGTGTCCTAAACATTTTGTGCGAAGGCAAATCATTTATCAGTGAAACTCACAAAAAAGGACAAAATAACTTTTGAAAATATGTCACGTTCTATGTATAAATCAAATAGCTGTTGCTTGAGGTGAAGTAAATCAAACGTGTTATTTATTCCGTATTTCTCCTCTGAGGTTTTGTGTCGCTGCATCTCAGGAAGGGCAGACGACTTCTTTCTGTCCGTGGTTACGACCTCTCCGATAAAAAGCCTTTTCTTCTGATGCCTCGGTCTACATTTGGTCCCGGATGAATGTCTGGAATAACATAAACGTGGCCAAAGACTCTGACAGATGGTGTGTGTGGTCTGATCCTTCCCCCAGGAGACAGAGTTATGAGAGTGTGACGAATCCACTCTGCAGAAATGTATTTCTATCAAGAAGAGCCACTTCAGCAGGACAGAAAAAACTACAAGGAAAAAAAAAAGGTTGACTTTAAAGACAACGTATTACTCTCTTTTCTAGGTTAATATGAGTGATTGTACGTATATTGACATCTCTCCATGCTTTAATGTTCAAAAGGCTCTTTATTTCTCTCATACTGCCTGTGCTGCAGCACCTCTTTTCACCCTCTGTCTGAAACCAGAGCCCAGTCTGCTCTGATTGGTTAGCTGGCCGGCTCTGTTGTGATTGTTGTAAAAATTCTGAGAAAAGTAAACATTCTGAAAGTAGGTCCACATTTTAAGAAATAAGGACTTTGTTGGGATGAGTAAAATTCATAACTCTGAGAAAAAGTCAAATTATGAGAAAAAAGTCATAATTATGAGAAAAAGTCAAATTATGAGAAAAAGTCAAATTATGAGAAAAAAAGTTAAAAATATGCGAAAAAAGTCAAAATTATGAGAAAAAGTCAAGAGTCTGAAAATAAGCCAACATTCTGAGAAAAGTGAAAATATGAGAACAAAGTCAAAAGTCTGCGAAAAAGTCGGTTTAGATGTTTTATTGTCTGCTCTGATTGGTCAACCACTTAGAGATGTCCCCCCCCTTAGCCTATCAAGTACAATGTGTTGGAGCGCTAGCCAATAGTAGCGCGAGTGTTCCCTAATGATGTCATTATGTTCCTGAAGTAAACAAAGGATTGCAGCCTTTGCAGACCATTGACATGCACACAAACCTATAGAAAACTAAAAGCAGAATACCTATACCTTTACAGCGAAGCACAAACATCCACACATAATATAGATATCTTCACTTTTTTTGTTCATTGTGTTTTATTTCTCCAGTTTTACAGAAAACAGATAACAGCAATCAGAAGGTAAGAGCCACAAGGGAACACAAATAATAAGCATATAAAAACACGCACACACAAAAATACAAAAGGGATAAGCTTAAGATTTTAAGATTCCTGGATGCTCTATATCCAAAATAAAAATACATAACTGCACTTTTAATCCCTTTTCAACATCTCATATCTCAGACGTAACTTTACGGATCAAAAATTTGTTGTTACCAGTTTGTGACCGGGCCACTCTCTGTCAGAGATAGTTATTGTTGTGGGACACCTGGAACACATCCTTCTCGGGGTGTAGATGACCCCGAGCCATAAGAGACAACAAATGTGATTCAGTGTCCTCAGCTGTTTAGTCTCTCTATTGAAGAATGTTGATTATTACACTCTGAACTAAAACCTGGAGCTACAGGAGGGGTCTTCAGAATTGATTGTGGCATCTCAACCGTGTGGTCAGACCGTGGCCCGTGACATGTCTTGTGAATTCTCCGGCCGAAGCTCCAAATAAACCGTCAGTGTTTCCATCAAAGCTCCAGCTCTCATCGTGTCTCTTTGAGTCCTGACTCCATCAGAGCTCCAGCTCTCCTTGTGTCTCTCTGAGTCCTGACTCCATCAGAGCTCCAGCTCTCCTCGTGTCTCTCTAAGTCCTGACTCCATCAAAGCTCCAGCTCTCCTCGTGTCTCTCTGAGTCCTGACTCCATCAGAGCTCCAGCTCTCCTCGTGTCTCTCTGAGTCCTGACTCCATCAGAGCTCCAGCTCTCCTCGTGTCTCTTTGAGTCCTGACTCCATCAGAGCTCCAGCTCTCCTCATGTCTCTCTGAGTCCTGACTCCATCAGAGCTCCAGCTCTCCTCGTGTCTCTCTGAGTCCTGACTCCATCAGAGCTCCAGCTCTCCTCATGTCTCTCTGAGTCCTGACTCCATCAGAGCTCCAGCTCTCCTCATGTCTCTCTGAGTCCTGACTCCATCAAAGCTCCAGCTCTCCTCGTGTCTCTCTGAGTCCTGACTCCATCAAAGCTCCAGCTCTCCTCGTGTCTCTCTGAGTCCTGACTCCATCAGAGCTCCAGCTCTCCTCGTGTCTCTCTGAGTCCTGACTCCATCAGAGCTCCAGCTCTCCTCGTGTCTCTCTGAGTCCTGACCCACTTGCTGAATATCTGCTAGCCAAACTTTATTTCTTTATGAGATGACTTATGATAATAAGGTGATAAAACAGTGAAGCTGCAGCCCTCTGTTTGATAGAGAAGTAATCGAAGGTCCCTTAATGTCACAAAATACGCTAGGCTTTATTTTCCTTTGCATGTCACCGGATCTGTGACACAACATTTTAAATACTTCACATGTTGGACATTTCATTCAAACTAGCTGCACCTTTACCAGCTTTGAGAACACTTTCATGATCAATCATTATAAAACATATCATATATATTATTCTGAAAGGGACCAATCTGCACAATCACTACTTTTACTGTTGCTACTTTCACTATATTTTTCACAGTGAAATTCAGGTTGTGTGTTTTTTTCCATTAGAACAATATATCTGTTATGTTTCTGGTAAATGTCCTGTGTTTCCTTCACTGGAGAATTCCTCCCACATTTATTTCCGCTGTGAAGAAAAGTTGTGGAGATGGAAGATCAACCAGTTCCCAAAACAAGCGGAGAAAATATATTTGAATTATTCAGACTCCATCTCATGTCAGCTTGGCATTTCAGATTTAAAAGCAGCGGCGATGAAGCCAGAACATGAACATTTAGATTTATAAAAAATAAATAATAAAACTTCCTCTCAAATAAAAGTTGAGCTTATGAGCAAAAAACTCATCTTGCATGATTCAGTGCTGCAGCCTCGCTTTGATATGAACTGCACTTTGATCAGTCCTAGATATAGTACAGATCTTACTATGATCCGTACTATAATCCGTATTTTGATCTGTGCTATGATACGTCCTATGATCCGTACTATGATCCGTATTTTGATCTGTGCTATGACCTGTCCTATGATCCATACTATGATCTGTGCTATGACCTGTCCTATGATCCGTACTATGATCTGTGCAATGACCTGTCCTATGATCCATACTATGATCCGTGCTATGACCTGTCCTATGATCCATACTATGATCTGTGCTATGACCTGTCCTATGATCCGTACTATGATCTGTGCAATGACCTGTCCTATGATCCATACTATGATCTGTGCTATGACCTGTCCTATGATCCGTACTATGATCTGTGCTATGACTGTCCTATGATCCGTACTATGATCTGTGCTATGACCTGTCCTATGATCCATACTATGATCTGTGCTATGACCTGTCCTATGATCCATACTATGATCTGTGCTATGACCTGTCCTATGATCCATACTATGATCTGTGCTATGACCTTTCCTATGATCCATACTATGATCTGTGCTATGACCTGTCCTATGATCCATACTATGATCTGTGCTATGACCTGTCCTATGATCCATACTATGATCTGCTATGACCTGTCCTATGATCCGTACTATGATCTGTGCTATGACCTGTCCTATGATCCGTACTATGATCCGTATTTTGATCTGTGCTATGACCTTTCCTATGATCCATACT